>QRDG01002386.1:0-67824 GCA_012064385.1 Puccinellia tenuiflora
ACTGTGCCGACAACAATATTCCAGGTAAAGCAGCAAACCATGTGAAAATGAAGCCGAAAGGCTCTGGAAACTGCATGGGTCAGGAAGAACGCAAAGGCAATCAGGAAAAATCAAAGAGTATATTAGTTAGAAAGATGATCCCGGACTATGGGTGGTCACGGGTGACTAGGTGAGTGCAGTATTGATCTGGGTAAATGAGTAAATACTAACCTGGAATACATTGACCTCAAAGCCAGTCAACTCATCAATGAAAAAGAACCTAAAGGTAAATAAAAAGTGAATTTAGATATCATAAAAGGAGTTCACTGACATAACTAACTTGTTGTTTTGCTTGAAGTAACAAGAGTTGTTGCATTCAGGTTAGCCCCAACTTGAGTACTAGTATACAAGCAAAAACTGTTGCTGGAACATTTAGGTAATATACAAGAATGAGGATGAACTCACAGTCCTAGAGCAACAACAGTTGCTGGAACATTTAGCAGGAACATCTTCAAGTAGTCAACCGTCAGGTCGCTGTAAACCTGTGCCATGTTGCATATATGTCTAAGTACTGCCACAAGGAGGCACTTAATTTCACAAACACGAACTGCGAAAACTGTGAAGAAGTACAGCACTAATTTTGCCGGTTTCAGAGCTTGTTACATTGAAGGTGGCTTTGTCATCAATTTGTGAAGATAGGTTATCAGCAATATGGATACATTTCTTTTCCTAATAGACTGTAGCAGTACTATATTATGGTTCTCAGTTTTTCAGTCGGGACGGAAAGTTAAGAACTATCATTGAAAGTGAATGTACTATAACAAGTGAAAGAATAGCATGGTGAATATGAAACCGAACATAGATTGCATATATATGTTGCAGTAGCCATCCAGAAAACCCCAAAGTACTTGAGTTTGAGTAAAAGATAAACGATGGAAAACTATGTCGACTCACCTTTCGACTCCGTAGACTGCACCTAGGGCCTTCCGACACGATGCCGCTTCCGTCTTGCTGCCAAAGGCAAGAAGAAGAAGAAATGAGAGGTCAGTGATGTACGACAACATTGATATAAATGTAAAACATATTACTTGGAGGAGCAGAATATATCACGAGCAGAGCGTGTCACTGAACCGTAGTTTTTTCAGCATATCCTTCGTTTAATTGAGAAATCAGTGAATCATTGGAAACAAGAACCCAGGGTATATAACTACCTTTAGCCTGAGCTTGAGGTCGTCGAACTCGGCGTCGGACATGATGGGTTTGCCGGCGATGTAGGCCATGGAGGCCTCCAGCAGCCTCTGCTCGTCGGCGCCTGAAATCATACACCAACAAAAGCGAGAGTATTGGATCAAACACAGATGATGGCAATAATTAGCTTGGTCGGTCCGCGGCGACGATTCATGCGGGTAGCTAGCTAGCAGGTAGCAGGGGTGCGTACTGAGCATGACGACGCTGCTCCCTTCCCACATGAGCTCCTCCTTGAGGAGGTCGAACTCCTCGTTGGACATGATGGCCTTCTGGTCGTAGTAGAAGGACTGCAGGGCCCTGAGGAACTCCTGCTCCATCTCGCCGATGGTCTTCTTCCGCTTCCCGTCGATGCTGCAGTACTCGCCGATGTTGCCGTCCATCACCTCGCCGTCCTCCTGCCGCTGCTTCTGCACCTGGCCTGCAATCGCCAGATCAATCAAGCAGGATTCGATCAGCAGAAAGAAAGAAACAGAGGACACCGGGGCTGGGTGCAGAATTCGATCGAGCAGGTGGCGGGCGTGCGACTGCGTGCGGACCTTGCTGGTCGGTGGCCCGGGGTCGGAGGAGGAGGAGCGCGCGGCGGCGCCTGTGTGTTGTGGAGACGGTGGCGAGCCCCGGATGCAGGGACCGGGGTGCGCGTGGGGCGCGGGAGTAGGAGGAGGCGGGCCTGGACGAGAGGGAGAGCAGGCGGGACGCCGGCGAGAGCGCCACCTCGGAGGCCATTTCGCCGGACCAGTGGAGCTGCGGCAAGTGGTGATGAGTCGGCGAAGAGAGGTTGTGGCGGGAGTGGGATATGGTGGGAGTTTGTGTGGCGTCAGTCGCACAAACTCACCTCGACCTCTGATAGTCTGATGTTTCCCTGGTTTATCTTCCTCCTCTACCTCTGAGTTTGTGTTCTCTCTCTTCCTTATACTACTATATAGTAATCTAAGACGTTGACAGTCTGATGCAGGAATGAATTTTTTAGTTCTTCTTAGCTAGGGAGATTATTGTGGCCGATTCATTTTTTTTTATTAGGTAGCAATTTCAGTTCATCTTTTCTTTTTGACAGTCTGATGGTGGCTTTACTGCGAAATTCTACCAGCATTTTTGGGATGTCATTAAGCCTGACCTGTTGGAACTGTTCGGATGCTTACATTGGGGAAATCTGGAATTGTCCGCCTTAACTTCGGGGAGATTATTTCGTTACCTAAAATTAACGACGCTGAAAGGATCCAAAAATATAAGGCTATATGTCTCCTTAATGTTAGTTTCAAAATATTCACTAAGACTGCAACATTGAGGCTGAATTCACCGGCGGATCATGTAGTGAGCCCTATCCAAACAGCCTTTATATAGGATAGGAATATCCTTGATGGGGTGGCCATTCTGCTTGAGACGGTTCATGAGGTGCATAGGCGAAAACTTAATGGGGTCATATTAAAAATTGACTTTAAGAAAGCCTATGATAAGGTCAATTGGTTATTTCTGCAGCAAATGCTAAGGAGGAAAGGTTTTTCTGAGGAATGGAGCGCTTGGGTCCATGATTTTATTTCTGAAGATAGTGTGGCTATTAAAGTTAATAATGAGACTGGTCATTACTTCCAAACGAAGAAAGGACTAAGACAAGGTGACCCATATAGCCGATACTATTTTATATAGTGGCTGATATGTTGGCGGTCATGATTGGGCGGGATAAGGAGGATGATCAATTTAAGGCTGGTATCCCACATCTAGTCGATGGTGGCTTATCTATTCTTCAATATGCGGACGATACAATTATTTTTATGGACCATGACACGGAGAAAGCTCGGAGACTGAAATTAATTCTTTCAGCGTTCGAGCAACTCTCTGGGTTGAAAATCAACTTCCACAAAACTGAATTGTTTTGCTTCGGCGAGGCTCAAGAGGCAGCTGGGCAGTATGCCGATTTATTCGGTTGTGCGCAGGGTCAATTTCCGATTAGGTATTTGGGTATCCCACTTCACTATAGGAGATTGACAAATGCTGAATGGAATCATGTCGAAAGATCGTTTGCAAGCAAGGTTGAGTAGTTGGAAAGGAAAGTTACTATCCCTAGGAGGAAGATTGGTTCTCATTAACTCAGTGCTAAGTAATATGGTACTCTATATGATATCTTTCTTCCAGTTACCAAAAAGAGTACATAAATTGAATTATTTCCAATCTAGATTCTTTTGGCTGGGTATTAGTGACCTACAGGTCAAGAACTCGGCTCTCCTTGGCAAGTGGCTTTTTAAGTTACTTACAGAGGATGGTGTTTGGCAGACACTTCTCAGGAGAAAATATATTTGCTCAAAAGGTTTGTCCCAGGTGTCTTCGAAATGGGAGGATTGTCCCAGGTGTCTTGGAAATGGGAGGACTCTACTTTTATATTTTGGCTTTCTTATTGCTTATGCTGTCAAATTTCCAATTATACCCCTACATACGTGGTTACCGGATACACATGGGGAAGCGCATTATAGTACATGTATGGCGATAAAGAAACTTTTCTTTCGCTTTGGAGCTTTCAATATGAAGGACGGGGGGAAATTCGTTTCTGGGAGGATAAATGGTTAGGCGATACAATATCCATCTCTATACAATATTGTCCGTCATAAGAGCGATACAATTGCTACTGTTATGCAGTCCTCGCCCTAATATAACGTTCAGACGAACTCTCTTTGGTCCTCGTCTGGTGATGCGGAATGCCGTATTGTGGCGACTGACACAGGTTCAGTTATCACAAGGACCAGATGAGTTTGGTTGAATTTTTTGTTTTTCTCTTTTCAAAATGGGGATATGCCCGGCCTCTGCATCAATAGATGCACATAGTCCTTTTTGCATAGTTTGCGAATAAGGGACAATATTGTAATTTTAACCCACGAGAGACAGGGAGGAGATATGAGAAAAAAACCCACTATGTCGACACACGGACACACACACACACTAGAATTTTCTCCTTGTTACCATTGAGAAACAATTATACCCTACATACATCTATTAGTATGTTGTTAGGCTCGTATATTGTAATACCCTCTTTCATGCTAAAAAGTGGTAGACATCATAATATAAATGAATGTGATTTCATTATTATTACTAGTATTATTTTCTTAGATTTAGATTCAATTCATTTCAACTAAATGTTCCAATCTAAAATATTAATAAAAATACAATATTTTAATCCGAGTCTTTCTGTAGGAATTATGTATTGTAACATATAAGTTTGAACCATATATAAATTTTTATGGTATCAACACAACTCTATGGTTGGTATTGCTAAGTATTGTAAAATAATTCATTTAAAAATTACTTAATAAGCATTAAATGAATTCAAAATAGTTGAGATTCGTGGACATGATAAGGTGTGGATAAGTACAAGTATTGAGTATAAAGTTTTTCCTCTTCAACCCTTCAGCCGCGGACATATCCGATAAATTAGGTGTTGAAAGCAGTCACTTCTATCTGGCAAGGCCTTGGCCGCCTCCTTGTCCCCGACGGTGCAGCTTGGAGGCGCATAGATGCGTTCGTCTAAATTCGTGTTGCCGATGAGGTTGGACATTTCATCAAACACTTTGAAGATAATAGTTTAATTAGTATCAGTACGTAGCATGGAAATGCTATCATCGACACATGGGTATTCAGTGGCGGGGCAGTCTCGACCCGGTGATGCGGGAGGTGAGAGATCGCCGCTGAGAGGAGGGAGGGAGCGTGCGGGAGAGGACGATGTACGACCGGCACCGATGCCCCAAGACAGCTTAGACGTGCCCCCACTCCGGCCCGGTGTGGATAAAACAGTTTCCATAATTTAAACTGTGATCGACAATATATACCAGGCCAGAACGATCAGTTGAGCTCAAAAGAAAACACACCATATCGCTCGAGACAGCCTGCACAATGTTGTCTTTGCATTCCGACGACGACCTCGTCATTTTAGAGCATGAGTACGAGGAGGAGACTGGCTGCGTCATCGTCACGGGTTGTGGCCAGCCAGATTTTCCAACCAAGCAAATCGTCAGTTTACTTGCTACCTGGCTCTGTGTGCCGGTATATGCCATCACTACAAGAAAACTGGCCCATAGAGACACTATTTTAGTCCTGTAGAGACATTTATATTGTCGCTACATAGTTGTAGAGGCATTTTCCACACTGTCTCAAAAGTGTCACTACGTGCAGTGTCTCTTAGACTGCAGAGTCATTTTGCGAAATGTCTATATATGACATAAGGTCACCTCATAAAGGCACCAGGTTGTGTATCTACACACATGGAGCCACTTCAAAGATACATTTGAAATGTGTATGTATAGGTATAGAGACACTTTCATGCAGCATTTTAGCTTGTCTCTAACATCAACAGAAACATTTTGTTGTGGCAATGTATCCATCTCTAGAGTTATATAGACAGTGCGTAGAGACATACGTATTGTCCTTTCTAAATATCTAGAGGCACCTTGTTATGACAATTTGGCTTTTTCATGATTTATAGTCACTGTAGAGGCATATTGACATGTATCGAGAGAGAAAATCAAAGGCATTGTTTTACGTCTTCCCAAAATAAATATATTTGCTCTCTAATTGAATACTCAGTCATAGCAATGATCAATATTGAATTACAGATACTGTGAGATTTCAATAATTGTAAATAAAAATATGAGTGTTACACATAAAAAGTTTACATATGTATGTGTTAGCTAGATGCCCATGTAACAAAAATAAAAATAAAAAATGCACAAATAGCAACCTCCCTTGCTGGACAACATCAATTCTCTTAAACTACTACACACCGCTAGACCATATGACCAAGCACTACAGACTTCTGTTCCAAGTTAGTGTCGTCAGCCACCATAGGGAGTAAGATACAAAGACCCTGCAATCACCAAACTTACATGAGTTGACGGCCAAGCAATGCAATGACAATAGCATATCCTACATTTTGGATATCCCCAAATGGTTGAAGAAGCCATCCACATCCAAGTGGACTAACATCTAGATCAGTGATTGCCCAAAATGCATCACCAAACATATCACCTTCAATCACATATATGTTATGTCTGATTTTAATTATTCCTTCAGCAACCACCAAGCCTTCAGTTCTCGGGGACAATGAGACAGGTCTATTCAAGTGGATTTGTGTGAACAATCACTAAATAAGAGATGCTACTGATAAGCTATTTGCATATAGTGCACAACATTTCATCAAGCTTTCAAGCAGAATATATCCTCTTCCATTTCCAAACAGAAGGTTTCAGGTTCTGCATAACATGACAGTAAATAATGTGTGACAAGAATTTCAGAAAGCACCTTCACAAATTTTTGTTCGTATGCTGAAGATGAATTATGGCAATGCTCCTTAGCTTTCACAGCACATGCAAGCTGCATTATCAACCAAGTATGTTTAGTAGGAGAGCCCTTCCAAAGCATAGAATGTAACAAAATTAATTTCCAAACATGTTGAGCTGAAACTGATTTTTGTTTTTGAGAGCTAAACTGCAGTAAAATACTAACAGACAATAAACATGAAATTTTGCATCTAAATAGTCTCTTATGTCCTTTATAAACCTTTTGATACGTGTACATGGATTTGAGAAGAAAAAAAAGTTGCATGCACCCAACGGTGCAGAAAGTAATACTTGTAATTGGAATTGTGTCTATGCACCACCTCCTAAGATAACCATAGAACAAGAAATTCTTACATTTTACGGGGAAAAACTGGGATTTAACACAGGTTCGCTAATCTCCATCGTTAGTGCAATTCGGTGAATTTATGCCTAACTTAAATACTAAGCTTAGACATGAGGGCTTGACCACAAGATGTACCTGCACGCTAACGGATCTTCCATATTGAATATGTAAAATCTAGGCTTAAATCCGTATGTCTCTCAACAGTTCTATTCTTTGGATTTTAGTAGCAGCCAAGAAAGTGAGAGCTAGAGCACCAACCTGTACTCGAAGCCGAAGCAGCTCATGCACGCCCGACGACCTGATGCTGGACCCATGGCAGAAGAGTCTTAGCAGCACCCAAACCTGAAATTTAAAAACAGAGTCAATTAGAGGAATAGGTTCTGGAGAGAGGAGGGATTATGGAGCGTAGCCACCATTAACCCGTGGTTGTTGGCGGTGTCCTAGATGAAGGAGACCTGGGCAAGAATAAGCAAAGGATTTGGCTAGAGTTCACACGATTTGGCTGTTTTGGAATTTTGCTGTAAACAATGCAAACCATTCAAAGCATGTAGGTGTACAAATCTACAGTACTGATCAATTACAGCAGAAGAGACAGTTTTTTCTTGTGAGAAGGTCAATGATTTCCTGAGCTAATCATGTAATTGTAGCTCAAACCTCTGATCATCACTCAGAGCAGCTGATCTAACTTTTTGAACATGCTAATCTCATCGACTAATGAAAGCAGAGTAAAACATCAGTGCATTAGATCAGTACAAATGAATACACTGCATTTTCTCTCCAATTGGTATAACTAATTTAGCACGTATAATTATAGGATACGTAGATGATTAACTGCAATAATTGATAGTTTCGGTGATGAAGGAGTAGATAATGCACTGCTTACGTACCAGCGACTCATTGTGGCTCTGGCTTCTCTCGAGGTCGGCCAGCTTGGCAGCGACGTGCTAGGCGCGGAGGTCGGGCTTACCTTCTCATCGACTTAGCATTTGTAGATGGAGAAGTCCCTGGTAACGGCACGCAGCTCGGCGATGGTGAAGACGTGCAGGTTGGAGCCGATCAGCGACAGAGACAGGGCCTCTTCCAACACCATCCCGCCGTTCAAGCTCAGGTACGATAACAACATCGGGCCGTGCAGTGGTCGGCTTGCAGCCGCTCCACGACGGGCTCGGGATCCTGGAACTGCGCCCGCTGCTCTCTCCATCAGCGCCTTCGGAGAAGAAGCTGGAGCCTGAGAGTCGAGGGGCGCCTTAATGCAAATTAGAAACAACTCTTTTTGTCACTATTGAAAATGAAAATTAGAAAGTTTTATCTTCAAATTAAAATGTATATGTGCATATTATTTTATTTTACTTGTTTGTCAAGTGTTATTTTTTAAACACTCGGTAAAGTTGAACACGTAGTATGTCTACCGTCAACCATCGTCCGACAAAGTTAAGTATATATGGCGAGAGCTTTTGTATGTCCAATGCAACACGCGGCAAACCACTGAGTATGTCGAGTGTTTTTTGTTTGTTGCCACCTAGCAAATGCCGAGTGCGTGTTTCTTACCTAGTGTTGATAGATGAAACTTGGCAATGTTGCATGAATATGTCTTCATTATTGTCTTTTAGTGGTGGTGATATACATTACCTTGTAAGGAATTTTGCAATATGTTTTTTTAGTAAAAGAGACACCCATAGTATCTCTAGAAAATGACTCTACCCGTTAAGACATTCTCAAAGTGGTCTCTCATAATGCCTTTACATAGGTGCTAAGAGACATTATAAAGAGTGTCTCCAATAAGATGTCTCTAGTGTTGAGGCAATCTCAATAATGTCTCTTATAATGACTTTACATGCAGACTAAGAGACATTTTGGAGAATGTCTCTAAGTAGATGTCTCTACTGCTAGGGCATTGTCTAAAATGTCTCTCTTAATGACTCTACGGTAAATTGGATTAGGATTTAAGAGACATAGTTGGTAGTGCCTCTAGAAAAATGTCTCTAATGCACGTTTTTGTTGTAGTGCATTGTCGATCCCGATCCACATGGGGCGCTAATATTCCTCACCTACAAGTTTGGATCAAAAAATAAGGCGTCTCACAATCATGGGCTCGTGGCACCTGATATCTCTTGGATTGGAGTCCTCTCGATGCATCTACAAAGTGTCGACGAGTCGCATCATCAGAAGCTGAACAAGAGGGACAAAACTATTCTGGACAATCTGTTGGACATGCCGCACATACAGGCCGATGAGTACATATATTACCATCTGAAGCACATGCGTGTCAAAGGGATCAAAGGTCAAATCGAACATATGCACTACAATAGGCGGGGCCAGCTTCCCATCATGGTCAAGAAGCTAATAAGACAGGTAAGTACTGTATTATTATTATTATTATTATTATTATTATTATTATTATTATTATTATTATTATTATTATTATTATTATTATTATTATTCTATATTCATTCCGGTGTCTGGCTGGGGTTGTAATTGTTCAAATCTGATTTCCATTTATTTTTTATGACAGTTCGAGAACAGGCCAGTCCCCATGCCACCGGTCAACGAGATAGAAGCGCCACAAGTACCGGTCAACCAGCCAAGGTTGTTAGCATGGCGTTTAAGGTGAAACCCACTCCTTCTGGTCGTAAGAAAAACTCACCAATAATCAACCGGGAGCTAGATAATGGATCCAGGCAACGGATCACCGTGCGCCGCCACTTACCTGCTCTAAATATGCGTCCTATGCCGAGCCTTGACGAGGTAGCAGATAATGATGAACAAGCTGCAGTGATGATCGACGGGGAAGCAGATAATGGATCCAAGGAAGAGATCAACCGGCGCCGCCACTTAGCTGCTCTCGATATGCGCGTCCTATGCCGAGCCTTGACGAGGTAGCAGATAATGATGAACAAGCTGCAGTGATGATCGACGGGGAAGCAGATAATGGATCCAGGGAAGAGATCAACCGGCGCCGCCACTTAGCTGCTCTCGATATGCGTCCTATGTTGAGCCGTTACAAGGAAGCAGATAATGAACAAGAGGAAGCAGATAAGGAGCAAGTGATCATCGACCTGGAAGAATGAAAGAGCGAGCGTCCCCAAGTTTATTATATCGGTTTTGCTAGTTCTCAGGCACCTGAGAACTTCTTATGTCTCAGTCAATCTTTAGAACCATCCGATTTGTTGGAGATTCGTGCCAATATTATTGAATAGCGAGAGAAAAATGGATTGCCACGGCTCCGTGATTTGAACTCACGACCTGTACCCTCAAGACTAGTACATTGGGCCACCTTTCCATCACAATTTTTATGTCCAGTAGCATTACTTATACTACATAAACTAATAAACACCATCCATAATATTTTGGGCAACCATTTTTTTTGTCAGTGCCTTTTGTGCTTTATTGTAGAATTTGGCATCCTATTTTTTGTTCAACTAAGCAAGATTTTATTTTTAAAACAAGCAAATTGTAAGGATTTCGGCTTGATTGTGTATTTTTTTAGTTTTGTTCTTATTTTTGTATTTTTTCCTTGTTATTCTTGTTTGAGTTTTACTATTTATTTTCATTTTATTATTAGTTGCATTTTTAGAAGTGTGTAACCAACTCGTCGACTAAGAGAGCGACTAGTGTTGTATATCTATTTTTTTATGTCTCGTTATTTACGAGTTGCACTTTTGTCGAAAACTTACAGCTAGCAACTAATTTTTAAAACGAGTTGCACTTTTTTTATGAAATATGCAATGCCAATAGTACTAGGTTAGGTTAGTTGATCAAATCTAAAAGAAATGAGCAACTAAGTAACCAGTTGCACAAATCTTTGAGAAATGTGTAACGGATTTGGTTACTCACACAAATTTGAAAGAAATGTGCACTAACCTAACCAATTCCAAAAATCTTTGAGAAATGTGCAACTGGTTAGGTTAGTTGCTCAAATCTGAAGGAAATGGGCAACTAATTAAGTAACCAGTTACACAAATCTTTAAGAAATATATAACTGGTTTTGTTAGTCACACAAATCTGAAAGAAATGTGCACTAACCTAACCAGTTGCACAAATCTTTGAGAAATGTGCAACTAGTTAGGTAAGTTGCTCAAATATGAAAGAAATAATCAACTAAGTAACCAGTTGCACAAATCTTTGAGAAATGTGCAACTGATTAGATTAGTTGCTCAAATATTATGAAATGGGCACCTAAGTAACTAGTTACACAAATCTTTGAGAAATGTGCAACTGGTTTGGTTAGTCACACAAATCTAAAAGAAATGTGCACTAACCTAACTAGTTGCATAAATCTTTCAGAAATGTGCAACTGATTAGATTAGTTGCTCAAATTTAAAAGGAATGGGAAACTAAGTAACCAGTTGCACAAATATTTGAAAAATGTGCAACTGGTTTGGTTAGTCACACAAATCTAAAAAAAATTGCAACTAAGTAACCTGTTGCACAAATCTTTGAAAAATGTGCAACTGGTTTGGTTAGTCACATAAATTTGAAAGAAATGGTTTCTATTATGTATTGCACGAAACCCATAAAATGGCAAAAACTAGACATGCTGCACACAACCCATAAAATGGCAAATTGTCTCACTATGTATTTCACAAAGCCATGTAATAAGAAAAGGAGCCAGGCCCAAGAAAGAAGAAACGTAACTGTAAAACAACAAGGTGGAGAGCATCGCTAGCTAGCTGGATTGCCCGATCGGTAGGAAGCTATCGTCGACTAAGACATAACGGTTTCTCAGTTGACTGATACCTAGCCACACCCTTATTATATATATATATATAGTTGGCCTATTTAATAATTAAACTGAAATACGTACTACCTTTTCTATGATGCTTTATATGTAATTTATTTTTTCTTATTAAAGTCCGTAGCACTTTTTGTTGCATATGTATGAGTGACTTTATATTTTGGACTAGTCTACTGTTTTGTTTAATCACTGAAAGTTGGTCGCCCGCTTTGCTAATACTGTGATAAGATGTCCTTTTCTCGTGCACTTTCCTTTTTTTTTTTGGAGGCTTATGCAATTGCAGGAGCACTTTTTTTTGTTAACGGGGAGTTAGAAATTTTCCATCATGTGGCACAATTTCAGGCATCGACTAACTCAAGTACTATTTCCGTCTGATTTAGAGCATCTCTACCACATCACTTATAAAAATGGAAAGTCCTTATAGTTTCGGCCAATCTAAGGATTCCGGGCCGTTTTGTTGGCCCAACCAGAGCCCGTAAAAACTCGTGGCCCGTAGAATATTGGGAAATGCTTCCTATAGGGCGACCTAAGCGAGCGAAACGTAGGTCGACGGCCTCGCTCTCCCGCGCCCTGCTTTTTTTTGGGGCCGTCTACTCACGTATGTTGGCCCAAATAAACAGGAAACGAATTTTTCTGGCATAATTTGCGCCAGTGAACTGAATCCGATGGCCCATGTAGGTAGCTATCTCCACCCATCTGTTTGTTAAGTTTTTCGTCATTTGTTCAGTGTTGCGTACTTATTTTAAATTTGTAACATACTCGCATAAGTTTTGTTGTGAAAACAGACGTGATTTGTTGCAAACTCGCATAAGTTTTTGTTGTAAATTAATCTATAGCAAAATATTTTGTTGCTTACCCACTTTTAATTGGTACAAACACATTTGTACGTGCTTTGCCAAATGTTGCGAACATTTTTTTTTTTGTTGTCATCGCTTATGGTTTTTGTTCAAATAGTTGCTAATTATTGTTGTATGTTAATCTGCAGCAAAATATTTTGCTACGTACCCACTTTTCATTGGTAGAAGCACATGTTTTTTATTGTAATAGTTTGTGATTTTTATTGAAATCATTGGTGATTTTTGTTGCAAAGCAATTTACAGTAAAAATAATTGTTGTTTAACCACAATATTTTTTTGTTGTAATAGTTTTTGATTTTTGTTGAAATTGTGGTAAGTTTTTGTTGTAAACCAATCTGCAGTAAAACATTATTGTTTAACCTTTTTTGTATTATTAGTTTCTTTAAAATATTGCAATGAATTGTTGTAATAATGTATATTTTTTGTATACATACTAATTTTTCTTGTTGTAATACTCGAGTTTTGTTGCGAGACTAGATGTAAATCATCACGGTGGCATTTTTGCTGTAAATATCGGGAAGATAAGGGGAAACGTGTTATACCCCTTCGTTTTAAGTGGAGTTGTGATGTACTACGGGTTCAATTTTGGAAAAGTTCAGGGACCAAAACGCAAAACTATGTTGTGACCATACGATCACGATCCGACGGTCACAGAGGGGACCTAAACTGCCCCTTCCTAGGGCGACCTACGCCTAGCGCTCCCCTAGAATATTTTACGATGGCCCGTATATCTCCACGTCGAACCTCTATATGTACTGGGGCCGCGGTCGATTTAGGGTTCCTTGCCCTCACCCGCCGGAAACCCCGCCATACGTACAAATCCTTCCGACGAGCAAACGTGTTCGCACTTCCACTCTTCGTCCCCCCTAGCCCGTCACTAGTAGAAAACGGACCTTTCGTCCAGAGCAAGATTTTGCTCTAGTCCCGGATGAATTTGGAACCGGGACTAGAGGGGGGCTCTAGTCCCGGTTCATCGGCTACGAGGCCCGGCAGCCTCTAGTCCCGGGTCGTGGGAGAGCTCTAGTCCCGGTTTGTATAACGAGCCGGGACTAGAGTTCAGCGCCTGTTAATCTCCCGCGGCGGTTCGATTCTGAAACCTTTAGTCCCGGTTGGTAATATGAACCGGACCTAAAGACCTTTGGAAATTAAGTTTTTAAAAATTGTAATAAACCTATAAATTCAATATCTTTTGATCTGTTTATCAGAAAAATGTAAATAATATATCAAATTGTTCATAAAAATGTAATCTATATATTTATTACAAATCCATTTTTGTTTGAGATTAGAGGTGAAATCGTTTAATTAAAATTTTTGGAATTTGAACTTAATTAAGTCATTAAACTTATAAATTTAATATCTTTTCATATGTTTATCAGAAAAAATGCAATTAAAATATCAAATTGTTGATAAAAATGTTATCTATCTATTTATAAAAAATCATTTTTTGAGATTATAGGTGAATTCATTTAATTACAAATTGTTGATATTGAATTCATTAGTCCCGGTTGGTAATATGAACCGGACCTAAAGACCTTTTGGAAATTAAGTTTTTAAAAATTGTAATAAACTTATAAATTCAATATCTTTTGATCTGGTTATCAGAAAAATGCAAATAATATATCAAATTGTTCATAAAAATGTAATCTATATATTTATTACAAATCCATTTTTGTTTGAGATTAGAGGTGATTCATTTAATTAAATTTTTTGGAATTTGAACTTAATTAAGTCATTAAACTTATAAATTCAATATATTTTCATATGTTTATCAGAAAAAATGCAATTAAAATAACAAATTGTTGATAAAAATGTAATCTATCTATTTATGACAAATTCATTTTTTTGAGATTATAGATGAATTCATTTAATTGCAAAATTTGGAATTTGAACTCCATTAAGTCATTAATTAAACTTATAAATTCAATATTTTATCATCTGTTAATCAGGAAAATCCAATTAAAATATCAAATCATTTCATAATAACTAGTTCGTCGACCGAATACAAATCATTTGTCCTAACCAATGACAGCAATACGGAATTACAACAGTGGAGTCCGGCCACCCCATACGGATCGTGTGTTTCCTTCGAGCGCTTGTGAGCCGTTGGATCGAAGCAAATGGATCGTGTGTTTCCTTCGAGCGCTCGTGAGCCGTTGGATCGGAAGCACATGGATCGTGTGTTTCCTTCGAGCGCTTGTGAGCCGTTTGATCGGAAGCACACGGATCGTGTGTTTCTTTAGAGCGCTTGTGAGCCGTTGGATCAGAAGCACACGGATCGTGTGTTTCCTTCGAGCGCTTGTGAGCCATTGGATCAGAAGCACACGGATCGTGTGTTTCTTTTGAGCTATCAAGCTCCTTTAGTCCCGGTTCCAGCTACCAACTAGGACTAAAAAGGTGAAGAGTTGCTAGATATAAATATCCAACCGGAGGGAGTCACTCGGAGAGGCATGTCTATAAGAGAGGCAGGAGTACATTTCACAGCCATCAACTGTGATGATATGTAACAATTTTGGGAACCAGCGGAAAGGGCTTCTTTGATGATCTAGTATATCCACAACATTTGTTGGGACGATTGCAGATCATCAGAGAAGTCTTGCCGCTGCTTGCATCAACAAGTGGGTGCTCTCCTGCGCGTTGCTGCATGGCTGAGGACGACGGCGAACAGCTGCAGGCCCTCACGAGCCACCGTTGGGCTGTATGCAGGTGAAACCGTGTGTTTTGTTCTATACAGAAATCCTTCAGATAATCGACCGAATACAAATTACATAAAAGGTTTAATGCATTTGGGAACACTCGATCATACATATATTGTGTAATGCATTTGACAACACTCATACATAAAAAGGTTTTGAGAACACTCATACATAAATTTTTTAATATATTATTACACTCATACTTAGATCATGATCGCTATGTTCGCTTATTCGGCCGTAACCATGGAGTTTCTTCATTATGTAACGGGATGCTTGGGTCAGTTTTCACTGTGAAGGGCGGAATTTCATCAAACTTATTATAGTCTGCTGACATGTCTGTCTTGTCCTCGACTCCCACGATGTTTTTTTTCCTGAAAGAACTATGTGACGCTTTGGCTCATCGTGTGATGTATTTGTTTCCTTATCTTTTCTTTTTTTTCGGTCTGGAGCTCATGTCTTTCACATAGAAAATCTGAGCCACATCATTGGCTAGGACGAATGGTTCGTCTCTGTACGCAAGATTCTTGAGATCCACTGTTGTCATTCCGTACAGCTGGTCTACCTTTACCCCTTCTCCATTCATGTTGACCCAACTGCACCGAAACAAAGGGACCTTAAAAGTAGGTCCATAGTCAAGTTCCCATATCTCCTCTATGTAACCATAGTATGTGTCCTTTTGTCCATTCTTGTCTGTTGCATCAAAGCGAACACCACTGTTTTGGTTGGTACTCTTTTTATCTTACACGATCGTGTAAAATGTATTCCCATTTATCTCGTACCCTTGGAATGTCAATACAGTCGAAGATGGTGACACGGCCAATAAGTAGAGTTGATCTCCAATATTGGTGTCATTCATGAGATGTAATCGCAACCAACTGCCGAAAGTCTCCATGTGTTTTTGTTTAATCCAGGAGTCGGGCTTCCCTGGGTTTTTGGAGCGTACAATATTCTTGTGTATCTCGATATACGGAGCCACGAAGGTGGAACTTTGTAGAACTGTGTAGTGTGCTTGAGTGAAAGAATGCCCGTCCCTACATATCATTGCTTTTTTTCCTAGCGTGTCTTTTCCACTAAGTCTCCCCTCATACCGCGATTCAGGAAGACCAATCGACTTAATGTCAGGAATAAAGTCAACACAAAACTCAATGACCTCCTCTGTTCCATAGCCTTTGGAGATGCTTCCTTCTGGCCTAGCACGGTTATGAACATATTTTTTCAATACTCCAATGAATCTCTCGAAGGGGAACATATTGTGTAGAAATACAGGACCAAGAATTGCAATCATTTCAGATAAGTTCCTGCCGATTTTTCGGTGGAAGTGGGTCTGATTTGAACTACGAGTGCCGCATAGTTTGATCATGATTTTTTGCAAAAATCACTTTTAGATCCATAATGTATACTTTCTTTAGAGATCTTTGACGGTTTTTGTTGGATCGAAGTTATGGTTAGGTTTAGCTTTGTCGTAAGGTTTACGGTCTCGGTTTCGGGCTAGGTTTAGACATAACTAATTCAAAAAAAATTAAAAAAAGTGGAAAACCTTCACATGGCATCCTTTTATTTGACCTACCACCTGGAAAAAATTATAAACATGAGTTATGGAGGTTTTTTTAAAAAAATCTTCACAGAAATGAGCTACGAGGTACAAAGATGTATGGTTTTCGACTGAAATTAGATAGGGTATGACATTTAACATAGCAAAAAATGTCGGAACGAGGCAATTTTTGACACAGTTGTGTATCTTGGTTGTAGAATAGTATTGACTAAGGGGTTTAGGGTTTTTGTTGAATAAAAAAACATTTTTCATTTTATCGTGTCAAAACAGGCTTTTTTTGTGAAGCAGATACCAAAATGGTTCACCGAAAGAGAAACATCCAAATAGATAGAAAATAATAGATCACCTTATAAGTGCATTTAACCCTGGGTTTGGATATAAAAACATACTTAGGCATTTCAAACATTTTAGATAAGTTCCTGCCGATTTCGATGGAAGTGGGTCTGATTTGAACTACGAGTGCCGCATAGTTTGATCATGATTTTTTGCAAAAATCACTTTTAGATCCACAATGTATACTTTCTTTAGAGATCTTTGACGGTTTTTGTTGGATCGAAGTTACGGTTAGGTTTAGGTTTGTCGTAAGGTTTACGGTCTCGGTTTCGGGCTAGGGTTAGACATAACTAATTCAAAAAAATCAAAAAAATGGAAAACCTTCACATGGCATCCTTTTATGTGACCTACCACCTGGAAAAAATTATAAACATGAGTTATGGAGGTTTTTTAAAAAACCTTTACAGAAATGAGCTACGAGGTACAAAGATGTATGGTTTTCGACTGAAATTAGATAGGGTATGACATTTAACATAGCAAAAAATGTCGGAACGAGGCAATTTTTGACACAGTTGTGTATCTTGGTTGTAGAATAGTATTGACTAAGGGGTTTAGGGTTTTCGTTGAATAAAAAAACATTTTTCATTTTATCGTGTCAAAACAGGCTTTTTTTGTGAAGCAGATACCAAAATGGTTCACCGAAAGAGAAACATCCAAATAGATAGAAAATAATAGATCACCTTATAAGTGCATTTAACCCTGGGTTTGGATATAAAAACATACTTAGGCATTTCAAACATTTCAGATAAGTTCCTGCCGATTTTGGTGGAAGTGGGTCTGATTTGAACTACGAGTGCCGCATAGTTTGATCATGATTTTTTGCAAAAATCACTTTTATATCCACAATGTATACTTTCTTTAGAGATCTTTGACGGTTTTTGTTGGATCGAAGTTATAGTTAGGTTTAGCTTTGTCGTAAGGTTTACGGTCTCGGTTTCGGGCTAGGGTTAGACATAACTAATTTAAAAAAATTAAAAAAATGGAAAACCTTCACATGGCATCCTTTTATGTGACCTACCACCTGGAAAAAATTATAAACATGAGTTATGGAGGTTTTTTTTTAAAATCTTCACAGAAATGAGCAAAAATGTTTAATTGAAAGTGCCAAATTGTAATAGTTTGAATAGTTAGAATAATTATTTTGAAAAACAGAAAATGTTTCGAATTACTTATTTAGATTCGAAAATATGCAAAAATATGCACAAAAAAATGCAGAAATAGTGAAATTACGCAAAAACCCTAAAAATATGCAGCAGTTATTCAAAAATTTGGTCCTTGGCACGCAAAAAAAATCACCTCTAGTCCCGGCCGGTAAAACCAACCGAGACTAGAGGTTTTTTTGGCGCGCTCTTTCGGTCCACCGAAAAAACCTCTAGTCTCGGTTGGTGGAACGAACCGGGACTAGAGGGTACCCTCTAGTCCCGGCTCGTGGCACCAACCGGGACTAGAGGTTTTTTCGGATAAATAGCCACACCTCCTCCCCGGTTCGAGCCACAAACCGAGACACACAGGGAGGAGACGCCGCCGCCGCACGACAGACGACGCCATCAGGCTGCCCGCGCGCCGCGCTCGCCTCCTCCTCCCCGGCGCCGCCGCACGAGACGACCACCGCGTGCCGCTGTTCGCGTCTGAGCTCCCTACCGCGTGCCGCCGCTGCCGCCGCCGCTCTCCCCAGCCCGCGAGCCCCCCACGCGTCCGTGCCCGAGCCCCGGCCCACGCCGCTGCCGCTCTCCCCAGCCCGAGCCCCCCGCGCGTCCGCGCCCGAGCCCCGGCCCACGCCGCTACCGCTCTCCCCCGCCCGAGCCCGCCGCGCTACCGCCGTCGCAGAGGTATACCGAGCCGCTCCCCTTTCTCCTCCTTTTTTAAGTCTAGTTAGAAGTTGTTTAGAAATTGCTAAGTTGGACTAGAAATTGTTTACAAATTGCTACTAGAAATTGTTCAGAAATTGCTAAGTTGGACTAGATATTGTTTAGTAATTGCTAAGTTAGACTAGATATTGTGTTTTTAGTTTATATTGCGTCTAAATATTGTGTTTTTAGTTTATTGTGTACTTTAGAAATTGCTAAGTCTAGTTAGATTAGATAGTACTTTAGAAATATTTTTTAGAAATTGCTAAGTCTAAATATTGTGTTGTTGATGTGCTAGACACTCTTTTTGCATTGTTGTATTTTAAGTGATACTAGAAATTGTTTACAAATTGCTAAGTGATACTAGAAATTGTTTAGACGAAATTGCTAAGATGGATTAGATATTGTTTAGAATTTGCTAAGTCTAGTTAGATTAGATAGTACTTTAGAAATTTCATTTAGAAATTGCTAAGTCTAAATATTGTGTATTTAGTTTATTGTGTCTACGAATTGATAAAGTCGATGATTTAAACTATGCCACGGTAAATGTAAGGAGAGTGTCTACAATGCCTTGTAGTGTATAAAATTAGAGTGTTTTTATTAATACATGGTCTTGTAGACACTCTTTTTGCCTTGTTCTGCATGGCAATGATATATGAGGCTTTCTGTTGTTTATGTGCTACACACTCTTTTTGAATTGTTGTATTTTAAGTGATACTAGAAATTGTTTACAAATTACTAAGTGATACTAGAAATTGTTTACAAATTGTTGTATTATGTTAGCATTTTGTCCAACTTGAAATAATTGTAAATAATGTTTTATTACATTACTTTATTATGATCGATGAGCTATTTAGAGTTGCTTGTGTATGTGTGCCGATGATTAAAAATGTTGTGGCACTATGTGGTAATCTTGAAAGTCTGTGGAGCCTTGTGATATGCACAAGTACAAGTCCTGTGCATCCTACTTGGCTCCGCCGATCATTCAGGTCTACTAATTAATTGTGTGTCCGACATAAGTATGAGGCGCAAAATCTAAGTCATTTTTATTTTGTTTTGTCTGTTTCTTCGAAAGTCGATGATTAAAAATGTTGTGACACTAGGTGGTAACCCTGAAGGTCTGCGGAGCCTTGTGATATGCACAAGTACAAGTCATGTGCATTCTACTTGGCTCCGCAGATCCTTCAGGGCTACTAATTGTGTGTCCGACCTAAGTATGAGGCGCAAAATCTAAGTCATTTTTATTTTATTTTCTCTCTCTTTCCAAATGCCGATGATTGAAATATTGTGCCACACTATGTGATTCAGGGAGGTGCTAGCGGACCTTGTGATATGCACAAATAAACATCTTGTGCATACTCTTACTTGGTCCGCTTGCTCCGTTCCTGATCAATGTATATCCAATCTATGTATGAGGCATAAACTCGAATCATTTTGTTTCTTATCTATGAATTGACAAAGCCGATGATTTAAACTATGCCACGGTAAAGGCAAGAAGAGTGTATACAATACCTTGTAGTATATACAATTGGAGTGTTTGCATTAATACATGGTCTTGTACACACTCTTTTTGCCTTGTTTTGCACGGCAATGATATATGAGGCTTTCTATTGTAAACTTCTCGCATTTCGTAAATTTTAATATTAATTTTGTAACAAAATTTTGACTTAGGCGTTTTTGACTTAGGTGTTCTCGGCGACGATGTCCATGTTGGACCAGAGGGGCGATGTGCGGGACTGGGCTCCACCGGGCTGGCACTGTGAGGTGCTACCTTCCGGAACGCGCAGCTTGGTGAGGAATCCGGGTGATGTCATCAACCCGGATCTTCTGTGGTGGCAGTCGCGTGGGCCACACTCGGTGCAGAGGGAGCCGGCCCCCGAGTAGGTGGTACATCGCCGTATCAGGGAGGAGGATGAGCACGTCCGTCGCTACGTTATCTATTGGATAGGCAGTATGACAGTAGGTAGTCGTTTATTCAGAGGGTTTCTGCTCACGTGAGCTATGACCCTGTGAGGGTTCCTTCTCTTTGGATGCGCAGCGCCGACGACTCAGGACCCCGCGGCTCAGGAACCGGTCGAAACTAGTTTGAGAGCTCATGTATTAGTGATATTATTCGTGATGTACTAGAGTTAAATAAAAATGGACCCGAGCTATGTAACTACATTATTCTATATGTATCAGTGATATTTTGCATATTTCTTTTATGAACATTTTGATATGCTATATGTATTTTTCTATTTTGTAATTAATTAACTATGTATTTTGCAATATTGATCATACTTTTGAGATATGACGGGATAATTCAAAAAAGAGAGGGAAGAACTCTAGTCCCGGGTCGTATTACGAACCGGGACTAGAGGTCCTCGACCACGCGCGGGGTTACGGGCCACGTGGGGAAGCCTTTTGTCCCGAGTCGTATCTGACCCGGGACTAGAGGTGAGGGCCTCTAGTCCCGCTTCCACAGTCCCGGGTGTCGATCCGGGACTAGAGGCCCTAACGACCCGGGACTAGTCAGGCGTTTTCCACTAGTGCCTCCTCGGCGACATGTGGCACATGAACAACACCCGCGGCCAAGCTAGGGCCCGGATAGCCGCGGGTCGGGGATCGTGCCGTGCCGCGCCGCCGATTTCCGTGGAGGAGCAGGAGAGGAGGTGCGTGGCGCAGTCCGTTCAGGGCCGCAACCACCACGAGTTCGTGTGACGCGTGGACTCCACCATGGCATGCATGACGCCGAGGCCGGGAGCTCCCACGGTGTCGTGCATTCTCGGTCACCATCGCCGCCTGTGATGCCGACGCCCGTAACAGCGACGTCGACATGGAGGAGAGCGCCGACGAGGAGCTGCACGGCTTCGACGTCTACGACGAGCTCGTCGAGGCGAAATCCGTGCGCTCGAAGCTCCGCCGCCACAAGGCCCAGCTCGAGGCCTACAACACCAACCTCCTCGAGTGCGGGTTCCGGCAGGAGGAGGACCACCTCGCACTGGAGCGGGAATGGTACCTGGAGGCGGTGCGCCAGCTCGATTTCATCAACATCCCCTCTGACTCCGACGAAGAGTGAGAGTGGCACAGCGCCGCCGCCAGTGCAGGCTCGGTGACGTCTTCCCTCCTCTACCTGCAACGGATCTTCAGCAGCATGTCGCCCAAACGTTTGTCGATGACCAGTGACACTTATTTTCGACCCTTTGGTAGTCAATCCGTTTACAGACCTGGCCGATCCATGGAGAATTAACTAAGTAATAACTTGACTTATCATATAGAAACGAATTGCTAGGTAGCTAGGTCATCGTTAGGTTGTAGAAGTAGTAGTACTCACCAAGGACTTGGCATAATAACCAGACACGAAACTTGTCCAAAGGTGCTGCATGCGTGCAAATTAAATTAATCATCATTGTCAAGTGATAGTTAATTACTAGGTGGAGTAGTTGAAAGGAGTAAGTGTGGAAGGTACGTCCAGGCGAGCAGACGGGCCATGCCCGTGGAGGAGGGCCATGGCTTGTTGTCTCTTGACCTCGAGACGATGCAGATGGTATGCACGGGGATCCTTTTCAGCGCTCCTAGGCCCAGTTAGCACGCTATACTGTTTCAAATCGTGTTGTTTTTATCTCGTGCAATTCCAGACACAAACGCCCATGAATTCAATATTTTTGTGAAATCAAAAAATGTTCTCTGATTATAAGACAAGGCAATACGTGATGGTTTGAGGCGGATTAGCACAACGCAATAGCGTGGCCTCCTGTGTATATTTATATTAGATAGACATAGAGACATACAAGTTACAAACCGGACCGGATACACCTAGGAATACGAGTCCAATACAAACACGTCTAACACTGATTTTAAATGCTCACGATTTTTAAAACATATTTGAGCATGTGAAAATGGTTCATCAAATGGTTTGTGAACATGTTCAAATCTGAACATTTTTCAAAATCAGAAAATCGTTCATGAATTTGAAAAAATGTTCGTGAATATTAAATATCCTGAATTTCAAAAAAAACAGGTTCACAAAAAAATGTTCATGAACATTTTACAAATATGACGGCAACAAGGATGACAGCGAAACAAGTGTGGACTGGGACAAAATCACGGTCAAGAACGATGACGAGTTGGGTTAGGTTTAGGTTGAATTTAATTCAAAAATTTTGTAAAATCCTAAAAAGTTTAAATAAAAATTTAAACATTTTGACTTTTTTTGGTTTGCGGATGCGGCTGTGGGCGACACTTAAGATTATGCCGGACAAGTGTGAAGTACCCCGGCCCCAAGGCCCCAAAAGAAATTGGAGGTGCCAGGAAAGATGCTCTAAGATAAGTTTTTGGACTATAGTGGAGATACTTTCGAGGACGTATTAACACTTTGGCTTGAAACCAAGCTCTTGCTTTTTATTCAAAAGCAGACGCCGGCGGCCAGGCAATATTACAATAGTTACAATACAATAATATACATACAATGAAGAAGAAAATGCAGAGGGACGTCAACGCAGACACGTTCTGGCCTCCCTCTGACCATGAACACCGACTTACCCGCGTACAGTATTCGTGCATATATACAGCATGCATAAACATTGGTTGGTAGTGTAAACTTGAACTATATATACTTGTGTGTTGTAAATAATAATTTACGAAGCACGAACGAGCAGCTGCTCTCGACCCACGGCCTGACCGGTCCGATCAGCGGCCCATGTGCTGCATGCCGGGCGCGCTGCCTGCGGCGGCGGCGGCGACGCCGGCGACGTTGCCTCGCTCGACGTTGAGGTGCCATCCGATCTCGGGGTCAAAGCCGCGGGCCTTGAGCTCCTTGTACTCCTGGACGAGCGCGCATGGCTCGCAGCAGAGGTTGACGCAGCAGTCGCAGCAGGGCGCGTCCGGGAGCGCGTACTGGGCGCGCATCTTGGCGCGGTAGGCGCAGGAGTAGATCCACTGGCACCCAGTCACCGTGGCCAGCAGCGCGTAGAGCGCCCCGCTCGTCCCGCACGACGTGGAGCCCCTGTCCACGATCTCCGCCACCTTGCCGAACGTGATGCACGGGCACCAGAACGTCATGCAGCCTGCAGCACCGGACCAGAGATGCATGCGTTCATGGCGATCGATCGAGGAGGAATGGAGGATCATATATATATATATATATATATATATATATATATATATATATATATATATATATATATATATATATATATATATATATATATATATATATAGGTCAGCTATTCTAGAACTAGTTCTAGAATAGCTATTCTAGAACCAATTGTGAACTTCCGTGGCAAAGTAGATGAACTTCATTCAACCGCTTATCGGAATGAGACATGTGATATACCGTTGGATAGCTATGGAAATTACGAAACTTTTTCATTTTCACAGGTTTTCGAAATTAGTTACGGTTTTTAAAGAATTTCAAATATACTATCATTATTTTCGCGTCCGTACCGTATTTTGGTCGTCATTTTCAAACCGTTTATCGGATTGATGCACATGATACGCCGTTGGAAAGCTATGAAAAAGCCGCAACTTTGTTATCTCACGCATTTTTTCGAAATTCCTTACGGTTTAAGAGCAGTTTTAAAAATACACTATCACTATTTTCGCGACCGTACGGTATTTTGATCGCCATTTTCAAACCATTTGTCGGATTGATGCAAGTGATACGGCGTTGGAAAGCTATGAAAAATCCGCAACTTTGTTATCTCACGTAGTTTTTCGAAATTCCTTACGGTTTTAAAAACAGTTTTAAATATACATAATTCTGTTGTTTTAGAATTCTCGTTTTTTCTGAACTTCCAACTTCGCATGTGTGAACTTCATCCCGACAAATATGTGAACTTCTTCCCGACACGTATGTGAACTTCTTCACGGAGCACCGGATGAACGTGGTACGTCATGTTTTCGACGTGTTTTGATTTTTTTACCTGTTTGATTTTCGTACTCGGACCATTTTTGAACTTCCCTCGTCACGAAAGTGAACTTTTATGTGAGACGTAAGTGAACTTCCTAACGGAGCATCAGACGAGCGTATTATGACACCGTTATTTGATTTTCGTAATGTTTTTTGCAAAGGGCACTTCATATCCTTTACACGACACGCAAGTGAACTTCATTTTTTTTTGTGAACGAACATCATGTTTTTTAGCGGTTATTTTTAGCGGACCATCTTTTTTTCCGAACTTCTCGTGATTATGTAAGTGAACTTCATATAGTTTTTAATTCCACAAGTGAACTTTCAAATAAAGAAAAGCAAATAAAGAAAAGCAGTTTTAAATATTCATAATTCTGTTGTTTTAAAATTCTAGTTTTTTTCTGAACTTCCCACTTCACAACACTGAACTTCTTCCTAACACATATGTGAACTTCTTTACGGAGCAAATCTTATCTCGTAGAGATGATTTTCTATGTGTAAATTTCTGCTTTAAAATATTGTGTATTTTGAACTTCCTCAAATATCGTCGTGAACTGCCTCGTATACATTAGTGAGCTTCATGTCATGTTTTTTATTTGTATGATTTTCGCATCCGAACCATTTCTGAACTTCACTCATCACGGCGTGAACTTTTTTCTTCTATGTTGTTATTCGGAGTGTACTTTATAAATTATATTCAATGAACTTCAAGAAAAATAAGAGTAAGCTTCTATTAATTGTGAACTTCGCACCAAAACTTGTGATCCTTTCTTTTTACTTTAAATATTTGCCAACACCCTGAACTTCACACAAAAATAGAGTGAATTTCGTTTCCGCACAAAATGAACCTTTTTACTGAGCAATTCCATCCAAAGAAACACCACAAGCAGCGTCACAACAACAGCGAAGTTCGGATGTAGTTTAGAAATGAAAAGGTGCAGAAGAATTCCCGCAGCAATTCATTCACCAAAAAATAGAGTACTGCATTTTTTGTTTACTGAACTTGATGTCACGAATCGCTGAACCTTTCTCTCAGAAACAATGAACTTCACAATTAGCCAAAAAAATGCGTCGAAGGTCGCTGTCCAGGAACTCGCCGGTGAGTGCGCGTGGGGTTCTGAGGCGTGGGGAAGGGCCTCGTCGGCAGGGGCGTCTAGACGTGACTCCACCAACGAGATCGATCTGCCGCGCCTCCACGGTTTCCCCTATGCACTCCGGCGACTGCTGGCCAGGAGCTCCTCCGCACCGCTCCTGTGCTCGAGGGCGGCCGTCGACCGAGAGCTCGTCGCGCGCACCCCTTTGCTCTACGGCGTCCGCCGGCTCTGGTGGAAGGGAGGCCGGGGCGAGGCGCGCTTCGTTGGATGGGAGGCCGGGCAGCTTGATCCGGTGGAGGGGGGCGGCGCAGGAGAGGCAGGCGGCGGCGGCGCGCGCATGGGAGGAAGCCGGCGGCGGGGCGCGCGCAGGGGAGGCAGCCGGCGGTGGCGACGCGCGCAGGAGAGGAAGCCGGCGGCGGGGCGCTCGCGGTGGCGCGCCGGCTGGGGTGGGGTGGGACTCTCCGCTAATCCCCTCCACCGAAGGAGCCGGTGGTCATCGCCTGTGAACTTCCGCGAGCGCGGCGACCATGGCGTCCTACAGGTCGACGGGGGCCAGGCCAGGAGATGGGGATGTCGATGTGGCTGCGTGGTGGCCTGCGTCGGTGGTGGAGCTCGAGCGTGGATTCGGGTGGCGGTGGGGATGCAGGGGCTAGGTGGAGGGCGGGGAGTCGAGGAAGTGCGGGAGGCGCGTGGGACGCGTCGCCGGCGGCGTAAGGCGTGCGAGGAGAGCGGAGGTTGGTGGGGAATCGGGGGGAGAGAGAGAGCCGGGGTGGGTGGGGAAGGTGGGGGTGTGGTTCGGGTTAAGAAGGTGATTAGGAGGGGTACGGGTCGGGTTAAGAAGGTGATTAGGAGGGGTTCTAGAATAGCTATTCTAGAACCTCTTAAGGGGGGTTCGAGAATAGTCCTGCTCTATATATATATATATATATATATATATATATATATATATATATATATATATATATATTCAGATGGAGACCGTACGTACAGAGGCCGCAGTCGTCGAAGCAGTCGAAGAGGCCGGAGGACCAGGCGGGGGCGGCGTCGACGGGGAAGCCGGTGGCCGGCTCGGCGGCGTCGACGGGGAAGCCGGTGGCCGGCTCGGCGGCGGGCTTCATCTCCATGTCTCTCGACTCTCGATCGGAGAGGAAGATGCGCGAGATGTAGATGATAGCAGCGGAGGGCCGAGAGGGGTGGTTTATATAGTACCACACCGGTGGAGATGGCCGGCCGGCCGGGGTACGAAGCGGCGTTTCGTTGACCCCAGAGAGATCGAGCGAACCGTGGATAGGTACGTGCGCCGGCCGGTCAAGGTGACAGCCAGCTAGCTGCCCAAGACGTAATCACTTACTCCATCCGTTCTACTATAATGTAAACCTTTTAGCAGGTTAGTCTAGGCTTACATTGTAAAATAGAGGTAGTAAGTACTAACTTTCTCTTAATTTTGATCCGATCAAATCCTTTTTTTTTTCCTTTGAGATGTGATCCGATCAATTCTTTAGCTAGCATCTGAGCTAATAAGACGACTAATTGGCTTCCCTTGACGCAACTTGTAAGTAGTATATGAACATACGTTTCTTTTGTTGATTTTTTTCCTATCTGTTTCGATTGTTCGAGATAGATATAAGCTCGATCGGCCGTGGGGGCCTGAAGTTTCGCCTATGGTGCGTCAGCGCTTGTTTTCTTCGTCCATCAACGACTTGGTTAGTTGTGTTATGTAATATACATACGGTACACTATGGGAAACGTATGAGCCGTCGGCGGCGTATAACAAAAAGCCGTCGGCGTATAGATACGTCGATGGCTGCCGTCGGCGTCTTCCCGTTGGCATTTACGCTCATCGGCGTACCACTTCCGCCGTCGGCATATCCGAACCCCGTCGGCGTACGTGGTGTGGGCCCCACAAGACGGCATCCGACCGTTTACGTCAGCACACCATACGCCGACGGCATTGGCGTCGGCCTCTGAGTGCCGATTATTTTTATTTTTGAATTTTTTTTGAAATTTTTTTTGAACTTTTTTTAATTCTTTTTATTTGTATTTTGAAATTTTCAACTTAGTCACATATTTAATCCTTAATTGGACACTTAATTATATGTCAAATTACTTACCTGGTCAAACTTCTCATTCGGTCACCCATCATCAGATTGCTCCAGCCCAAGCACGCTTAACTTTTGAATTCATTCCAAACTACCTTTCAAATGAGAAATTAGAACTTACTAATATTAGTACCCTATCAATCATATTAACCCCTCGGTTATGATGTTACACTTTTCGTTGTTTAAATTTTAAAATTTTGTTTCAGTAAAGTAACAATGATTATGTAATAGTATATTTTGAATAAATAACAATAAAATGAATTTTACTTTATTATTTTCCTTTTTACATTTAATATGGAATAATTCATATCTTTAAATCAGTAAATCGAAATTTGACAAATTAAATAACTAAACCGATTAGAAAAATGAGAGGAATTCAAATATTTCATCCATATCATCTTTTGCATCACAAAAACCTTGATAGTTATACAAAATTGGGAAAATATATAAAAAATGAAATCCATTTTTAATTTTTTAGTGTCGAAACAGGTTTTTATGTGAAACAGCTACCAAAACGGCTCATCGAAAGAGAACATCCAAATAGGTAGAAAATAATAGACCACCTTATAAGTTTATTTAACCCTAGGTTTGGATATAAAAACAGACTTAGCTATTACAAACATTTCAGATAAGTTATTGTCGATTTCGCCAGAAGTGGGTCGGATTTGAACTACGAGTGTCGCATAGTTTGCTCATGGTTATTTGTAAAAATCACTTTTAGATCCACAGCGTATACTTTCTTTAAAGATCTTTGACGGTTTTTGCTGGATCGAAATTACGATTAGGTTTAGGTTTACCGTTAGGGTTTACGGTCTCGATTTCGGGCTAGGGTTAGACATAACTAATTCAAAAAATCAAAAAAAATGGAAAACCTTCACATGGCATCCTTTTATGTGACCTACCACCTAGAAAAAAATTATAAACATGAGTTATGTAGGTTTTTATAAAAAAACTTCACAAAAATGAGATACAAGGTACAAAGATGTATGGTTTTCGACTGAAATGAGCTAGGTATGACATTTAACATAGCAAAAAATGTCGGAATGAGGCAATATTTGACAAACTAGTTTATCTTGGTTGTAGAATAGTATTGACTAAGGGTTTTAGGCTTTTCGTTGAATAAAAAACTCATTTTTTATTTTTTTAGTGTCAAAACATGCTTTTTTGTGAAGCAGCTAACAAAACGGCTCATCGAAAAAGGAACATCCAAATATATAGAAAATAGTAGACCATCTTATAAGTGTATTTAACTTTGGGTTTGGATATAAAAACATACTTGGGTATTTCAAATATTTCAGATAAGTTTCTGCCGATTTCGCTGGAAGTGGGTCTGATTTGAACTACGAGAGTCGCATAGTTTGGTCATGATTTTTTGAAAAAATCACTTTTAGATCCAAAATGTATACTTTTTTTTAGAGATCTTTAACAGTTTTTGTTGGATCGAAATTACAGTTAGATTTATGTTTATCGTTAGGGTTTACGGTCTCGGTTTCGGGTTAGGGTTGGACATAACTAATTCAAAAAAAAATGGAAAACTTTCACATGGCATACTTTTATGTAACCTAGCACCTGGAAAAATTATAAATATGAGTTATGAAGGTTTTTATAAAAAAAACCTTCACAGAAATGAGCGACGAGGTACAAAGATGTATGGTTTTCGACTGAAATAAGTTAGGATATAACATTTAACATAACAAAAAATGTCGGAATGAGTCAATATTTGATACATTGGTGTATCTTGGTTGTCGAATAGTATTGACTAAGTGGTTTAGGGTTTTCGTTGAATAAAAAACCTATTTTTATTTTTTTAGTGTCAAAACAAGCTTTTTTTGTGAAGCAGCTACCAAAACGGCTCACCGAAAAAGGAACATCCAAATAGATAGAAAATAGTAGACCATCTTATAAGTGCATTTAACCTTATGTTTGGATATAAAAAAACAATACACCGACGATGGCTGTCGGCGTCTAAATTCAAACGTACGCCGACGGCCGTCCCCGCTCCGTCACGGCGGGCGTTGGTATGCCGACGGCTGCCGTCAGTGTATGCATATGTACGCCGATGGGGATATGTACGCCGACGGCCGGGATCGCGGCTGCCCTATCTCGGGTTGTACGCCGACGCCCCGACATTTGGCCGTCGGCGTATAATCCGGTCGTCGGCGTCGTGTGCGTTTCCCGTAGTGGTATAGATATGGTGTAGTATCCCAACCTATATATATTGTATCCCACTCCTTGTAAATGCCATGGTGGGGTTTTTTCCTATCATATATAACACACGTATCTGAACATCCATCAGGGGTATCGTTCTCGCTATGTTTGATATGGCGTCAGAGTCTTCCTCTTCCATGTCTGTCTAGCCGCCACAATGCAATTACAAGAAACCCTGAAACCCAATCTCCCACCTTCGGCTCCCATCGCGTGTCTTCTTCCTCGACGGAAGGAAAATCACCCGACGGCGTCCAAAAAGCGGTCCTGTGAGACCAGGGGCGGCGCGTCATGGAGGCCATACTGGGCCCTGGCCCAGTCTATGGAAAAAGGAAAACACTAATTTCAGGTTATATACCCCATGTATTCACCACTAATTGGCCCAGTTTACTTCATTTGACCCAGTCTATATAACCTGCGATGGGCTGTATCATTGTTTGGCCCATCCTATATTTGGCGTCACGCTCCGCCACTGTGTGAGACCTCTTGGGGGCGGCTGGAGTTGCTCTCATACAGCTCATGGCATGTCTTGCTAACTTCCTTCTCGACTTTCTCCTCTTCTCTCGAAAGCTCTCCTTGCTCCTGCCCTTTTGAGAGTCGTCTTGGGAGTGCCGGGCCGTCCCGATGCCCTCCTCGCCGGAGTAGCTGGCCGGAGATGGCAAAGGAAGGGTGCCGGATGTAGATTAGCTGCTAGTAGTATAGTTAAGAGTAGATCTAGAGGGTGGGCTATGTCCCGGTTTAGGATCTGTTTAGCCTTTGTGCTTGTGTTCGCGGTCATGGCGTTCTTCTTCTTCCTCCACAGCTGGACTCCTGCGACTTGCAGCGACGCGGGATCCCGTCCGCTTCTCTTCTGTAGATTGAATCCACGGTGGATTTCCTGCAGGATTGAAGATGGACGAAGCTGTTTCAATAATTTCGCTTGCTGTATCACCCACTTTGCAGATCGAGAGGAGATGCGGTGCTATATTCCTCTGGCCGGCCGTGGCGGCGAGGAGGGGATGAGGTGCTGCTATTCTTCTTCAACATCGGCGGAGTGGCTTCTGCTGCGCCCTGGAGCTCCTCACGCGGTGGATTTATTCGCCGCCGCGATCTATGGCCATGATGGTGGCCGATCTTCAACCTCCACGACGGAGGCCATCTCGATCCAAAGCCAGTGCTCGGCGGCTTGCTGCAACCAAGTGGTTCGTCCCCGGATGCGTCAAGCTTGCTGGCGTTTGGGTTCGCTCGCCGGAAGGGAGAGACCGAGCGCTATGTGCTCTGATGATCTCGGTGTTCATCGCATCTGGAGATCGCCGGCGATGGGTGGCAGAGGTTCCCTAGGACCTGATTGCTTTTCTTCTTTTAGTTTTAGGGTGCTTTTTGTAAATGTTCTGGCCCTTTTCTTCGAATTCTAGGTCTTTTAGGGCAAGGGATGAAAAGGGCTTAGATGTAACTTGTACCTGCCACGTGGTGAAATGATATTGCAGCAGCGGGGTCTCTGGACCCCAACCCTTGTACAAAAAAAAAAAAAAGCATGTCTTGCTTCGAGCGCCTCACTTTCGGCGCTTGCCGTGCCCTTTCGTTCTTCTCGAGCACCGGAGGAGTCCAAATTCAGACAGCTCATGGAATGTCTTGTTTCGAGCGAAGAGCTCGCGCGTGACAGACACACCCATGCCCATGGCAGACAAGGAAACAAAAAGGACACACACATGCCAACGCCATGACCTGCAATTGGCTCATCATGCCTCAACCTGTACACACACACACACATCAACCTTTTCCGCTGTACAGTACCAACACGCCGCATTTATATCATATCCCAAGATGCGATCGAGGCTGGACCCTTCACCACTCCCAGCAGAGCTGCCCAGTAGCCTGTACCACTGAGAGTGACGGTGACGACCAGCGGCAGCAGCTCATCGACCCTGCGCCGGCAACAATGCTGCAGCTGCTCCTCGCGTTCCTCCTCACCACCGCGGCGCTCGCCGGCGGCGAGAAGACCCCGACGCTGGTGTTCATCCTGTCGGGGCAGTCAAACATGGGCGGCCGAGGCGGCGCGACCGTCGGCGGCCACTGGGACGGGTACGTCCCTCGGGAGTGCGCCCCCTCGCCCCGCACGCTGCGCCTCTCCCCTGGCCTCCAGTGGGAGGAGGCCCGCGAGCCGCTCCACGCCGGCGTCGACGTCGGCAACGTGCTCGGCGTCGGGCCCGGCATGCCCTTCGCGCACGCCGTGCTGCGGTCCAGCTCCGTTCCGAAGGGGACCGTGGTGGGGCTGGTCCCCTGCGCGCAGGGCGGCACCCCCATCGCCAACTGGTCCCGCGGCACGGACCTCTACGACCGCATGGTCACCCGCGCCAGGGCCGCCGTGGCCGCCACCGGCGGGCACGGCAAGATCGCGGCCATGCTCTGGTTCCAGGGGGAGACGGACACGATCCGGAAGGAGGACGCGGTGGCGTACGCCGGGCGCATGGAGGCCTTGGTCCGGGACGTGCGGCAGGACCTCGGCATGCCCAACCTCCTCGTCATCCAGGTACAAGCTCTGCTCCCCACTCTGCTCTGCTCACAACATCCATGGATTCATCACAATGAACACTGCTCAATTAGGATGAACCCATCATCGTAAACTCTGAAAAAACGTAATCTTTTGTGCGGATGTGGAACATCATTTCAGGTGGGGATCGCGACGGGGCAGGGGAAGTTCGTGGATCTGGTGCGGAAGGGGCAGCGGGCGGTGCGGGCGCCCAACATGAGGTACGTCGACGCCAAGGGCCTCCCCATCGCCAACGACTTCACGCACCTCACCACGCAGGCGCAGGTCCGGCTGGGGAGGATGCTCGCCGACGCATACCTCGCCACGCTCCACTGATGATTCTGGATGTGCCACGCTCTTATTTAGCACTCAGATTCAGATACTACTGCATTGTTTAGTCTGTTATGAGTACACCATACTAGTATCATTGATTCATTCCATGGTGATTGATTTGATTTGATTAGCTGCTCCCGACAACAGATTGAGTGAGTGGCTGATGAATGATGGATCTGCTTATTAGTCTCAGACAGTTGTTGTACTAGTAGTATACATTATGCTGCCCAGCCCAAGTGTAAACCAGAAAAATCTCTGGTAACCTTGTATGCTCCCTTCTGGCTTTTCGAATGCAAAGCCGGCTGGCTATATTCAGTGTCAAAATACATACTTTGCATAATGCACTGCAATGTGAACTGATGATACGCACAGGATGGATGACCCAGCTGTGTGCAATCTGCCGCGTTCAGTGTTACCTCAACTGCACTGCAGACTGGTAGTGCAGTGCAGGCAAGTGTAGAGCATTGAGCCATTGGTTGGTTCATTGCAGCCAAGATCCACCGGAACTGTAACTACGACTGTTGACGACTTTGTGCTGCCGCCATGGCATCTGCCGACTTGATGACTTGATTCTGGATGTGCCACGCTCTAATTTAGCATTCAGATACTGGTACTGCTAAGCACATCTGCATTTCTTAGTACCAATACTAGTGTCACTGATTCATTCCATGGTGATTGATTTGATTTGATTAGCTGCTCCTGACAACAGATTGAATGAGTGGCTAATGAATGATGGATCTGCTTATTAGTCTCAGACAGTAGTATGCATTATGTTACCAGCGGCGAAGCCAGAAAAATTGGTCGCCGGGGTCAATTTGAACATGTGGTACTATTTTGTCCCAGAAAGAATACACTAAAGTACATCTCAAAAAAAAGTTACGTATAAAGTCATTTTGGAACCCCAGAGATTTGTCTTTTTTACACCGGCCACAAAAAAATGTCTTTTCATTCCGATTTAATTGTACGAACATAGAATGTCATATGTATACCCGAAATTTTTGTTTGAATTTTTTTAACGTATTAAAATTCGTTTTTTAGGTAGTGGGTGTAGACATGACCTATGAGCCGAAGTTGATTTTCCCGCCACTCTTTTTTTATCTCTCCAAGTTCCGGCACTGCTCCTAGGACATACCGTAGCATCATACAGCGAGTTGCAGTTTAGGATGAACCAATTTAGACCAGGACTGTCCAGTGGTGTGCATTCAGCCAATCAGTGTCACCTCAACTGCAGTGCAGTGCAGTGCAGTATAGGCATGTAGAAGAAGGAGTCATTGGAACCAAGATGCATTGCACATCCAGGTGGAAGAATTGCAGCTGCAACTCTTGATGTGCCGCCATGGCATGTGCCCGACTTGATGATGAGATTTGCTATACCTCAGGTGATTGAAAATTTAGATTGCGTCAGTAGATTTTTGCGTCTGCGTATAGCGCCGAGGCGAAGACGGCGGCGCCACGGCGAGCGAAGCGAGGCGTGCGGACGCCGGCAAGGCCTCGGACAGGACCTCGCTGGAGACGGGACGGGGCTGCGAGCAGCTACGAGCTGTGCCGTCAAAGTTGGAGGCGAGGAACAGGGTTAACTCGTACGGGTGGGGGGCCATATCGCTTTGACCGCCGCTCGGATTAGGTAGCTGCCTCGCCGGAGACGGGGACGGGGCTGCGAGCGGCTGCGAGCTGCGCCGTCGCAGGCGGAGGAGAGGAAGGGACGCGAGCCAGAGGCGAGCCGCCGGTGGTGAGCAATTGTACGGTTTGGTTGTAGGTGAAAGTCTGGAGGTGGAAAAGGAAAGAGGGTGATTGAATTTAGATCCAATGCTCCGGGAAATCGACTGACAAACAAAAAAAATCCAGTCGCCTGTGATTTAGACGGACCCCTTGATGATTTCTGCACTACGCGGTGATGAATGGTCTATCCTCCTCATCATGTGGTCGGTTTCATTCGAAGGCCCACCTGGTGGCCCACTGAACTTCATGAAGCCCAAGCAAGACACGGCGCCTGGACCAAGGACTCTAGAGTTTTCCACCTCGCTCTAAGCTACTCAGTCATGGACACCCGAGACTTGGTCTCCGATATAAAGGCCAGGAGGGGTCACCAAGCAAGACGAATCAATGATCACATGATAGACGCAACACAAACCCTAAATACCACATAGGATATCAAATATCCATCACCATAACATCCGCGGCAAACCCTGTAGTCATCATCACCAATACAGATCAGACAAGCAGGAGTAGGGTGTTACCCTCCGGGGACCTCTACCTGAGTAAACTCGCCTTCTTGTTGTTAGCCGACAATACCATCAGTGCCATGACTTTCTCTCCTCAAAACCAAAGTCCATCATCGATGGGCACTGCCACAATTTCTCCACGATAGTTGGCATCGTTTGTGGGAAAGATGCATGTTAGAATTTCGATTTCGACGGTTCCACTCTACATCCACATCAAGCCATGTCGCGCACGGGCATGGAATCACAGACAAGCGCAAGGCATTGCGCGACGCATCCATACGTTCAGCTCAAATCCATGGGAAAACATATGCCAAGTATCGCAGTCATCGCCTATTCGTCGCAGACTCACAATCCAACTCAATGGCGATCATCGCCGTCTCGTGAAGTCGACTCTTTCCCCATCGCCGAAAACTTCAACCGTCATCCTACCGCTGGAACCAGATGGGTCAGTTACAAGTGGGATCAGTCACACTCCGGACCCGCATTTCAGCGTATGATGGTACGCGGACATGTACGTTTATTCTACTCTAAGCCTAGGATCCCATGCCAAAGTAGCTCTGCCCGCAACATTAATATGGACGCACAATCATCATGTGGTTGCGCGGAGAGACATTTCTACCGGGTCAAGCATGTTTACTGCGGTCTGGAGTTGGTAGCAGCACCAGATCTGCGTAGTGCGTGGATGGACAGATAAAGAAGCCTCGCGACGAGACTGGAGCTCTGCGCACATGAGATGAGGCTATGTCGTGCCTTGTCTACGTTCTGCATGTCTCGGCGTGGCTTTGCTTCTCTATGTTTTTTTTGTTTTACGACAGATTGTACACACCTCGTATACACACGGGTAGATACACATCGCTCAAGTCGTGCACTCATACATACAGCTGCCTCGATACCGGGCATCGAGTCAAGGATACCTCTCGCACCGCACCATGTAGATCGATCCGCACGCACGCCCAGGAAGGCATGCCATGAGCAAGTAATAATATTAGTAACATCATTGCGGCAACGCCTATATATCTAAAAATCTGAGATATGACTGATCCCATATCTGCCATATCTAATAATAAGCTTCAGGGCTAAAGTTTATTTTGTCATATTTATACCAACCTTTTTATTTTATAATGTAACTTATCTTGCCACTAAGCATATACATTTTCCATTGATACATATTTTCGTTCTTTATTATGTTAAATATAATTATTAACTAGCAATACTAATAATGTAATGAAGCTATATATTCGTTAGACAAATCTAGTAGTCATCATCGCAACTACAAATTCTTATGTAATACCATAATTATTTTGGTTTTATATTTTACATATATATTTATCTTTTTATATGTTCAAACAAATCTTGTGTTATAATTAAATTAATTATAGTTTTAAATGCAAATATCAAATTAGTCCATAGATTAATTTGTCCATTATTGTGTTCAAGTGCATTAATATAAGTATTTTTTCAATGTTTATTAAAATAAGTTGTTGTGGTATTCTCATGTATGCATAAAGCAACAATGTAGTAGAGGATTCTAGAATATAAGAGTATCAAGTTTAGAAACTAAATCGTCAAGCCTTATGGAACGAGAATGTCTAATATTCCACTACCACAGAATGGGTTATAGGGAGGTTGGCACTCTGTGGCGCACCGTTAATTCGTGCGCCACAGAAATATGTTTCTGTGGCGCACCGTGCTTGGTGCGCCACAGAAAGTCACATTTCTGTGGCGCACCTGGCCACATGCCAAGGATGCGCCACAGAATTTCAAACAGACGATTTGGTGCGCCACTGATGCACCTTGCTTGGTGCGCCACAGAATTCTCACATTTCTGTGGCGCACCAAGCAAGGTGCGCCACAGAAAATATTTTTGTGGCGAGAATTCTGTGGCGCACCCAGCAAACCTGGGGGTGCGCCACAGAATTCCAATTTGGTGCGCCACTGATAGCCATTTCTGTGGTAGTGTTCGGGAGGGTTGAGTTATCACCCTAACCGTATTACCTTTCATGACAACGTCCTAGAGTTCAACCCTAGCCGCCGTCTTCCGTCTTGTCTCCGCCGTCTTTGATCGTGAATTGATGGGTCCTCGCCCGCTGTGGGAGGGGGTGGGGACCTCAGAGCTGTGACCGGTGTTGTTAAAAGGTCTAAAGTTAGAGGTTTTTTTTTGGTCTCCCTAGCGCATCGACGAGGTGGTGGTGACAATGGCGCATGGAGGCCTTGCTCCGGGACGTCCGGCAGGACCTCGGCATGCCCAAACTCCTCGTGTCATCCAGGTCTGTCTTTCCAGATCGATGCTCCTCACCCTGCTCTGCTTACACCATCCATGGATTCATCACTATGAAATCTGCTCAATCCTATTCATCCATCATCGTAAACTCTGGAAAAACGTAATCTTTTGTGCGGATGTGGAATATCATTTCAGGTGGGGTTCGTGACGGGGCAGGGGAAGTTCGTGGATCTGGTGCGGAAGGGGCAGAGGGCGGTGAGGGCGCCCAACATGAGGTACGTGGACGCCAAGGTGTGTGCTCCCCATTGCCAACGACTTCACGCACCTCACCACCGGAGCTCAGGTCGATGCTCGCCGACGCATACCTCGCCACGCTCCACTGATGATTCGTTTCTCCACAATCTAATTTAGTACTAGTTGAATTTGGCATGGCGTCACGCCACGCCCTGGGTGATTTTTTTTTTTTTGTAATATTTTTTTTGTGAAATTAACTATATTTTATTTTATTGTGAATGGGTAGCATTTTTTTCTTTTTTGAGCATTTTTAATATGTTTTGTAGAATATTTAAATATTAAGTGGTTTGAAATGTTCAAACATGTTTGTATTTCGACGTCAATATTTATTTGAAATTAGAAAAATCCGTTTGAAATGTTCAAATATTTTGCAGAGTATGCAAATATTTAGTAGTTTGAAATGTTCGAACGTATTTGTATTTCAGCAACAATAATAGATTGTAATTAGAAAATATGTAATTTTATTACATCCAAATGGTGTCAAAATTTGAATAATCCGGAAAAAAATTCTCTAGCATAAGTAGTTTGTATGTATTTTCCTGGTTGTTTTGATATATTACTCGTATGTTTTACAACGGACATGTTCGGAGATATTGATTTATGTTTTGTTTGAATTTCAAAATTTGGTGAAAGTGGGAAGCTATTAGTACTTTTTATTTCATTTTTCAAATGCTCAGATTTGGATGCCGATCAAATCAATGTGTGGGTATTACAGGTGTTCAAGTAGCTGAACCATCCTCTCTTCTGTAGACCATAGAGAAGCAATTTTTTTCCGGACCGCACCGCCATCCCTCCTCCGCCATTTTTGTAGTTATTCATTTGCCATTTTTGTGAGTATCGTAGTGTAAATACTTAAATTATGGAAATGTGCATATTTAAATGGTTTATTTATTTTGGGAAATGCATGTAGTCGGATTTTTTTTTCTTTGAAGTTAATTGTATTAATAGTTAATTCAATTTAGAAGCAAGCCATAATTTTGGCGTGGCGTCACGCCACGCCCTTGGTGTTTTTTTTTTTGGCAAAATGTTAGTCAAAAATGAAGTGTTCGGACATGTTTTTATTTTGGAATGAATAAACAGCATTTTTTTTGAGCTTTTTTGATATATTGTGTAGGATTTTTTGATACCCAAAATTGAAGTGTTGGACAAAATGTTAGCTAAAATTGAAGTGTTTCCCACGTTTGGTTAGATTTTTTTTTGTCCTTTTTTTTTATTTGGCCAAATATTTGCTAAACTTGGATGTCTAAACATGTTTTTATTTTGTTATGAATAGTTAGCATTTTTTTCCATGTGCATTTTTTTTTGATATATTTTGTGGAATATGTTTGGTGGTGCCAAATGTTCAATCATTTTTGTAATTTTGCCGTCATTATTTAATTGAAATTAGAAAAAATATTTTGATTTTGAATCCACATATGGGGAAAGTTTGTCAAATGGTCATTTTTGAAAATGTTTTCAAAATTATGAAATATTGCAATTTGCATTTTGGTTATATGATATAAGTAGGTAACAATTTTTTTTTAGCTGTTCATGTTAATATGACTGTAATATTTTTCCTGGCTGTGTGGTAAAATTTAATTTTGAAAACGTTCATATTTGAAAGTTGCTCGAATTTGGAAAGTATAGAAATTCGAAGTTTAATTGTTCATATTTGAAATGCTTTTTAGTTTTTTTTGTTTAGTTATGTAGGCACTTTTTAAAGTTTAAGCAAGTATTTTTTTTCCTATAATTTTCCTATTTTTTTATGACGGATATTTTTTTTTGGGCACTTTTTATTTTATCGAAATTTAAATAAACTTGTTGGTACGTTAATTACATTACTTTTAGTTTAAATAAATTAGTTATGAATTTGTAAAGTTTAAATTAAAAGCTGGAATTTTGGAAAATATTAAATTATTTAACACAACTGGGCCCACTGTCAGGGGCTTAATGTTTATCAAAATTATTTGGGAAAAAAAGTTGAAGCTGACAGGTGGGCCCCGTTATGCCGTCAGCCGATGACATCATCAATGGCGGCCCTCTTCCCCGCGCGGTGATGTCGACGATGGCGGCGGTGCTTGAGGCCAATAGAGGCGGCGTGGCCTAGCTTGTTGGACGCGGCGCGTAGCGGGCAGCCGAAGTCTGGCGGCGCTGGGCAAGGCGAGGCGTGGTGGCGACGAATCGAAGCACGGCGGCGGCAGACGGACACGGAGAAGAAAGCCTCGCCGTAGGCGCCTCCGAGGTTTCCGGCTCGCGATCTTCCGTCGAGATGGTATTTGGGCGCGGCAATGCCGCACCTGTTAGGTATATATTTTTTTTTTTTTTGAAATTGGAAAGTCTCTATAATTCGGAGTTCTTTTTTTGGAAAAGGTCAAGCAGCATTTTAAATGACTACTTTGGGTTTTGAAGTTTTTTTTTTCTTAAAATTAAAATTGTTTGGAGAAGGTATAAAATATTGAGGTTGATATTTATTTGTGAAACTCTAACAATTTTGCAACTTTGTTTCCTTAGTTTGTATTTTTTTTTTGAATATTTTGAATTGGAGGAATGATTTGAAGTCCTAACAATTTTGTAATATTCCTAATTTGTATTTTTGAATATTTAGAATTGAATTGCAGGTATGATTTGGTATAAGTAATTACAATTTTGTTTGAATCCATTTAGATGTATAGTTTTAAAGATGTAAAGAAAAAGGAAAAGTCAAGGAAGGAAAAAAAAAAAAGAGTTTTTCGCTGTCGCAGGCCGCAGCCCAGTATAGCCCGTCAGCGGCCCACAGCGCAGCCCAGGGACGCGTGCGTCACACTGACAGCATCAGCGGGCGGCGTTTCGACCGCGGCGACGCCGTGGACGCCGGCGGCGAGACACGCCGTTCCGGGACGCACGAGCGCGCGCATCAGACGCGCCTCGACGCGCGCGACCCGAACGTGGCCGCGCCGCCCGCGATTGGTCGCCGGAACGGCCATGGCGGCGGCGAGACGGCGGCGGAGGAAAGCGGCGCTGCGACGGTGATTACTGGGCGGCCGCGGCATCCCGGCATGCGAGTGTCGGCGAGGAGTGAGGTCCAGCGGCGGCGCACCTCACGGTGGCGGCGATTTGAAGGAGGAGGCGCGGTGCGATGGCTCGGCCCGGCGGCGGCGGCGGCGGAGCTCCGGCTCATGCGGGGAAGGAGAGGGAGAAGGTGAGGAATGCGGCAGATTTTTTGAAGAAGCCCCCGTGTTTTTCCAAATTGCGTCTAGGACCCTGTCTGCGGGACTGTGTGGACTGCGGGTTCGATTTCTCTTTTCTGCAGGGGCGTTTCTGCAAAAGCGTGCTCGACGCCTCTGCTGGCCGTTGGATCTTCAGCGGACGGCCGGGATCGCAGGCACTGTAGTTACTGTACAAACTACAGTGCCTACTGTAGTAAGAACAGTAGCAGGAGGCCTCTCCGCTCGCGATTTGGTTCGTCTTTTATACTAGTGGAATTTGGTGCGGCGACACGCCGCACCCGTTGTGTTTTAAAAATTCATAATTTGTCTCGTTTTGTTGTCTAGTTTGTATAATATTTCGTTAAATTGGAGATGTGGAAATCCGAAGGAACTTGTTATCTATTATTTATTTTTTTTGAAATTTGCGCTAAATTTGAGTATTGAAGCATTTTTTTACTCTCATGATGCATACATTCTATTCGAAAAATGTTGTAATCTGTCTGAATTTGTTGTTTATTTTCTGTAAATGTTCACAATTTTGGAAAACTATGTTTCGAAGAATATTCCAATGTATAGTAGTTTGGAATGTTCGGCTATGTTTGTAATTCGCTGGTAATATTTAAAATTTTAATTACATCTAGTTGGTAAAAGAATTTGAGTATTACATTTTTTTTAAACATAGGTAGGGTGTATTTTTTTCTGATTATTTTGATATGTTAGATCTTACTTTCAAGATAAATATAATTGAATCAGGAAAAACAACATTTTTTTAAAAAAAATTGCATAACTTAAACCATTTCATAGATGTTATTTAACGATGTTTAGATAATTTCAGAAAACTTAAAATGTTGGAAAAGGGCACGCCACGCCGTTGTTTTTTTCACTTAATAAAAATATTCGATTATCTTCATTTCCAAATCAAATGAGACCAAATTCCACAAATTTGCAGATAAATCAATATAGACATTGCATTAAAAGAAACGTTTGAGTACATGAATATTTCCAGAAAATGCAAATTCATTAGCTCTAATTGTGTAATTATGGCTTCCTTTCAAATTGAATTCAAAAAGTGAAAATACCTTCAAAAAAATGAACATATTACAAACCAAAAAAAATTTAAATATGCACATTTCCAGAATTTAATTAGTTACACCACGATGCTCACAAAAATGACAAAACCTTTTTTTTTTGCACCCTCATTTCCTGTTTTGTTTTCCTATTTTCTTAAACCTTTTGCAAATTCCGAAATACAACTTTAAATAAATTCATGCCAAGTTCTACCAATATGTAAAAATTAAAATAGTTATTCCAAATGCTTTTGGACCTTTTTCAACTTATTTGAAATATCGAAAATTTTGAATTATACACGAAGGCTCATTCGTCAATTTTTGTGACACTTTAGAAGGTATGTATTTCAAAATCAACATACCCACCGCACTTAATAAAAAAATTTCGATTATCTGCATTTCCAAATCAAATGACACCAAATTACACAAATTTGTTTTTGAGAAAATGCAAATTTGTTTGCCCTAATTGTATAATTGTGGCTTCCTTTCAAATTGAATTCAATAAGTACAAATACCTTCAAAAAAATGAACATATTACATGTTTTTTCGTCATAAGTAGCAAGTATTTATTTGTTCTGATCGATCGGATATATTATTCATATTTTTCAGGTGGATATGTCTGAAAATATTGTTTTTCGGACATTTTTTTTATTCTATGCAAATTGTTTTTTTAAACATGTTTTTTAAAAGATATCATCGACGTTAGTTCGTCTGATGTAGTCAAATGTTATCGCCTGGAAATTATTGTTTTTCAATGCATATTTGAAATAAGGGTAGAATAGCTATTTTTTTTCTGTTGTTGGCATATATTATTGTGGTCATTTCGATATTTTCTTTTCATATCTATAAAGTGTTTTAAATTAGCTGAAGCACGTTCTGTCTTGCAATTTGCTCCTTGATTTAATTATATCTATTTTAAATTTTAGTAATATGTCGTAATTAGCTGGCATTTATCATTGTGTTCTTTTTTTTTTCCCAAATTTTCCCCGTGGATGTAGTTAAAGTTAACGATACTGATTTAATCATGTCTATTTTGAAATAAGGGTCGAATAGTTTTTTTTTTCTGTTATTCACATTTGTGGTAGTTTTATTTCGATATTTGTGAAACCATAGTACAAATGGGTAATTTTATTTAGATGATTTACGGAACTTTGTTTAAATAAGAAGTTTTGTACCAAATTAGTTTATTGGGTTTGTCATGTTTTCTGGATTTTTCTTGAGTTAAAATGGTAATTATATTTGCGAAGTTTGAAAATGATTTAGAAAATAGCAAAACAGAAAAAAAGAAAAGAAAAAAAAAAGGCGAGGCAGCTGGAAAGAAAGCGGCCCAGCCCAACAGCCGGCCGGCCTGGGCAGCCCAGGCCCACTGCGACGTCGCGCTGACGTCAGCAGAGGCCGGAGCTGTCGCGGCGACGGCGAGGACGGCGGAGCCGCCGCATCCGCGCGAGCTGCGACGCGTGCGGCCGCCCGTCGGATGCGCCCGGAGGCGAGCTACCTAAAGGTGGCGGCGCCGCCGCTTCTAGGTCGCCGGACCGTCGCCGGTGGCGTGCGGACGCCGCGGCGGCCTGCGGGACGGCGGCGGCGATTCTGGTGCGATGCGGCCGTCTTGGCAGGAGAGAGTTCGGCGAGGAGGTGTACGGCGCGGCGGCGAAGCTCCCCGCGTCCGTCGATCTGACCGGAGAGGGCCGGAGCGGCGGGAGCGCATGGCGGCGGCGGCGGCGACCTCCGGCGGCGCGGGAGAGAGAAGGGGAAGGGGGGACTCTGCGGGCAATTTTTCGAAAAAGTCCTTGCGTTTCACTGGAATTACAAACAGGTCCCTGGCTTCGTTAAACTGTGGGCCGCGGGTTCTATTTTCGATCTTGTGAGGGCTTTTTCGCAAAAGCGTGATCGACGCGTGCCGGGAGCCGTCGGATCGTCGGCGGACGGCCCGGATCGTAGCTACTGTAGCTACTGTACAAACTACAGTAACTACTGTGGTAAGAACAGTAGCAGGAGGCCTCCCAGGCCTCCATTTCGTCCGTCTTTTATATAAAGAGAGATAAAGAGAGATTGTTTAGTCTGTTGATTCATTCCATGGTGATTGATTTGATTGGCTGCTCATTGCAACCAAGATCCACCGGAACTGTAACTGCCACTGTTGGCGACTCTGTGTGCATGTGCCGACTTTGATGATTTCCACACCACGCAGCGACGAATGGTCTCTCCTCCTCTGCTCCTCATGTGGTCTGGTTTTTATTCATTGTTCGACCTGCCACCTCACTCACTCACCTGGTCACGCACCGAGTGGCCTTGCATCACTCACTCGTCGAAATATCACGTTTACCCGCCGGTAACCAGATTTATTGGTCCCCGAGAAATGAGTTTATCGGTCGAAAAATATCGATCCGTTCGAATTTGAGCCGAATACTTCTTCCTAAAATCTAATTTCGATTTTTTAATATTTTATGTTTAAATTTCAAATTTTGTTTGAGAATCTCACCCAGTAACCGGAAATCTTGCTGCCCCAGAGGTGTTTTTAATCCGGTAACCAAATCCTTGCTCACTCCACACTCTACGGATTTCATACACTCATAGAGTGGCTGTGATGCCGCGTGGGGCGGAAAAAGTGCATTAGAAATTGATTGCATGGTTTTCTTTTTTCCCCTCAAATAAATAAGATACACGATTTTCTTTTTTCATTTTTTACTTTCGGATATGGAGGTCCCCTTATGTACGGTTCATCAGAGCAAAAAGCAAACAGCTGTCGTCTCGTCGCTGCGCTTATCAATCAGCGGTCTCATGTTTAATCGTTCGTAGTGTTTGATGAGCACATTCTGCACCACGGGAGGCTACAATGTCTTTGATTTTCTTTTTTCAATAAAGTACAATGTCCTTCATGTGATATTCAGAACGGTTCGAGAGGCCATGTGCTCCGGGATTAAAAAATATGTCATTTCGGATGTTAAAAATCTGGAAAGAACTAAAGACATATAAATGTCCATGCACGCTGTGTACACGTAAAAATTTACAAACAAATTACAAGTTTTGTTCCATGCCTTCTCCTTTTCACCTCAAGAGCTTCGTGGACACAACAATATCCTTCTGCCCATCTAGAAGATTGAGACATCCACCACGAGTCGTCCATCCTTTTGGAAATCCCAAGCCGTTATCGTCATGCTATCGATAAGCAAGCCGTCTCATAGTGGAGTGGAATTGTCAATCGTTGTAGTGCTTCATGACCACACATCTGCATAATGGTGGTCTTTGATGGCCTATATATATGCCCGGCATCAAGAAAAATGCAGAGCCATGGCAAAACCATCAATGGACAAGCTTCAACTGCTCCACATCCACATAGTGATTCTAGGTGCCCTTCTCTTGTTCACCCGGGGCAAGAGCTTCGTAGAGTCATCCTCCTCCCATCGAAACGAGACCGACGCCTGTTGCAACGCTACCGAGAGGGACGCGCTCATACGCTTCAAAGCGGGCCTCTCGGACCCTCCAAATCTCCTTTCATCATGGAAGGGTGATGACCGCTGCAAATTGATGGGCATCCATTGCAGCATCAGAAACAACCGGGTCGTCAAGCTCGATGTTGTCGGCACAGTGGAAACCAGGGTACCACGGGCCGGCCCGCCAGGGCCCAAGGGACTCTTCAGCCTGATTTTCGCTAAGGACCAGGCTTCGGCCTGTAGAGGCTCTCCAAGCCTGTCGAGTCTCGACAGGCGATCTCTCTACAAGAAGGCGCCTCAAGGCGCCATCAGGAATTCGACTAAGGACTAAGCCGTGAAGCTTGCCGAGGCTTTTCGCCTCGAGAAGGCTTCCTTCCTCTCGAAGCCAGCTCTGCCTCCGCGGCAGAGCGCACATGGGCTCTGCGCTTCCCGCAGAGTCACTGGCGCGCCAAAGCGTGATGACGCCAGCGCCTCAGTTGCCGTTCTGATGAATAAAGGGGTCAACAAAGCAGCGCCAAGCAAAGCGGACAACGAGACTTGCCACTTTGGTGATAAGGAGACCGCCTGCAGCTACGCTCCAACGGCGACGTCACCGCGGGACCCGTTCCACGCCAGCTGCGCCAGCCCACCGTCCTGGCTGGACGGTGCCTCTTTTCAGCTTTGGTGACGCTGCTCCCCTGCCGTGGACCGCGTCCATGGGCTCTACCTTTATGGTGGACTTCACCTTTATGGTGCACCGTGCCTCCTCCTTCGTCGGGATGTGGCAACCCTTCCCGCCCAAATGTTTGGGCGGAAGAGGACCAAGACGACTATAAAAGGAGGGAGGGCACTCCCGTGCCAAGGGTTCGATTCCAATTTCCCTTTGGCTAAGGCAGATCTAGGGTTTTAGCCATTGGCAGCCATCTCGAGCTCCACAAGCTCACTCTGTACCAAAAACCTCTACAAGCAATATAGCCTAGCAGGACGTAGGGGTTTTACCTCCACAAGAGGGCCCTGAACCTGGGTAACACCGCGCGTTCCTCTCTGCAGTGTTCTCCTCCAGCGAGCCCGACGAGCACCGTCGCCGTGGAACGTTGAGGATTGTTTGACTCCGTGTTCAGCCCCTTGCTCGATTCTTACCTCGTGAGATACGCCCGGTTCCTGGGCCTATTCTCCGACATTTGGCGCGCCAGGTAGGGGGCTGAGGCGCGTCTTCAACCTCGACACCACCATGGCTGGCTCTCGCGCTGAGCGACTCGCTCGCCGGACGGCCAGCGCTGCCACTGCTCCTCCTGCCGGCAGGCAGCGCGGCCGCCCTCGTGGAAGCACTGCTCCGGAGCGCCACGTCGACCCCGAGCCCCGCGTCGAGCACCCTGACGACGACGACATCGACCACGCTGAGGACGACCTCGGCGAAGAGGAGGCCTCCTCCCTGCCCCCGTCGCGGGACCGTGCTGCTTCCTCGCTGGGCCGCCCTGCGCCCAGCCCGGCGACTGCGCTCCTCATGGCGCAGGAGCTGCTGCAGTACCGCCCCACGCCGGCGGCTCAGGAAGGTTGGCTCAACCGTGTTGCCGAGCTCATCGGCGCCGCCCGCGTCGCCGCTCCCGCGCCGTCTCGCTCGCTGGTCCCCTCTGGTCGTGCGGGAGACGCAGCGCCAGGCGCTCCTCCTGCACCACCTCGCCAACCCGCGCCCGCCCCAGCTCCACCGCAACCTGCTCCGGCGGGGGCTCCTCCCCGCGACAACCGCGCTGCTTCACACGCCTCGTCGCCGCACGACTGCCAAATCGTGCAGCGAGCCCCCGAGGACGCCCGCGTAAACATCGAGCGCGGCCAACAACGCCACAACCGCGCCGTCCAGGAAGTCGCCGCCGCCGGGCGTCACCTCCGCGCCACTCTCGCCGACGGCGTGGTCACCTACGGCACCACGGTTGCGTTCACCCGCAGCCTTCGCCGCGTCGTCTGGCCGACCAAGTTCAGGCCGGACCTCCCTCCACGCTACGACGGCAAGAACAACCCGTTGGAGTTCCTGCAGCTCTACACCCTGGCCATCCAGGCCGCCGGGGGCGACGACAAGGTCATGGCGAACTGGTTCCCCATGGCTCTCAAGGACTCTGCGTCCTCATGGCTCACCAACCTCCCCGCCGAGTCCATCGGCTCCTGGGAGGACCTCTGCAAGTGCTTCATCGCCAACTTCAAGGGCACGTACGAGCGCGGCCTCACGTACAACGATCTCCGCGGCGTGCGCCAGAAGCCTGGCGAAACCCTCCGCAAGTACATCCAGCGCTTCAGCCAGGTGCGGAACAAGATTCCCAACGCCACAGACGCACAGGTCATCTCGGCTTTCCATTCTGGAGTCACGGACGTGCGGATGCTCGAGAAGCTTGGCATCCACGACAACATCACCACCGTCGTCAAGCTCTTTGACTTGGCGGACAAGTGCGCCAAGGCTGAAGAGGGCCGCCTGTTCGTCAAGAACGAGCCTGAGGACCCCACTGAGAGCTCCAAGAAGAAGAAGAAATCCTCCGAGAAGCGCAAGACCACCGCGGTCCTCGCGGCCGAACCCGACGCCAAGCAGCCTCGCGCTGCCACTTCAGCCGCGGGCACCGAGAAGAAGGACGACCGCCCTTTCTGCATCTACCACAACAGGCACTCCCACGCCACCGAGGACTGCTTCGACATCAAGAGGCTTCGCGAGGCTCGCGAGGCTCGCGAGGCAAATGGAGGCCGCGGTGGCCGCGGCGGCGGCCGCGGCGGCCGCGGGGGGCGGCGCTGGAACAACAACTACGACAACAACTACCAGCAGAACCCCCAGGCCAACGCCGCTGAACCGGCGAACGATAACCTCCCTGCCGAGACTCCTGAGGGCTACCAGGTGCCTCGCGGCGCTGCTTGCATCCTCGGCGGGGCCCAGGCCCCCAGTTCCAACCGTCACTTCAAGCAACTCGCTCGCGAGGTCGCGGCAGCGCTTCCCGGGGTTGAGGCCTCCAGGCCCCTCAAGTGGTCCCAGTACCCCATCACTTTCGACTCCGGCGACCACCCCAAGTCCACCTCAGCTGTTGGCACCATCCCGCTGGTTTGCACCCCCACCATCAACAACATCGCCGTCTCCAAGACGCTCATCGATGGGGGTGCAGGCCTCAACGTCATCTCTGTCGAGACCTTCGAGAAGCTTCAGGTGCCTTACGAGCGGCTCATGCCCACCAGGCCCTTCTCAGGGGTGACAGAGGGCCTCACGACCCCTCTGGGGCAAGTGAGGCTTGCAGTCACCTTTGGCACGCAGGCCAACTACCGCACCGAGCTGATCGACTTCGACGTCGCGCACATCGGCTTGCCCTACAACGCCATCCTCGGCTACCCCGCCCTCGCCAAGTTCATGGCGGTCACCCACCACGCCTACAACCTCGTCAAGCTCCCAGGCTCGGGCGGCACCATCGTCATCCGCGGCGTGGTCTCTGACGCCCTGTACGCTGCGCAAGCGGCCTACAAGGCTGCCGCGGTGGCGTCCCCTGCTGACGAGGACGAAGAACCCCTCCCGAGGCCCCCCGCGAAGAAGAAGCAGCTGTTCTCTCAGGAGAAGGCCGCGACAAAGCAAGTGTCTCTGGAGGCAAGCGGCTCGGGGGCTAGCGTCACCATCGGCGCCAACCTGCCTCCCAAATAGGAAAGCGCGCTCGTCGCCTTCCTCAGGGCAAACTCTGACATGTTCGCATGGACACCGTCAGATATGTCCGGCGTACCGAGGGAGGTGATCGAGCACCACTTAGCCGTGTGTCCAAACGCACGCCCCGTGAAGCAAAAGGCGCGACGTCAAGCGCCAGAAAAGCAAGATTTCATCGTCAAGGAAGTAGAAAAGCTGAAGAAAGCAAGCATCATCAAGGAAGTTGTCCATCCCACTTGGCTCGCCAACGGTGTTGTCGTTCCCAAGCACACCGGAGGAAGCCGCCTCTGCATCGACTTCACCGACCTCAACAAGGCCTGCCCCAAGGACCCCTATCCCCTCCCGAGGATCGACCAGATCGTGGACTCCACCGCCGGCTGCGCACTCCTCTGTTTTCTGGATGCCTTCTCTGGTTACCACCAGATCAAGATGGCAAAGGAAGACGAGGAGAAGACAGCATTTCTCACCCCTTGTGGTGTGTTTTGCTACGTCTGCATGCCCTTCGGCTTGAAGAATGCCGGCGCCACTTTCCAGCGTCTCATGAGGATCGCCTTGGGGGCTCAAATGGGGAGGAATGCAGAGGCCTACGTCGACGACATCGTGGTCAAGACTCGCGAGGAGGACACGCTCATCAAGGACCTCGAGGAGACCTTTGCCAACCTGCGCAAGGTGAACATCAAGCTGAACCCCGCCAAGTGCGTCTTCGGGGTCCCTTCAGGCAAGCTCCTCGGGTTCCTGGTGTCCCATCGCGGCATCGAAGCAAACCCCGACAAGATCAAGGCCATAGAAGAAATGCAGCCTCCTCGTCGCCTCAAGGACATGCAACGCTTGGCGGGATGTATGGCCAGCCTCGGCCGGTTCATCTCCAAGTTCGGCGAGAGGGCGCTGCCATTTTTCAAGATCATGAAGCGGTCTGGTCCTTTCAAGTGGACCCCTGAAGCGGCAAAAGCCTTTGAGGATCTGAAGAAATACCTGGCGAGCCCACCCATCATGGTTGCCCCACGCCCTCGCGAGCCTCTGAAGCTGTATCTTGCAGCCACCCCTCAGACGGCAAGCGCGGTCTTGGTGGCTGAAAGGGAAGAGCCAGTTCTCGTCAAGCAGAGCCACGCCTCGACAAGCCCAGAACTCCACGACAAGGAAGCAGCCTCGACAAGCACCCAGCCTCTACAAGCAGGGCCTCAAGAGACCCTCAACAAGGACTCCACCGGGCCTCGAGAGGAGCCCACTGCTGCCACGCCTACAACTACCCTCGTCGAGCATCCCGTGTACTTCGTCAGCACAGTGCTACGAGATGCTCGCGAGCGCTACTCCATGCAGCAAAAGCTCCTCTTCTCGCTCCTCAGCGCCTCCAGAAAGCTGCGCCACTACTTCCAGGGTCACCCCATCAAGGTGGTCACCTCATATCCCCTGGAGCAAGTCCTGCGCAACCCAAACGCGACAGATCGCGTCGCAAGCTGGGGCATCGAGCTGCAACCCTTCGAGCTGGAATTTGACACCACAAGAGTCATCAAGGGCAGGGCGCTAGCTGATTTCATGGCTGAATGGACGGACACACGCGTAGAAGAGCCTCAAGAAGAACAAGCTACAACCTCAGGACAGACAGAGCCCGGCTACTGGACCATGCACTTCGACGGCGCCTTCGCGGCCCGGAGTGCAGGGGCTGGGGCTGTCCTCACCTCACCAACAGGCGACAAGCTATATTACGCCGTCCAGTTGTGCTTCAAGGACCACGACAAGGTCTCCAACAACATCGCCGAATACGAGGGCCTCCTCGCTGGGCTCAGAGCCGCCATCGCCCTCGGCATCAAGCGCATCCTCATCAAGGGCGACTCTCAGCTCCTCGTCAACTTCTCCAACAAAAGCTACACGCCTAAGGACACCTACATGGTGGCCTACCTTGAAGAGGTACGCAAGCTCGAGAAGCACTTCAGGGGCATGGAACTCAAGCATATTCCGCGAGGAGAGAACCAAGAAGCCGATGACCTCGCCAAGCGAGCAGCAAAGAGAGAAGCCCAGCAGCCTGGAGTGTTTGAGGAGAGACTCGCCAAGGCCTCCGTCAAGCAACCAGTGGTCAACATAAGCGTTCAAGAGGAGCTCCCACCAGCCCCACCAAGTGGAGCACCAAACTGTGGGTTGCCCTCAGGCGATCGCTTGTTGATGACTTTGGTACGCCAAGACACTGGTTGGATCGACGAGATCAAGCGCTACCTGCAAGACCGAGTCCTTCCCGAAGAAGATGCAGAAGCTGAGAGAATTGCTCGCCAGGCCAAGTCCTACTGCCTCCACGACGGAGACCTGTACCGTAAGCGCCCCAATGGGGTTGCGTTGCGGTGCGTCCCTGCCGAGGAAGGCCGCCAGCTCATCAACGACATCCACAGCGGAGAGTGCGGCCATCACTCGTCCTCGCGCACCTTGGCAGGCAAGGTTTTCCGAAGCGGCTTCTACTGGCCCTCTGTCCTTCAAGATGCAGCTGAAATTGTCCAGTCCTGCGACGCCTGCCAATTCCACGCCAAGCAGATCCACCAGCCCGCACAAGGACTCCAGACGATCCCGCTCTCCTGGCCGTTCGCGGTCTGGGGGCTGGACCTGCTGGGACCTTTCCCGCGAGCGCTCGGGGGCTACCGCTACCTCTACGTCGCCATCGACAAGTTCACCAAGTGGCCCGAGGTGGAACCCGTGCGCACCATTCCGGCGAAATCAGCGGTGAAATTCATCAGGAGCTTGGTCTGCCGCTTCGGCGTGCCCAACCGCATTATCACCGACAACGGCTCACAGTTCACCAGCGGCGCCTTCAAGTCCTACTGCGGCAGCCTCGGCGCCCAAATCTGCTACGCCTCGGTGGCTCACCCACGCAGCAATGGACAGGCCGAGCGAGCCAATGCTGAGGTGCTCAAGGGCCTCAAGACGAGAAGCTTCAACCGCCTCAAGGCCAGCGGCAAGAACTGGATCGACGAGCTCCCCTCGGTGCTCTGGTCCATCCGCACCACGCCAACAAAGCCAACTGGCGAGACGCCATTCTCCCTCGTCTACGGCGCCGAAGCCGTCCTCCCCAGCGAGATCACCCACGGCTCTCCGCGAGTCTTGGCCTTCAAGGAGGCCGAGCTGGATGAGCTCCGCAACGCCGACCTGCTGCTGCTTGAAGGGCTCCGCCGCAATGCGGCCCTGAGAGCGGCAAGGTACCAGCAAGATCTCCGCCGCTACCACAGCCGTCACATCCGCCCGCGCACTCTCGAAGCAGGGGACCTTGTCCTGAGGAGAATCCTCTCCAGGGAAGGTCTCCACAAGCTCTCACCAATGTGGGAAGGGCCCTACAGAGTTGTGCACATCGCCAGGCCTGGCTCTGCGCGGCTCGAGACGGAGGACGGCGTCCCCATCGCCAACCCCTGGAACATCCAGCACCTGCGCAAGTTCTACCCCTGATCGTCCTCGACGAGCAACTTTTTGCAAGCAACTTTTTGCGCCAAGGGAGAATTCAGCACCAACATCCTCCACGAGGAAAAATTTCGGGCTCCCCTCTCTACTATACGTTGCCGCGGGCCGTTCGAGAAGACTCCCAAGCCACCAAGCCTCGGCAAGGTGACTTCTTCAAGCACCATGCCTCGGCGACGTGGACCCCCATGCCCAGACATGGTGGGACGCAGGCTCTACAAGCCACCCCCGCATAGGGGCCCCCTGAGCTCTCTCTACATGCGTCTGCCACGGGCACGCCCCCTCGAGAGTCTCAGCCACAGAATGTGGACCCCATGCCAAGAGCATGGCGGATTTTTTGTAATTCTGGCCACGCCAGTGTAATGAACCTCTGTTTCAGGTCAACTTGAACCTTTTGCGCTTCGCGCCTGCAGTTTGATTTCTGCTTTGGTAAGCATTTATGATATTTGCATCTTGTCCTTGCTCGTATGATCCTTCATGTGCATCTCGCGAGCGGGGGCTAGCATGGTGCCTGTGCCTCGGGAGCATCCCAGCAGCACCTTAAACCCAAGGGATCCGAGCTCTGAACTCGCGGGTCAGCTCTCATGCATGTCAACTCCCAGGAGCTCTGAACTCATGGGTCAGCTCCCGTGCACGTCAACTCACCAAGGATCACCAAAACCTTGGTGCCTGTTCTCCTCGCAAGACACACATGAAGGAACCTACGAGCGCGCATAAGTTACCTAGCTATGTATTGCTTGTGGGTGCACCTATCTGTCCAAACGCAGGAAAGCAGGCCCAAGCAAGCCTCAGGCAACCACTCGAGAAGAAAATGCCTCGACAGGGAACTAAACACCCTCTACAAGGCCAAAACGCCTCTCCAGGGAACCAACACCCCCTCCAAGGCAGACAATGCCTCGCGAAGCTAAGTCCAAACACTTGGTCAATTTTTCCCTTCGCTGGTTTTTGTCCCTCGAACCTCTTTTCTCTCTCCTATGCCTCATGGGCTGCTTGCGCGTTAAAGGGGAACCCCAGGCATCGCGCCTCGCGGGATCTTACTTCTCGAGGCCTCACGCACCCCCCGGCCTTGTGGAGCCATGACGCTCGCATACCGAAGCGGCGGTGGTGTAGCGCTAAGAGAGGGTCCTAAAACGTAGAGCAAAAAAGACATGAAAGGGAAGACAAAAGCCTCTCGAGGGGCACACGCCAAGCACGTCTAATTAAAGCATTAATAAGTCTTTACAAAAGTTTATACAAGCAAAAGGCTAAGACATTTGGGCGCCTTGTGCACGTCCAGCTGCAGGAAGAAGCTCAGGCTTGTGCGCCCCCTGAGGTGCTCGCGCCGCCTGCGGGGCGCTCCTCCTCCTCTTCAGCGTCCTCCTCGCTGCCGCCATCACCCTCGAAAACCACGGCCTGGTCAAACTTCTTGGCGTACGCCTCAGCAGCCTCCTGTATCGCTTTCGTGCGGAAGCTGGGGTCGCCGGGCCTTGTCACGGCCGCGAGGTCGATGGAGGCGTCGAGCTGCTTAAGGTTGCAGAAGATGTTGGCGGTGGCGACGACGAGGAGGTCGCGGCTCTCCGCCACGACGCGCGCGTCAAACTCCTTCGCGGTCTTTTCAACCCCGCCGAGGAACTGCTCGAAGAAGAGGTTGTACGCCGCTCCGTCATCGCCCCCTCTTGCGTCGAACGCAGGAAGTTCAATCCTGAAGTTGTCCGCGATGGCGCGCGCACGCTGCACCAGGCTTTCGAACATAAGCCGGCGCTGACGCTTCATGGCCCGGCCGTGGCTCTCCTTGTCCCGCGCCTGCTCAACAAGGTTGGCGACCGGCCCCACCTGCTGTTGGAGCTCGAGCAGGTCCTCCTCCAGGGCCGTGGCCTTGGATTCGGCGCAGGCTTGGGCCTCCTGGGCGCTCTGGAGGAGAGGAGCCGTCTCCTGCACCTTCTTCTCGAGGACCTCGATGCGGTCCAGGAGCTCCTGGCGCTTGGTCATGAAGCGCTCCTCTTGCTTCGCGAGGTTGGCCCTGTATTCTGCGGAGATTTCCTCCCGGGCGGACTTAACCTTGGCAGCGGCATCGTCCTCCGCCTTCTTCTGCTTCTTGGCGAGGTCGGCGTTGGCTTTATCCATGCGCTCCGAGTAGGTGGCCTCGCCTCGGGCCAACTTGCTCTCGCGGGCCTTGAGCTGCTCCTCACGGATGGCCTGGTCCTTCTCGAGCATTTGGACCTGCTCCTCGCGCCGCTGCAGCTCTCCTCCGCGCTGCGTCAGCTCCGCCTCGCGCACTGCCAGATGGCCCTCGCGAGCCTCCAGCAGCTCGCGCTGCTCCTTCAGGCTGGCCCGTGTGTCCTCGGACTCGGCAGCAAATTGCTGCCGCGCGGCCGCCAGCTCCTGGTGCACGGAGGCAGCCTCCGCCTCGAGTGCCTCCCGGTCGGCGTCCAGCTGGTCCATGACCTCCTGCGCCTCCCGCTTGACGCTGTCGCGGGTCTCCTTGGCGAAGCGGAGGGCCTCTTGGCGCTCTGCCTGGGCCGCCGCGTCCTGGCGGCGGCAGAACTCCACCCTCTCTTGGAGGAGGGACCAGGCCTCGCCCAGCCTTGCTCGCTCCGCCGCGATGGCGGCCTCCTCCCTGATGAGCTCGTCCCCCACCTCGCCAAGAGCTTGCAGGGCTCGATTGACGACGACCCGGCGGCGAGCCGCCCGCGGCTCCTGCCGCACCAAGGTTCCCGCACCACTGATGGGTGCGGAGGCCTCGATCCTTGTCGAGGCGCCCGAGGCCTCCTGCCTTGGGCTCACCGCCGCTTTCTGGAGCGGCCAGGGGGCTTGTGGGGGCGCCTCCCCTGTCGCCCGCTTCAAGGGCTCTCTGGGGGCTGGGCGTTCTCTCGCCCCCAGTTCCGGCGCTTGTGGGCTCCGGAGGCCCCTCTGCCTCCTGCTCCCCAGGGGCGCCGCCTGCCCCTTCTGTGGCGGCCGCGTCCGCCGCGGCCTCGGTCGCGTCGGCCCCTCTCGAGGGAGCCTCCTCCTCCTCTGGAGGCTGCTCCAGGACGATCTCCTCGTCCATCCTCTCCTCCTCTGCCTCCTGCTGGACGGGAGGAGAGGCTGCCCCGGTTGGTGGCGGCGCCGCCGCCTCTTCAACCTCCTCAACCGCGTGGTGCGCCACCACGGGAAGCATCACCACCCGAGACGACGATGGCGCCGTCTCCTCAGCCACCTCCTCTGTGCGCTCCTCCGCCACGGGAGGAGCTGTTGCCTGACCTGATGGCGGCGCCGCCTCCTCCATCACCACCTCCGCACGGCGCTCGCTCGCGGGAGGAACAGATGCTTGCTGCGGCTCGCCTGCCGCGGGCATCTCCACAGAGGCGCTGGTGGTCTCTCCAACCTTGTGGAGCCTCCGCCTCTTTGGCGCCGCAGGCTCCCTGAAAGAAAGACAAGTCTGAGGTCCTTCAAGGGGATCTTCAAGAAGTGAAGCAGCAAAGAAAAAGAAGAATCGAGACTTACCCGTCGGCCATCACCCACACCCTCTTCTTCACCCTGGGTGGCTGGGTGTTGCTTGCTCCGGCCTCCTCTGGAGGCACCCTTGCCTCCTCACGAGAAGCGCTCCTCGCTGTCGCGGCGCTTCTGTCGTGGACAGCCTTGGAGCGGGGCTCGCTGCGCCCACCCCCGCTGCCGCTCGTCTCCTTCTCCCCCTCAACGCGCTTGGAGCGAGCGACGTAGAAGGCGCCCTCCTCATCGCTGGAGGAGAGCACCTGGAGGTCCACGTCGGCGGGAATGCTCCTCGAGGAGCTGACGGAGCCTCTCGAGGGGTTGGCGCCCCTCGCCACTTCATCCTCGCCAACAGGGCTGGCACCTGTCGACGCCTCGTCTCCGCCCGCAGAGCTGGCCCCCCTCGAGGCCTCGCCCTCGGTGGGTGCGTCCTCGGCTCCCGAGTCCTCTCCAGCCTCCTCCGCCTCCTCCTGCTCCGAGGGCGCATCCATGTTCTCCGGTTCCGCCGCCAGCGGTGTCGTGGTGGGTTGCACGGCATATCCATCGAAGATGGAAAAGAGTGTGGGGCAGGCGACGATCGGATGCTCGCGCGGGATTGGGCAACCAACATGCAAACACACGTCAATTACCCAGGTTCGGGGCCCTCCTGGTGGAGGTAACACCCCTACGTCCTGCTCGTCTTGTTTCTATTGACTGATCACAGTTCGGGCTACAAGATTGCTCCTGGAGCTGTATGGCGGTAGTGCCGGCTAGAAGTGTCCAGCCGGCTAGAGGTAGACGATGATCTACGAGGGTCTGTTCCTGTGTCTCCGTGTAACGTGTTGAGCGTGCCTCGCGCAGGAGGCCCATGCACGCCTTATATAGGCAGCACCTAGGGTTTTGGGCTAGGGTTTCTAGGTTACAAGGATATTACATGATTGCCCCTATGACATCGCTACTCTGGAGCCGGCCGGTACTATCTCATCATTATACTGTAGCCGTAACGTCCGACAGGGGCTGGACGATCTGGGCCTACCAGTACGGACTGGTCGGTTGGTAGGAGCCGGCTGCTCTAGCCGGCCGTCCGCCTCCGGGTAGGCTAAGCGGCTTGCTTCATTCGGCGGGCTTCAGGCGGCATGCTGTAGCCGGCCCTTGCAGTTCTTGGAGAAATGATCCTCTTAGGGATATCCGGGGTTCATATCCCCGACACTAGCCCCCGAGATCGTGGAGTCTTGCCGGCTTGCCGGGTAGACTTCTCGAGCTTCAATGTTTTGTTTGCCGACGTAGTTGAAGTTGTCCGGCTTGAAGTTCGCCGGATGAGGTGACGGTGGCCGGAGGTGGACCGTCCGGCTTGGGGTAGCCGGTCTCCGGTAGTCTGGATGTCTTGGGAGTCGCGGGTCGTGGCACGCGTCAGCCACGTTTCGCCGCTCGGTCGTGACGGTTGCACTCTGCCCGATGTCAGGGGCACGTCGCGTCGGTCTTCGACAGACTGGATCGTCTGTGGCAACTGCTTGATAGTGGGATCGTTTGTGGACGGCCCGGCCTGCCTGCGCCCCACGTGGCGCGCGAAGCGGAGCGGTTCCGCCTGCCCCGCTTTTAAAGGGGAAAAGAGGGGGAAGGCTCGGAACTTCCGCTCCTTTCTCCCGCTTCGTCTTCTTCGCCTGCTCTTGCCTTCCTGCTCCTTGCCGATTTCTCCGTCTCGCTGCTCCTGCTTCCGTTTCTTCCACCACGGGCAACCGAACTTCAATGGCGAGCACTGGTGCCTGGATGGGTTCCATCATCGACGACAAGTTCCTCATGACGATTCACCGGAATGGGTCCATGGGGAAGAGCGGCGATGTGGAGGCGCGCGCCCCTCCCCCTGGAGAGATCTCGCCGCAGCCCAAACCGGGTGAATCTGTCATGTTCTACACGCACGTGGAGCGGGGATTGGGGCTCCCCGTCAGCTCGTTCTTCAACGAGTTTCTGAATTTCTATGGGCTGCAGCCTCACCATTTGGGGGCTAACTGCATCACGCAGTTGTCTTGCTTCGTCACGCTCTGCGAAGCTTACTTGGGCATGTGGCCCAGTATGGAGCTCTTCGGCATGTTCTTCTTCTTGCGGTCTCAGGTGACCGCGGGGCTGCCGCGGGACTGCGGCAGCGTCTCCATCAGCCCGAAGAACACGCCGTTCCCCAAGATCCATCTGCCCGAGTCCATCAAGAAGTGGCAGAACACATACTTCTATGTCAAGAACGCCACTGAGGTCGACCGGATCAAACTCCCCGCCTTCGCCGATACGCGTCCGGCGGACAGGTCCTGGAGCCGGAAGCCGGTAGTCGGCGAGGATCTGCAGACCACCGTGTTCACCCGCCTGGCGAAATTGGTGTCGGACGGCTTGACATCCAGGGACCTGACCCTGGCCTGGGCAATAAGGCGGATGTTCCCGCTGCAGGAGCGCTCGCACAAGATGTGCTTCTACTCCGGCATCCGGGACCCCACTTGTGCTTCCATGAACATCCCGGCGGAGAAGGGATTAGTCGAGTGGGTTTCCCGTCTTATCACCGACAAGTTTGAGGAAAATTGGAGCCTCGGGCTCGATCCCCTCGACCGCTCGGATCGCGCTCCTCAGGTTAGCTTCTTCCCTTCTCAGTTTGCTTCCGATTCTCCTTTCCGGCTGCCGCCTGATCTAGCCGGCTTGCCGGGTAGCTTTGTGAGGTCCAGATGGTGGAAGATTTTGAAGTAGTCTTCGAGCCTGACGTCCAGGGTCCCCTTTCTGAGTCGCAGACGGCCATGCTGGAGGAGGACAGCGCCGCCGAGGAGCAGGCGGCGGGTGGTGACGCGGACACCGCTGCTGGAGGCGGATCTGGCGGCGATGCCCGCGTCGCCGCAGGAACTCATGGCGACACCACCGAGTCGTCTGGAAGGGGTGCCGGTGCCGGCGGTGATGACGGGGGCGACGACGACGCCACCCGGACTGCAACGAGCCCGGTCTCGGCCGCAGGCGCCGACTCCGACTCGGCCGCCTACAGGGACGAAGATCTCGAGCATGACGATCCGCCTCCGGTTTCGTCTTCCCGTGGTAAGTCTTCTGGGCCCGGGGTCGCCGGGCAGGCTGACAATGTTGCGCGTGTCGTAGTAGACCTCTCCACCAGCTCTGAACCGGACTCAGAGGGTTCTTCCTCCGTGCCAGCCTCCAAGCCGGCGATTTCCACCCGCCGGACCAAGGAGTTGGAGGCGGCGGCGCGGAAGAAGGTGGTCCTCCGCCGACGGGTTGTGAAGGAGAGGCGGTCGAAGTCGGCCGCCGATGTCGATGCAAATGTGCCGCCCAAGCGGAAGGGCGCCTTTGAGAAGCGAGGCGTGCACTCCGCCAAGAAGCGGGCTACGACGTCTTCCCGGCCCACCACAGGCGGCCTGTCGCCAGCCGGAAGGCCGAGGGCGGCGACGTCCGAGACCGAGGCCGGGGCGGACGAGATCGTGGCCGAGGTCCGGGCTGAGGTTGACGCCAGGATGACGGAGGAGGAGGCCCAGACTGATGGGGCCAACAATGAGGTGATTGGTCTTGCTTTGGGTGGTGATTTCATTTACGATTCGAATCCGGATGACTTGGAGAAGGAGTTTTATGCTCAGACGGCGCAGGCAGTCTTAGCCTTAGGAGCATCTGATGCTGATTTTACTGTGGAGCAGTTGTTGGCCTCGAGGGAGGACGAGGAGAGGACGAAGGCGGCGGACGCGGAGAGGGCCAAACCCGCCGCCGGCAAGACCCGCGCCCAGGTGGTTAATCTTTCTCCTCCTTTTGTTCTTGGCTATGACTCGGGTATCGATGATATGGAGAAGGCTATTTACGCGGAGCTGGCGCAGGCGGGCGCGATCCGGGCATCAATGGACGCCCAGACGGCTGCAAGGCAACCAGCGGTTGCCAAGGCGGCCGAGGAGAAGGCGACAGCGGGCTCGGAAGCCGGCCATTCCGCAAAGGCCTCTGCCGGGGCCAAGGTGGTGCCGGCTCGCACAGAGCGGCCAGTCGAGGACCCTGTCGTCCCGGCGAAAGGCGGCGATGCGCCTTCCGGGGGCGTGAAGCGCCCGTCCGACGCCGTGCCCCCTCCCCCACCAAAGCGGACGAAGAGGAGGGCGGCCAAGGTGTTGGGCTCGGTCGTCGGGTAAGTCCTTGTCTTGTGGTAGAAATCTTCGCGACTTGCATTCGATGTTGACGCTTTCCTTGTTCCGTAGGGCTCCGCTCCCCATAGCGGAGACGGCAGTCGTCGCTGTGAAGGAGTCGACTTCGGTGCCTGTCACCGAGGTCCCCGTGTCGCGAGCGGCCGATCCGCCTTCAGAGGCGACAACGACGGAGGCGGCCAGCCGAGTGCTGGCGAAGGCGGCTGACCCGCCTGCAGAGGCGAAGACGTCGGAGGCGGCCAGCCGAGCACTGGCGGAGGCGGCCCCTATCGTGGTCGACTTCAACCCTCCGGCTTCAGGCGGAGACGCCGAGACGCCAGAGGGCGCCTTCCAGATGGTTCCCCAGCCCGGCGTCGGGGCTGGGTATACCGCCTTCCCCACTCCTTCGCTGACTGTGGCCTTGACAGCCAAGGATAAGGTCATCGCGGAAGCGACGACCTCGCTCCCCGGCCCTCGCCAATCGACCTTGGTGTCTTCTCCGACTTACTCCGGACCGGTGCCGGCTCGGCCCGACGCGTCGGGAAAATTTCCCCTCGCCGAACTGGCGGAGCGAGTGGCCAAGGAGAACTTGGCCAACGTGACATTGCTCTGCTCCTCCATGGAGCAAGGCCTTGCCGCGGCGGACAAGGAAGCGACATTGCTCAAGCGGGAGCTTGAGGCGGCCAAAGGTTTGGCTCTCCTTTTTCTTTCCGCACTTTGACTTGCCGTTCTGCCCTTTTCTCTTGCATGTCTTGGCCTGACGGTTACTTGATCTTCCACAGGCGACTCCACCTCCCGCGCCGGCTTGGAGAGGCAATTGAAGGAGAAGGATGCCGCCTTGACCTCAGCCAAGGCCGATCTCCAAGCGGCGGAGAAGGCATTAGAAGAGCGCCGCCTCGAGGTCGTCCGGCTGGGCGAGGAGGCGGCGAACTTGCGGGAAGCCGAACGTCGGATGCAGGGCGAAGTCGAGTCTCTTCGTGGTGACGCGGCCAAGCTGAAGGATCAACTGAAGGCTTCCGTCGAGAATACCGACGCGATCGCCCGGGAGGCCAAGGCTCGCGAACTTGAGCATGAACAGCTGGTGAGCGGCCTGGTCAAGGAGGTTGAAGACGTAAACGAGCTGATTCTCGGTGAGTGAGGACTCCTTTCTCCTTGGTTTTTGCTTTTAGGTCTTCTACCCGGCTTTACTGGTTTGAACTGCAGGCCTCTATCCCGAGGTGGATGCGCAACTTGAACAAGATGCCGCCTCGGCTCGCTCTCGACCGGAGTCCTCTGGTGCCGCTGCCAGGTCTGCTCCGACTACCACCTCCCGTCTCCTGCGATTCGGCCAGGAATTCAGGCGGCTGAAGGAGGCGGCAGAAGGCGTGCTTGAGAATCTGTGGCCGGATACTCCCTTGCCGGCTGCTCTCCACGACCTGTGTGCCCGGCTCGAAGGAGCGCCTGTCGGCATCAACGATCAAGTGGAGATGGCGGCGCGTGGAGGTACCGACATGGCCCTAGCCGTGGTGAAGTCGTGGTACCCTGGCCTGCAGCCGAGCAGGCTGATGGACGGCTTCCGCGTCGGGACGTCCTTTGCGAGCTTGCGACCAGAGATTGCCGAGGCTTCCAAGCGGATTGCCGAGGCGGTTGAATTGACGACGCTGGTACCTGCCGAGCCATCCTCGACGCCGAAGCCGACTGAAGATGCTGGAGCCGGCGACGCTGCTGCCGCTACTGACGCCGCCACCATCTGATTCGCTTGCCTCCCCGGGATGCCGGGTGTAATTGTTATTCTGTGCCGTTAGCCGCCTTGCCACATTAACTGCCTTGTTATTTTGGACACCTTTGAAGGTCATCATGTAAAAAATTTGTTACTCTGCTTCCTGCCGTGGTCTGTCCTCGTGAGTGTCATTTTCTCTGTGATTGCTGGGCCTTTGTGTTATAATTCGTGCTTGTTTTTGGTGATGATTATCACCATCCCTAGCCCCCGAATTTTGGGCCGGTTTGAGCATCAATCCGGGTCGAAATTCCTCATTTCCTGCTTATCGCTTATCTTCTGTCGTCGTTATATCGTGCAGCCCCCGAGTCCATGACTTGGGGTGATTTAGATGCACGTCCGGGTCTGCGGAGCCGCCTTGGCGGGTGCGCAGCCCCCGGGTATGTTTTGCCGGCTAACGGCTTCGCAGCCCCCGAGTCCATGACTCGGGGTGATTTTTATATGTTCATCCGGGTCTGGGCAGCCGCCTTGGCGGGTGCGCAGCCCCCGGGTATGTTTTGCCGGCTAACGGCTTCGCAGCCCCCGAGTCCAGTGACTCGGGGTGATTTTTATATCCATCCGGGTCTGGGCAGCCGCCTTGGCGGGTGCGCAGCCCCCGGGTATGTTTTGCCGGCTAACGGCTTCGCAGCCCCCGAGTCCATGACTCGGGGTGATTTTTATATCCGTCCGGGTCTGGGCAGCCGCCTTGGCGGGTGCGCAGCCCCCGGGTATGTTTTGCCGGCTAACGGCTTCGCAGCCCCCGAGTCCATGACTCGGGGTGATTTTTATATCCGTCCGGGTCTGGGCAGCCGCCTTGGCGGGTGCGCAGCCCCCGGGTATGTTTTGCCGGCTAACGGCTTCGCAGCCCCCGAGTCCATGACTCGGGGTGATTTTTATATCCGTCCGGGTCTGGGCAGCCGCCTTGGCGGGTGCGCAGCCCCCGGGTATCTTTTGCCGACTTGGGCTTGTCTCCTTGGCTTCCGCGCGTGGACCCGGTTGCAGTTACTGAAGGGTCCCGTCAACTGTTCCGTCGCCACGTGCAGGTCGTGGGATCGTGGGCGACGGTTGGGTCTCCCACGTTGTCCCTTGTTCCCGCTATAAACCTGGGTGGTTCTTTGTGCCTTCCTCACTTGCTACTCCATTTCGCTCCCGCTTCATCTTCTTCTTCCTGTTCTTTCGCAACTCCAGCATGGTGAAGTCCGAGCCCATGGACGATGTCGCCGAGGAGACACCCGCTGCGCCTCCGGCGAAGCGTCCTCGCGGTCGTCCTCCCAAGAGCGGCGGTCGAGGGCGGGGAAAAGCGGTCGCCTCTGCTGCCGCCGGTAGCATCGCTGGCCGCGTCAAGGGCGGCGGCCGTGCTGGCCTGAGGAATGCGGGTGCCGCCAGTGGCGGCATCAGCATCGTCGCTGGGCGTGGCCAACAACTTCTCGTTCTTGACGGTACATCAAGCGAGGAGGAAGCCGCCCCAGTTCTTCCACCTCCGGGCTTCGACCCGATTCCGAAATACGCTCCGTCCGCCGTCGCCGACGTCGAGGAAGAGAGCACAGAGCTGTCTTCCGCTTCTTCGGACTCGCTGGAGAACCCGCGGCGCCCGGCTTGGGGTGTGTTCCCCATCGGGGAGTTTCTCCTGATCTTGCACTCGCCAGCTACTGGGCCAGTGCAGCGGCTTCCCGACGCCCTCGCCGACGCGCTGCCGGGCCCTGGCCACTTCAAGTTCAAGCTTTTCCGCGAGGGTGCCTCCCAGGGTCCCTGGGATGTAACCGTCCGGTTCTCCTCCCAGGAGGTTGGCAATGCCGTCGTCAACCGGGTGGAGTTCGTCAAGGGCTGGGACGAATTCGCCGACTTCTACGAGCTCGAAGCCGGCTTCATCCTCTGCTTCCGCCTCCGTCGTGACAAGGGCGTCTTCTTCGTGAAGGTGTTCGACGGCACCCTCTGCATCAAGCACTGGGCCGGCAAGAGGATAGGCGGATCCGGGAAGGCGAAGGCTGCCGCTTAGGGAGCTCTGCCGGCTCCGCCTTGTAGTTGCGCGGGGAGGATCCGCCTGTGGACCTCCCTCTTTTGCCTTGTTGTTTAGCCTCCATCTGTAATGCCTCGCCCTTTATGTTTAATGGTACTTGCTCTTGTTCCTGGATTTGTTCACTTGTACGCAATTTTCATTTCCTGTTTGTCGTGCTTGTGTCCGGCTTGGGCTCTCGAAGCCGGTTGGCGGCGTTTCCGCGTGTGAAATGAGATGTCGAAGCGATTAGTTTGCTGTTATGATCATAGAGTATAATTTTATTGTAATTGACTCCATTTCACACTCGCCTGTAGCCTTTCCCGTCGTCGTTCGTGTGCACTTCACCGTCTAGCGGGATCATGCACACTACTTCAACGCTAGGATTCGGTTTGTTAGGCCAGAGTTTTCTCAGCCGGTAACGACTTCTACTTCTTACGTCTTTCGCATACACTCCGCCTCCAGCTTATTCTCTTGCCGGCCTTAACCGGATCCGAAGAGTTAGCCGTTTAGCATTGTGTAGTTAATCGTCCGTATTCGGAGAAGCGGTTGCCGACTGCCGGCTTGGCCGAGTTTGCAGAAGAACTTTATTTCAGCCGGCAATACTTCCCTTTACGCGTTTTTCACGTTACTGGCCCCCTCCAGCTTGTTCTCTTGCCGGCCTTAACCGGATTCGAAGAGTTAGCCGTTTAGGGGTTAGCCACGCTACACGGCCGCTAAAGGCAATCTTGCCGGCTGCCGGAAAAGCCGGATAGAAAATGCAGAAAAAGTTGCAAAAAACTGCTCATGTGCTCATCATTCTCGCTTCTTTTATTGATAGCATAGGTGATACATACATTGTACTTTCTCAAGTGTAGAATCGACGCAAGAGTGCCGCGTTCCATGGCCTTTCCGTTTCATCGCCTTCCTTGTCCATCGTGTCCTTCTTGTGCTCGCGGGCGTCGATGAGGTAGTAGGCATCGTTGATGAGCGCTTTGCTGACGATGAATGGTCCTTCCCACGGCGATGACAACTTGTGCATGTTTTTGGTGTCTTGGATGAGTCGGAGCACGAGGTCGCCTTCACGAAAGCGGACATTCTTGATGCGCCGGCTGTGGTAGTTGCGTAGCTGTTGCTGGTACATCGCCGACCTTGATTCGGCGAGTTGGCGTGCTTCCTCGAGCAGGTCCATGCCGTCTTCGTAGGCTTGCTTAGCTTGCGTTTCCGTGTACAGCACGATCCGGGGTGCGTCGTGCTCGATGTCTGTTGGCATGACGGCTTCAGCCCCATGGACGAGGAAGAAGGGGGTGAAGCCGGTTGAGCGATTCGGCGTCGTCCTTAGGCTCCAGAGAACAGAAGGCAGCTCTTCTTCCCACGCGCCGGCTGCCCGCTCGAGCGGTTCGAGCAGGCGAGGCTTGATGCCGGCTAAGATGAGGCCGTTTGCTCGCTCGACTTGCCCGTTTGACTGCGGGTGTGCGACGGAGGCCACGTCGAGCCGGATGCCGGTCCTGCCGCAGAACTTGGCGAATTCTCCCTTGACGAAGTTTGTCCCGTTGTCCGTGATGATGCTGTTGGGGTAGCCGAAGCGGTAGATGATGCTTTTGAAGAACTTGACTGCCGTTGGTCCATCCAGTTTCTTGATCGGCTTAGCTTCGATCCACTTCGTGAACTTGTCGACTGCTACCAGCAGGTGTGTCATGCCTCCACTGGATCTCCTCAGTGGCCCCACCATGTCGAGTCCCCAGACGGCAAACGGCCAGGTGATGGGAATCGTCTTGAGTGCCGAAGCCGGCGTGTGCTTCTGCGTTGCAAATCGTTGGCAGCCGTTGCAGAGCCGGACCAGCTGGTTCGCGTCCGCCAACGCAGTCGGCCAGTAGAACCCGTGCCTGAACGCCTTGGCCACAATTGCCCTTGAGGATGCGTGATGGCCGCATTCGCCTTGATGGATCTCCCTGAGGATCCTGTTTCCTTCTTCTTGGCTCACGCAGCGCTGGAACATTCCGGATACGCTGCGCTTGTATAGCTCGTTGTTGATGATGGTGTAAGCACTTGCCCGGCGTTTGATTTGCCTGGCGATGAGCTCGTCCGCCGGGAGCTCGTTGTTGGCGAGGTAGGCGAGGAGGGTTGGGTCCATGGCGGAGCCGCTTCGATGACGAGAACCTCGACAGGCTCCGTCTCGCCTGGAGCCGGCCCAGCCGACTCCGTGTCAGGCGGCATCCGGATGGAATCGGAGCCGGGACACGGCGTGATGGATGGTTTGTAGAGCTTCTCGAGGGCGACGCCGGGTGGGATTTCCTTGCGAAGAGAGCCAATGTTCGCCAGGGTGTCGGCCGCCTCGTTGTTGGAGCGGTGGATGTGATGAAATTCGCATCCCTCGAAGTATCCCGCGAGCTGCTGGACGAAGAAGCGGTAAGCGGCCATGTTGGGGTCCTTGGCGTCCCAATGACCAGTGGTCTGTTGGACCACCAAGTCGGAGTCGCCGTAGCAGAGGATTCGCTTGATGTTCATAGCCTTGGCGAGCTTGAGGCCGTGTGCGAGAGCTTCGTACTCGGCTACGTTGTTGGACGCCGTGAAGTGGATCTGGAGCACGTATTCGAGTCGGCCCCCCTTGGGCGAGGTGAGGACGACTCCAGCGCCGAGTCCCCAGTAGTTTTTGGAGCCGTCGAAGTGCATGAGCCAATGCTCGCCGGAGTTGGGTGGCGGTGGTACGTGGTCCGTCTCCGTCCAGTCGGCGAGAAAATCCGCCAGCTCCTGCGACTTGATCGCTGTTCTCTTGTCGTACTCGACTCCGTGCGCCGTCAGGTTAATCGCCCATTTCGCAACCCTGCCGGTTGCATCCTTGTTGCCTATGATCTCGGCAAGCGGCGCGTCGCTTATCACTTTGATCGGGTGCTCTTGAAAGTAATGCTTCAGCTTCTTCGTGGCCATGTACACGCCGTATACGAGCTTCTGGTAGTGCGGGTAGTTTTGCTTTGACTGCGAGAGCACCTCACTGAGGTAGTAGACTGGCCGTTGAACCGGCCGCTGCTTGCCGGGTTCGTCTCGTTCCACCACTAGGACCACGCTGACGACTCGGTTGGAGGCGGCGATGTACATGAGCATGGGCTCCTTTGGAGTCGGCGGTGCTAGGACCGGGGTGGTGGTCATCGCCCGCTTGAGTTCCTTGAAGGCGGCGTCGGCCGCGTCGTTCCAGTCGAACTTGTCCGTTTTCTTCAGTAAGTGGTAGAGCGGGAGAGCCTTCTCCCCGAGCCGGCTGATGAAACGGCTGAGGGAAGCTAAGCACCCGGCAAACTTCTGGATGTCCTTGACGCTTCTCGGCTGTCGCATGTTGTCGATGGCGGCGATTTTTCCGGGTTGGCCTCGATTCCTCGTGCCGACACAAGGTAGCCGAGTAGCTGTCCGGCTGGAACGCCGAACACGCATTTCTCCGGGTTGAGCTTCATCTGGAAGCGGCGGAGGTTGTCGAAGGTTTCCTTGAGGTCGAGGAGGAGGGTATGCTTCTCCTTGGTCTTGATGACGACGTCGTCGACGTAGGCGTGCGCGTTGCGACCGATCTGGTCGTGCAGGCATTTCTGCATGCAGCGCTGGTATGTTGCTCCCGCGTTCTTCAGGCCGAACGGCATGGTGGTGTAGCAGTACGGGCCGTATGGGGTGATGAAGGCGGTCTTGAGTTGGTCGTCCGGGTTCAGCGGAATTTGGTGGTAGCCGGAGTAGGCGTCGAGGAGGGAGAGGAGGTCGCAGCCGGCTGTGGAGTCGATCACTTGGTCGATGCGCGGCAATGCGAAGGGGTCCTTAGGACAAGCCTTGTTGAGGTGGGTGTAGTCGATACACATCCGCCACTTCTTGTTCTTCTTTTCCACCATCACCGGATTGGCTAGCCACTCCGTGTGTTGTACTTCTTTGATGAACCCGGCCGCGAGTAGCCGGGCTATCTCTTCTCCTATGAGTTGTCTTCTTCCTTCCGCGAAGCGTCGCAGGGACTGTTTTACCGGCTTGGCGTCTGGCCGGCCGTGAAGAGAGTGCTCGGCGAGTTCCCTCGGCACACAAGGCTGTCCTTGGGGGACCAC
>QRDG01002386.1:68011-209581 GCA_012064385.1 Puccinellia tenuiflora
CGACCACCTCGAAGGAGATGGTCTCGCGGCGATGGTTGTTCTTGGTGCCGAATAGGACGTCCAGCCGGATGAGGCCCATGGACGATCCGGCTCGCCCCGGCACGATACCGTGGAAGACCGTCCGGCTCGGCGTCAAGCTGGACTCGGAGACGCCCAGCTTTTCCAGTGTGTCGCGGTAGAGGATGTTGATGCTGCTGCCTCCGTCGATGAGGACGCGTGAGAAGGTGCAAGCGCGCTTGGTGGGGGAGATGATCATGGGCTCCAGGACTAGAGCATAGCCGCCTGGGTTGGGCATCAGCTCCGGGTGGTCGCGGCGATCCCACGTGATCGGCTCCTGCGACCAGTTGAGGTACTGGGGGACGGGTGGAACCACCGCGTTTACTTCCTTGAACCGCTCGCGCCGGCTTCGCTTGTCGTCGCGCTCGCTGACGAATACGATGTAGGCGGCATCCGGATTCTGGTAGCCGTCTGGACCCCTTGGAGGCGGATCCGGAAGGCGCTCCCTTTCTTCCTCGCGCTGGCGATCATCGCGATCCCTGTCTTCGCGTCGTCTGTCGTCGCGTCCTCGATCGTCCCGTCTGGCTTCATCCCGAGGCGGGTTTCGGCGCTCGTATGGTGGCGGCCTCGGGCGTCCGAGAGTGCATTGCCTGACGGTGTGGTTTGCTGGCCGGTCACCATGGTTCCGGCACGGTTGATCGAGCATGTAGTCGTAGTTGTTCCTCGCCCTTGTCCGGCGCATGTCGCCGCTCGTTCTCATGCGGCGGTTGTCGAAGCCTCCTGCCGGCCTTCCTTCGGTCGTAGCGACGACCTTGGACTCGACACGGTCGTCTGCCGACTTGCGTTTGCCGGCCGCGTCGGAGTCGCGCCGGGTCGATTTTCCTCCGTCTTGGTTCTCCGTCCGGCTGCGACGTGCAGCCGGCTCCGTTGTGATGATTCGTCCGGCTTCGTCGAGTCGGATTGGGTTGGTCATGCCCGCGTCGGCGGTGGCGTACTCGTCGGCGATGGCCATGAGCTCTGCCATGGTCTTCGGGCTCTTCCTCAGGAGCCGGTGCTTGAGCAGCGTCTGATCTCGGCACCCTTGGATGAAGTATTGGACGGCTTGGAGCTCGAGTACTCCCTCGCAGGAGTTGCGAAGGCTTGTCCACCGGGTGAGGTAAGCTCGGTCCGACTCGCCGTCCTTCTGCTTGCACAGCGCGAGCAGCTGTGCGTTGCCAGGGCGCAAGTAGGTGCCGGTGAAATTGCGGTTGAACACCTCCTCGAAGTCCAGCCAGCTGTTGACGCTCTCCTTCGGAAGGCTGTTGAGCCAAGTCCGTGCCGACCCCTGAAGCATGAGCGGCACGTATCGGACGGCCACCCGCTTGTTGCCGCCCGCGATGTTGACCGCCGTGACGTAGTCGGCGAGCCAGTCCTCCGGCTTCGCGGTGCCATTATACTTGGGTGTGTCCCTGGGGAGAGTGAATCCCTTCGGGAATCGCTCGCTCCGGATGCGGGGTCCGAAACAGCGATGAGCAGCGATGTCTTCTTCTTCGATGATGCTTGACAGCTTGAGCACGTCGATGCGGTGGCGTGCGTCGTCGCTGGTTTCAGGCCCCAGCGGCCCCAGGCGCTCGTCGATGGTGACTTTGTGGCCGACTCGCTCCTTGACGTTCCGTCCGGCTCGAGGCTCGCTCCGGTTGCCGTCTTCACGTCGTCCAGCCGGATCACGGCCGTGGTCACGAGGATGCGAGCTCGCGCTCCCCTCGCGATGGACTCGTGGCTGCTTGTCCTTCGCCCTTCCGCGGCTCGTGGACGACGCCTCTGCGCCTTGCTTGGACTTGCCGGCTGCATCGTAGCCTGGAGGCGGCTCATGGTGTCCCTTGCTCGCCGTTGCCTCCGTTTCCCGCTGCTGCCGGTTGGCCGTGTTGATGAGTTGCCGAACCCGGCACATCTGTTGACGTAGTTCTTCGCCTTGGAGATAGGGTAGCTCGGCGGCCGCTGCTTCCGCCGCCCTCATGTTTTGCGTAGGACAGCTGTACTCGGGGAAGCTGAGGTCGGTGAGCTCATGCGCCTGGCCGGCTCGATTCATGGCGCCACCAAGGTCTCCTCCTTTGCGCCTGACTTCATTCAGCTTCTCCGCGTTGCGGTCCGCCTGCTCGATGCCGTGTGCAGAATTGTACTCGCGAATTGTGGCGCTGAGCCGGCGCTGAGTCGACGCGAGGTTTAGCGCCTTGTCGTAGATCTGCTGCCGCATCCTCTCGAGTTCAGCCGCCGCCTTGACTGGATCAGCACTCGGCGCGATGGGGGTGCTTAGCAACTCGAAGTCGGCCTCCAGGTTGCGCTGGTAGCGCGAAGGTTCGCCAGCTTCATGGACGGTGGTGGTGACGGGGCCTCCTGCCGCCGCGTGCTCGACCATCTGCACCTCGGCGTAGACGCTGAGCTTGGCAACGTCGCGGTCCGCGTCGCCGGAGTTGAGGTAGCCGAAGGCGGAGTCGTCGTTGCAGGTGCTGGCGTCGAAGATCGAAGGAGCCAAGCTCGAGTAGACCACCTCCGGGTACTCCTGGGCGGCGACGGCGACATAGACGTGGAAATCGCCAAGGGTGACGATCGCTCCTCCGCTGGCGACGTCCACGTCGGCGAAGCTGTTGGTGTTGTCGAGGACGCAGCCGACGGAGCCGATGGAGAGCACGAGGCCGGAGACGATCCGCCGACCATCCACAGTCCGGGATCCCGCGCAGAACGTGACTCCGTTCGCCGCGAGCCCCACGGTGGGCGCCAAATGTCGTGGTGGGTAGCACGGCATATCCATCAAAGATGGAAAAGAGTGTGGGGCAGGCGACGATCGGATGCTCGCGCGGGATTGGGCAACCAACATGCAAACACACGTCAATTACCCAGGTTCGGGGCCCTCCTTGTGGAGGTAACACCCCTACGTCCTGCTCTTCTTGTTTCTATTGATTGTTCACAGATCGAGCTACAAGGTTGCTCCTGGAGCTGTATGGCGGTAGTGCCGGCTAGAAGTGTCCAGCCGGCTAGAGGTGGAAGATGATGATCTACGTATCTGGGTCCTGTTCGACGTGCCTCGCGCAGGAGGCCCATGCATGCCTTATATAGGCAGCGTCTAGGGTTTTGGTTAGGGTTTCTAGGTTACAAGGATATTACATGATTGCCCTTATGACATCACTACTCTGTAGCCGGCTGGTACTATCTCATCATTACACTGTAGCTGTAACGTCCGACAGGAGCTGGACGATCTGGGCCTACCAGTACGGACTGGTCGGTTGGTAGAGGCCGGCTGCCCTAGCCGGCCGTCCGCCTCCGGGTAGGCTAAGCGGCTTGCTTCATCCGGCGGGCTTCAGGCGGCACGCTCTAGCCGGCCCCTGCAGTTCTTGAAGAAATGGTCCTCTTAGGGATATCCGGGGTTCATATCCCCGACAATTAGCCAAACAAAGACTTTCACTTTCAGCGGCACCTTTATTTTCCACATGAATCTGTGTGGGAAGGCCCCCCAGATCTCAAGTGCAAGTAAAGGTCATTCACACTAAACTTCCCACTACTACCAATCCTCCACCTCACTCTGTCACTATCATATTTTAATTTAATCTTGATCAACCATTTCCTTCAAACTATCGAATTGTGTCAGTAAGTCACCCCAGATCGTTCTTCTAAACCTGAGGCAACCCCAACCATTTTCTTTCACCGTCCACACAGTCACCTGCTGGTTGAAACAAATGTTAAACAATCTGGGAAATTGCACTTTCAGTGGTGAATTGTTCACCCAAGTGTCTTCCCAGAAAAGTGTTCTTTTCCCATTATTCATGATTCTGCAGGCAAGCTATTGAAAGGTGTGATTAACCTTCATGAGCCCTTGCCAAAAATGTGAGCAGCCAAGGCCAGATTTTGCCTGAGCTAGCGTTTGTTTCTGAAGGTATTTCTTCCTCAGCATTTCCTGCCATGTCCCATCTGTATTTTCCAACTTCCAAAGCCACTTACAGAGCAAGCTGATGTTCATCGTTTCTAAGTCTAAGACTCCTAAACCACCACAGTCTTTAGGTAGGCAAACATCCTGCCATGCTACTAGGTGATACTTCTTTTTATTCTCTAGATGATCTCATTGATATTGAACCCATATCATGGAATCGAGAGTTGATAGCCCAACACTTTGATCCGGACGTGGATGTGCCCCTCATTCTTAGCATTCCACTGCGTGACCAATCTAAAGAATGCCATCAAACGAGTCTCGTCATTCCGAAAATATCACTTTCGTTAGGTAACCCCTAAATCTCATGTAAAAAGACTATTATGTCCTTGTTGCATATTTTTAAGATTTTGAATAAACAACAACATATGGGTCTCCGCGGCAACTGACCAACGATGGAGCCAGGATTTCATATTGGGTATGCAAAGTATAAAAAAGTAAGATATATATATATATGGTTTTTACTTTTCAAAGCTAGAAATAAAAGAAAATTTACTAGTTAAGGATTATACTGCAACCTCGGACAGGAAAAATCAAAAAACAAAAATTAATTATTTTCTTGCTGTGGGGAACAAAAATTAAAGTTGAAACACTCACCGTAAATATCCAAGTACTCGGGCCCTGCAAGTACTCAATTGGGGTGCTTCGCTGTTGGTTGTTGCTGTTGCGGTTCCAGCATTCCACTGCCACAGCCTACAACGCCCTTGTAGCCGTTCTGTCCAAGGTCGGAGCTCATCTGGCGGCCTGGCGTCCGTGCACTGCGCCGGCGCGGCCTCTGTGTCTGTGTGGGCCTCTATTGCTGGGGACAGGGGATAGGCGGCAGGGGCGGCCGATCCGGCGCCCGGCAGGACTACGGAAATCGGATGATCCGGCAGCCGGGAGCGTGGAACACTGGCGGCGGCACCGGCGTATGGGGCTGCCTGACGGAGTGACGGCTGAAGTGTGGACGAGGAGTAGACGATTCAGTTTTTTTATTTGAGTTTGATGGCATTCTCGGACTTCCTCTTATATGTGAACGTTGCGAAGACGTGGAGTAGATCTTGATACTAGAGGTAACCGATTTTAACCTGGCACGGACTATGGTGGCAGGAGCGGAATAGAGATAACCATGGCGAGCACCGCAAGCCCGTTGATTGCTTCCGTTTCAATATGCAAAGGCGATGAATGGATTGAATATCTGCAACCAAAAAAGAGAGTTGTTGTTACAATGACTAACAGATGGGAGATGCCGCCAACTGACTTTGTCAAGATGAATCTTGACGCTGATTTCCATGAGGAGTCAAGGAGCGGAGGCTAGGGTGTCACCAGCAGAGATAAATGAAAGTGAGTTGTGTGTTGTGTGGTGTAGCGAGTGCTTTTGATCTGAGATGGTTCGTCATGCAATGCATGCAGAGAGGCATGTGTCCTCTCAAACACTATACAGATAGATGTTCACATGGGCATGGGTAGGATAATTTTTGAAACGGACTGCCTCAATCTGAAACATGCCATGATGATCCTCACATTATTCCTCTTCACCGATCATCGTACTGATTACTGATGTGAAGTTCAGATTTCAAATAAATTTCATAGAGGCGAGAATGATGTATGTTCCGAGAGTTTGTAACAAGCATGAGCTTGTGGCTTTGGGTGTGGGTGAATTTTAGGAGGTAAGTGTCATAGAAGAAAGTCCATTTTTCATCCTTAAACATTGTAGGAAGTTTAATTTTCATTCTAAAACTTTTGTTTGGTTCTAACAAACTTTGTACTATTCGAAAAGTCCATATCACATTTAACTCACGAGAAACGCAAAACATGTGTGTGGACAACATGTAGCACTAAAAATAGGTAAACTGGGCTAAATAAGAATCGAATCTTGATGACCTCGAGTCAAAGTCCTTATTCAGAATCTAAATCATCGAAACGTACTCATGCTGATGTAGTCTAGCTAGTCTGCTTCGTCGTAATCTTGCATGACCCTTAAGGTTGAATCCACGACTCAACTAACCTCCGTACCTAGCCCGTCTACACTTCCTGACCTCCCTAGCCACTCAGGCTGATGTCAAGCTCAGTGTTCTCATCGCACTCGCCGATGGCATCCCATCATCGACGCGCTCATCTGGTTGATTCATGATGACAACGACATACTCGTTCCTTCAAACTAGGAGGCGCAACTAGCCGGTCACCTTCAAGAGGGGTAAAGCGATGTAGCAATACACATCACCATTTTTCTTGGACCAGACGGGTTATGTGAACTTTTTCAATAGTTTAAGATTCGTCTTAAACCATATACAAATTTTAGGATAAAAAGTGAACTGGGTGTTTTATGAACGTTGAATTTCCCCAATTCTGTAAATCTCGCCATTTTTTTTTTTTTGGAGTAGTGTTCTATTCTATCTAAAAAAAAAACAACAATCCGATAAGCCAAGCCATTTGGCTGAGGAATTCGCTGATTAGCAAATAATTACGACGAATGTGCCACCGCCTGGTCAAAACGAAAAAAGGTTCGACCATTTCTACCTAGCTTTGAATCCCCTCGTCGACCACCGCGCGTCGCGCGCACAACCCTAGCAGTCGCCGGCATTCAGTCCCGCGACCACGCCGCCGCCAGGTTCCTCTCCTCCGGCCAGCCTCCCCGACTCCGTGGGTCTCCTCTACTCCGGCTGCCTCCCCGACGACCTCTACTCCCAGCCGGCACCCCGAGCCCTCGCCGCTCTCCTCCCCGCCGTCTGCTTCCTCTGCACGGGCCACCACCATCCCACCTGCTCCGGCCGCCACGCGCCTCTCCTCCGGCATCCGCCATCCCTCCTGCTCCGGCCGCCACGATCCCAAACGCCTCCGTCCTTGTCCTCCTCCCAGCAGCTCCGGCCGGAGCCTCCCCGACCCCCAAATCAAGCAGCAGCACCGACCGGCGGCTCCCCGGATCTCCTCCGCAAGCAGCAGCCGGCGCCTCCTCCTCCTCCTCAGCAGGTGCTGCGGCCTCCGACCTCCACCTCCGGCATCCCTAGTCAAGGTGAGCTTGGCAGATGCGCTCATGGCCTGTACTGCCTGCCGCTTGCACTGTTAAGAACTGCTAGTCAAATTGCTACGCGATACTATTGATGTGTCAACTGCCAGTTCTTTGCATAGTATAGTATGTAACATTTCTATATCCACGATTCGTTATCTGGAGGTGCTATGTACAAAATTAGGGTGTGAGAGCAATGGAATTCGCTAAAATTTCTATGCGCAAACAAAATTATGCTATATGACACCAATTTTGTAGACTAGTGTCAAGAATCGCTGCTGAATGGAATGTGGGCGACACTCGGATTATCACCGAGCTGTTTGTCGAGCAAGTGCGGATGGTCGACAACGCATATAAACCTCACTAGGACCAAGCGTGTGACACTCAAATAAAATCTCTCCCCACTCGGATCCACGTATTTGAACCGTCTAGGGTGTACTGACAGATGGGACCCATGTGCCGGCCGACCTTAGCCGTCACTGAAGCGCAGTTTCTCCAAGCCACTTGTGAGCTGCCACGAGCGAGTGCCTCCAGTTCGTTCCCCCGCTCCTTGTATCATTCCTCACTCTCCTGTTCCGTGGCCCGGACCGAGCGCTATCCTCCTCTCTCTGCCCTACTCCACTGACAACGAGCTGTTTGTTTGATTAATCAGCGGAGGAGGCAGCGACGGTGTACATGGAGCCTATGAGGCTATGAGCGTGGACATCAGCGGCTGCGGCAGCCTGGAAGCGCAGATCGAGCAGCTCATGCAGTATTGTCAGCTTCCCTGATACTGCGGCTGGTTTTGATCTGTTTCGGCTTACTAGGGGGGGGGGGGGGGGGGTCTCTACGGTTTTGTACACCATTTTACAACCTAGCATTCTAGGGTTTTTGTAATACTCGAGGGAAAGTAGCATAAGAATTGGATTTGCAAGCTCATGTGGTCACTGTAACGTTCCGTTAGAGGGCACCTTTAGTTTGTTACCTGATGGAATAGAGCAGTTGTAAAATGGCATCTTTAGGGTCAAGTGAGTCTTTCTCCAAAAAAAGGGTCAAGTTTAACGCTATGGACCAAAAGTAGGAATATTTGATACACATAAACATATATAGAGTTATGTTCTTATATTCCTTGAGTCTGAGATTCTACTTGTATCCTTACAGGCCCACTTGTGCAGGTTAAAGCACTGTGCGAGAATGCTAAGGAGATATTGATGGCAGGAAGCAATGTTCAGGTATAACATACTGTCAGCCAGTTTATCTTTAATATATCTTTATATATGCAAGGCGGTATCTCTATAGCTGGTTCTAAAGGTTATTTGAACTTATTATACGAGAATCTGGCCCCACCAGTGATTTGAGCATATGAGTTCCCCAGGCAAGTGTGTTTGTTTTATCTTTGTGTGTTGAATCCGTAAGCAAAATCTCTGATGAATACAATACCTCAATGAGTGGAGAAACTCCTAGAATTGACTTCGAACCAGTTTTTTGTAATCCATGCACACATGGGTCTAAGAGTGGTTATCATTTCAAGGGAGAACATGTGAGCAGGTCTTGATTCCATGTGGTCGATTATACGTTCCTATACTGATTCTGCACCCAACAAACTTCACCAGCATAAGCACAGCTGGCATTATGAAATGTCTAATGACACCAGCCCAGCCTGAATTACTCTTGTGGTTACATCTATATCCTCTGGTTCAAATCCTATGTATGCTAATTATGTAGTAACGTCATCATTTTACCATTACCAGCTCATACTTTGGCAACAGAACGCTCCATCCACACAATTCATACGCTCTGCAGTCTGCATCGTATTTTTAGTAAATCTGCTACTTCGCCATATCTGAGATGATAATCTCATAGTCCTCACCCTACACTGGCATTCTGTGTTGCACATACCCAGTAAGAGACATGCTATTTTCGAAACAAGAATGGCGACACAGGGACAGAGTCTTACATACTTCAAATCCAATATGTAATATTCAATCTATTTTCTATATATGCTTATGCAAAACTGAAATAATAATAGCTGGAGACATGAAGACACGCACCTAAGATATGATCTCTGGCCTTAAGCGGTGTGATAATGATAAGCAAGCTTTCAAAAGGTAAGTCACGATCTTAAATGTACCAACTACTCCAGTCTACAACAGAACCTAGCGTTCAAATGGAAACTTTATTCTCGGTTTGGCATAGTACAAAATTCAATCGGTACCCAAATTCGGCAGCCATGCTGGGAGAAGCAAGGAGCTCACCATGGCTAAGGAGGACCGTCGGGTAGGGTAGGTGGGCTGCCACCGCGTAGATCTGCTGAGGCCTGCCTGGGAGAGCAAGGATGACCCAGTGGCCGTGGATCTGATGGCGAGGGTGGATGAGGCAGCAGTCAGTCGTTGCCGGAGAGGTTGGTGGGAGACGTGGGAGCTAGAGTGGGAGCAGGGAAGCGTCCTCGACTGGGAGGATGCCGCACAGGGAGGCGCTCGGAGAGGGAAAGAGTTCTAGGGCTGGTTGTGTTTGCTGCCACATGTTATTCCGGTGGCGATGGTCGGATTAGTATTCCCCTCTCAGCTCCTACTCACTGATTTAGAGAGAAAAACAGCTTCTCTTAAGGCAAGCAACTTCACTACTGAAGCAGCTTGTAGAATTAGTTTGTTTGTAGTACCTAGAGATGAGTACTAGAATGTAACGTTGCATACATTTAATGGATGTCTGCACTTCTCATGCCTAAAAATTATATGGATGAAAATACGCTGCACGGGATGACTAACTGGTGCACGTGCCCAAATTAGATTTAACCTATTTATCAATTAGGATCACAGCCAAAGCCAAAACCAATCTGTTCTTGTTTTACAGTCAAATTTGAATGGTAGCTGTTCAGTCCTCCTGTACTAATTTAACTTGAGTACTAATTCCTTTTCCTACCATGTTTCTGTTTGTAAAATGTTTTTCTTTTCACATGTGGAGTTCAGTGGAACAAGAAAAATCCTGAGTTTTAACTTCTAGCTCAAGCCAAACTCACTTGGTCTTATATCCATAAGCTATCACATATTTTACTGGCTGTATGATCTTGTTCCCTCTATTTCATATGATAAATGGTTAGTTCGAACTTTGAACATAGTTACTCTTCCTGTACCAAGTTTTATGTCCACGATATTTTGCTAGTGGGTCGACAAGTTGTGTTTCTGTCCTTGATAAATGATAATACACAAATAAAAGGAGAATTACTCCCCTTTGATTTTGTTTCATACCTTTGTTGTTCCACATCCAGATGAATAAAAGCATCTTATATCATTGGTCAATGTGTTTGCAGGTAGAGTCTGTGTCATGCTACTGCAGAGTAGATGGAGGCCTTAAAACTGTTGCCAATGCTAGAAAGTTTGTCCCTGGTGCTAGGCTGTGCATGCAACCTGATGTCAAACCGAACAAGCGCAAGTCAAGGAGCTCACGCAAGGAGAGGTGCCGAACTCAGGCGCCACTTCTGCCTGGCCTTCCTGATGATCTGGCTATTTCATGTCTGATGCGGGTTCCTCGAGTCGAGCACCCTAATCTTCGTCTAGTCAGTAGACGATTGGGCCGACTTTTGTCCGGGAATTATTATTACTCACTTCGCAAGAAGTTTGGCATGGCAGAAGAATGGGTGTATGTTTTCAAAAGGGATCGTGATCAGAAGATATCATGGCATGCCTTTGATCCAGTGCACCGGCTCTGGAAGTCACTTCCTCCTGTTCCAGCAGAGTATTCAGAAGCCGTGGGCTTTGGTTGTGCTGTTCTCAGTGGCTGCTATCTGTACTTGTTCGGTGGCAAAGACCCAGTACGAGGATCTATGAGGCGGGTTGTGTTTTACAATACTCGGACAAACAAATGGCACCGGGCTCCAGATATGCTACGCAAGCGGCACTTCTTTGGCTCTTGTGTCATAAACAATTGCCTCTATGTTGCTGGTGGGGAGTGTGAAGGGATACAGAGAACTCTAAGATCTGCCGAGGTTTACAATCCTAACAGGAATAGATGGTCTTGCATAACTGAAATGAGCACAGGGATGGTGCCTTTCATTGGAGTTGTATATGATGGGAAGTGGTTCCTAAAAGGACTTGATTCCCACCGGCAGGTCGTGAGCGAGGTCTACCTGCCAACATCCAACATGTGGTCAACCATTGGTAATGAAATGGTTGCAGGATGGCGGAACCCAAGCATCTCTTTCAACAGTCGTCTTTATTCAGCGGATTGCAGGGATGGCTGCAAGCTAAGAGTCTATGACGCGGACACAGGAGTGTGGACGAGATTCATGGACAGCAGGCGCCATCTGGGCGGCTCACGAGCTTTCGAAGCCGTGGCTCTGGTCTCGCTGAACGGAAAGCTCTGTGTTGTCCGTAATAACATGAGCATCACCCTTGTGGACGTCTCTGACCCAACAACGGTTGTTGAGACCGACAGCGCCCGCACGTGGGAAGCCTTTGCTCGGAAGGGCCAGTACAGGTCTTTCATGGCAAACCTGTGGTCAACGATCGCGGGTCGTAGTTTGAGGACCCACATTATCCATTGTCAAGTCCTACAAGTCTGAGTATGTCTCTCTGTGAAGTGTACACATGCTCAGATGTATTTGTCTTTGGCGGCAAAGATACCTCCGATTTTGAAAGAACCCCTCAGTTAGAAGTTCAAAAATATAGACAGTACCCAGCATTGCAGGAAAGAGATTGCGTGTTGCTAGAATGAAACATCGATTGAGTCCATTCCTGCAAATTCATTCTCTGAGATGTTGACCAAGTCGCATAATGTTTATCAAGGAGCGTGGAGCCTCGGTTGTCTATAAAAGCAAGGCTAGTCTGTAAAAGGAACAGGAACCTTCCATATCATCGATGATGTATCCGGAAGTAGTCTGTGAGAGGAGCAGAAACCTTCCATAACCTTCCATAGCATCGATGATGCTCCGGGGTCCTTACTTCCTGCCTGGGAAGTTTTCCCATATGTACAACAGTGGATGATGTAATATGATGGGTGGAAAAAAAATGACCATAGATAGAGATTTCCTGTATGAATTGCAGTCTCCGCTAATGCCCATGCAAGTACTGCTGGTTAACATGAACATGAAACAATGTACTATCAAATCTGACGAACATGGGCAGAGGACAAAAGAGATGGTGAATGATTAAATGCTGATATTTTTCTATGTTGATGAGTCTTTCGTCTGTACTGTACTCAAGGCTACGGATGGAACATGCGCAGAAGTCCGTGGGCTGCACTTGTCGTCAAGGCCATACTAATGTGGTCGATACCCTTTTCGTTTTTTTTCTCAATATAAAAAAAATCCTCACGGATTTTAGACAACTCACGGAAGGAGATCAAATACATCTCTTTTCCGTCTCCAGGTTTGCCATCGCAGGCTGCTGAACCCAAGCCGCTAGCCCAGGGACGCCCCGGCAGCCATCATATTTTGGAGCAGACCAGGAACTCACGGGACATCAGAAGATCTCTCCGGCAATGGCCAACTCTCGTCTCCGGCGATGGCGACCGGCGGCCAGATCGATGGGCAAACCATCCACCAACGGCCTCAGCACTTCCAACCGATGGTCCTCCCTTGCCATGCTGGTCAGTTACTTGTCCTCTACATCCTTTTTATTTTATTTTGGGCCTCTTAGACTTCCAACGTATATTATCAACACAGCATCCTGATGACTAATAAGAAATCAACTCTAATTAATTTCTTTCTACGCCATATACACAGGAAGAATATGAAGGCAACCGGCAACGCCAAATACAGGAAGAAGATGAAGGCAACTTGCAACGTGATTGGCTCAGCGATTTGCATGATGACCTGTTGCTCAACATAGTCGACCGACTCCGTTTCACCGACGCTGCAAGAACCAGCATCCTCTCGAGACGGTGGAAGCAGATCCCTACTCTGCTCTCCAAAATTTGTATAACTGCTGGTTTCACTGACTACAGGCAAGTGAGGAACTGTGGTGATGTTGTTCGGGCCAATGCAACCATGCTTGGAGCCACCCGGAGCCTTCTGGAAAATAGGAGTAGAAGTCCATACACCATTCAGCCTGTGCATGCAATTCTTCTTAGGAGATGGATCCTTTACAATTGGCAGGGCTTTTGCCAACACCATAGCAACACAGAAGGTTGGTGTGGCCGAGTTCACAATCTTGTCAGAGAAGGAAGGTAAACGATGCAGCACTGATGATATGCTCGCTCACGGGAGGCAGCTCAACTCACTAATTAACGATTGTCCTGACGCATTCAGTTGTCTCACACGACTCAAGTTGGAGAATTCGAGGCTAGGTGAATCAGATTTCCCTAAAATTTTCAGATTGTGCGAACGACTGGAGTTCCTCAGTTTCGACAACTGTGATATGGGGTTTAGGTCTTTGCTGGAGGTGGAACACCCGCGTCTCCGTGAGATTGAGATTGTCAGGAGTGATTTTGAGAGGGTTGATCTGAACTGGCTGCCTGAGCTCACAAAGCTGACGTTTTGTTGTTGGATATCTCTGCATGATCCGTTGTCTTTCGGTTATGTGTCACTTCTCCACACCGTGAGCATCCGTAATACGAATCTTACATGGCACAAGATGCTCAAGTTAAGTGAATTTCTTGGCAAAACCAGCGTAAGCAACCTGCATCTGGGCTTTGAAAATGAAAAGGTTAGTGAAGCTTACAGTCTTTCTGATAATGCATGTAGTTTTCCCTGGTCATTCAATTTTGAGGTTCTATCTTTAATTTGGTTAACGTATTTGTGTTCTCGCTAATCATTTGTAGATTTGGGTTATACCTGAAGATCTGAGAGAACTGTGGCAGGTGTTCAGCAAACTAAGGCTTGTGAATATGACTGCCATTTCAAAAGAATGTGATCTGACTTGGACGATGCTTGTTCTGCAAGGTGCACCTAACCATGAGGAGCTATGCATCAGGGTAAAGTCTTTCTACCTTTTTCTCCAAATCTTTTTCCTTCTGCATGCTAAAGTTAGATTTAGTACACTCTCAAACTTCCAGCGCCACATTAAAATGTTTGATAGTTAGGTAAAATTGTTTCTTCTTTTACATCGTTGAAAGCGAGAATGTTTTCCTGATGAGAAGCATTGCAGGTTTGCGATTGTTTGGGGTTAAAGGATGAGAACGTGAGGAAGAAATATGCGTATAGCGTTGAGAGGAAGGACGCTGGTGTAAAATGGGAAGCATCTGATTTCAAGCACCGCAATCTTTCTGTTTCAGTCAGAAGACAAGTTTGTGGATTATGTCACAACTGTCATGAAAGCAGCGGTCAATCTGAAGGACATATACCTGCATGAGAAGCCAGCGTGCAAGGAGGTGTGTGCATACAGACGCCGGCCAAGTGACACGTACCCGCTGTCTGAGAGTCAGAAGATCTTGGTTAGGAACAGTTTGAGCATGCATAAGCGTCCGCTGTTAAGGCGTCACTTCCGATTGTAAGAAAATAATAAAGCTATGGTTCTGCTGGATGACAAGGAAACATGTATTTAGTCCACTGTTTGGCCAGATTAGGGGTGTTCAAAGCCACTTTGAGTTTTTTTTTTTACTTGAAAGTGAGTTGAGTTAAACCAGGATAACGATTCAGTTGTAGAAAAACCTTCGTTGGGTTGCATGGCGTCAGACTCTCATGCATCCACTAGAAAATAACAAGTACATACATGCCTTCTTGGGAAGTTTTCCCCATGTGAAGAGTGGAGGATGTGATATGATGGGTGAAAAAAGATTGTCATAGTTTTTGTGTATGAATTGCAACCTCATATGTATGTCCAATTTTTGTTGTTGTGCTGCTGATAAACACGGACGTGAAACAATATACTACTTTCTCTGATTCATAAAAAGTATTGCTTATTTGTACTAAGTTAGTATAAACTTTGTATTAAATTGGCGATATTTTTTACGGATCGGAGGGAGTACCAAATTTGTGGAACTTGACGAACGAGCACAGAGGACAAAACTTGACCGGAATATCTCGTTTTCCATCTATGCTGTACTGCACACGACACATGACTATGGAGGGAGAGAGAATATCTAGTGATACAAGCCATTGGCTGATACAATGCATACAAAGAACCTGGACCGTTTGATCGTGTATGTAGGGACGAGATCAACACCTTTGTGGTCTTCGTTCCCTTGTTGCCAGATTGCAAAAGACACCCTAATTTATTCTATATTGTGCAAAGAATCGCCTTCATCTCTTCCTGTACCGTGTACATGTTCGACTGTGCGTTCCCTTCTAGAGAAATATCGAAATGAAATGGAGTTCTAGGGTTTAGCTGGCGCATCTAGCACAGATGCAGCCCGAGCACGATGTTGCGCCGCCTCCGCCACTACATCTCTCCGTAGTCCCTCCGCCGCCAGAGCATGAAGCGTCTCTTGCGTCCACCCGCCGCCTGCAACGGCGGTACTGGACCTTCCCGTAATGAAGACATTGCGCCGCCTCCGCCACTACAGCTCGTCCTAGTGTCTCCGCCGCTGGAGCATGAAGCGCCTCTTGCGTCCGCCAGATCTGGACCCGCCGCCTGCAACGGCGGTACTAGACCTTCCCTTAATGGGGATCTGCTTCTACCCTTGGTTAGTTCTTCCCTTAAGTTGTGTAACTGATGATTATCTGCTAGTACATGCCCATTTGTTCTGCTAGTACAACGACTGCTCTGTATTTCCAAATTTGTTTATTTAGCAGTAGTTGATTGTTGTTTCAGGCTAAATCTCTGATCCTTAGTGCACGTTATTAATATTAGTACAGGCGACTATTTTTCAATTCGCGCACAGACAGTTTTTTCAGGCAATAGGGCGCTGCCACATGTACACCCATGCGATCAGACTATCGCTAAACACAAAAAAGCCAGAGTCCGCTCGATCGATCCCCTACAGGGTACAAAACGTAAACGGGTTGTCCCGGCAAAGAAAAGCCCAACCCGCAAATTGAAAGAAACCACAAGCCTATATTCAGCCCCCCCAAAGCCTATATTCAGCCCCCCCAAAGCCTAAATTCCGAACAAATTTTAAAACCGAACAATTTATAAAATGTGGACAATTTTCAAATCTGAACAAATTTCAAAACCGAAAAAAATTCAAATCCGAACAAAAATCAAATGAACAAAAATTAAAAACTGAACAATTTTGAAATTTTAACAAAAATCAAATCCAAACAGAAATTAAATCCGAACAATTTGTACAGAAAAGAAAATGAATACGGAAAAGAAAACGAAAACTGAAGGCCCCCTCGATGTCTCTAGTCGCCGTGCGCACGTTGTTGGGCCTTGTTTGGTGTTTGGGCCTTGGCTGTAGCGGGAAGGCAGGAGACTCCGAGATTTGGTCTGTTCCCTTTGGTTTTGTGAGCGATATGGAGAAGCCTACCGAGTCTGAGAAAACTTGGTCCAGAGCTATAACCCTAGCTAGTTCCAATCCGGATGGTAGATCAATTGGTTTCCCTTACGATGCTCTCCTCCCAATTGCGTCGTCCAACTAGCGCTACAAATATCAACCAACTCGATCGACAAAGCTCCTCCAACAACAACTGAAACCTCATCATCGCCCAGTCATCGCTGCCATGATTATTCTTGCAGCGACAGGGGGTATCATGATGGCGGCGGCCAGTAGTGCTGCAAACGAGGGTACGTATTGTTTTCTTTTCCGATTGCAAGAGAGATCAATCGAGTACGCACTAGCTTGTTGAAATTGGATGTGCATCCATATCTATCTATCTATCTATAATCTAGAATGTCGTTTAGTTTGATTTCGAGGTTTGGATGTGCACAACAGTTGATTGACCTAGATCGTCTCTTACATACATACAGAAAGAAAAAGGAAAGAAGAGAAGAGACGCCGAAGAGAAGCCATGACGAGCCAGGAGGCGGACGCCTGCCGTGAGCGGCTCTTCGAGGCCTTTAGGGATGTGAGTATATATCTACCAGATATGGTTTGGATCTTCTCGAGCCGACTTCTGTCTCAGCTTATAATTGCCTGTATCTTTTGCATCCGTTGTATTTGCAGTGCATGAACAGCGATAACATGAAAAGCTTCAGCTGCCGACGCTACCACCGATTGCTTGGAACGTGTCCGGATGGTAAATAAGGATATACATGTTCGACCTAGCTTGGCATTTCTTTCCCAGGGATTTATGGATAGATAAGTAGATTGGGCAACATAGGTTTTTTTTTTTGCTAGAACTAGATTGAGCAACATATGTAGGTGGTGGTTTATCTTGATATTATTACTTTGATAGGCTGAACCGAAGCGGATGTTAAGTGTTATAAGACCATCCCTAGCAGATCCTTAAAACAGCCCGCACATTAAGTAACCGATATTGTACGAGTTTAGGTGATCTGTTCCGCAAAACAGGTATTGAGGGCTACCTCATACCGGCTTTTAAGAGATCCGGTAGAGATGCTCTAAGTGTATGGATGGTATATTCGATCATTATTCTATTAATTTCTTTTAGATTAAGTCTTAGGTCTTGTTTGATCATGCAAAGATATGATCGAGATGAGATTTCTTCCTAAATTGTCTTTGGAGAGGCTCAATAACATGTATATCCTTTCAGTATATCCTTTCTAAATTCTTCCTAATTCAGTATAAAGAGGAACAATAACACGTCATCATATTGTGCCAATTCACATATTCTATCAAAGGACGAATCATCAAGTTTCGAACATCCACGCTTGCAATCTCGGTTTGACACACGCTCTTCGAACATAAGGGGGTTTCTTCCCGGTCCATCCATCGAGCACGATCCGCTGCGCCGCCGCTTCCGGCATGGACCCGCTGTGACCTCTCCTCCTCTTCTTTCCTCCTCTGAGCCGTCCTGTCCCAGCTTCGCTCCCAGTCCGATGGTGGCTCACTACACCAAAAGATGAAGAACCCGAGCGTTCCGGCGACGGCGTCAAAGCAAATGTTTGTCCATGTCCAACGCCTGTGATGCACGCGCGCGTGCTCACTCAACCAACAATATAATAGTAAATGATGAACAAGAAAATGAATAGATAAAGAGAAAGAGGAACTCACGACGGGGTTTCGCCTTGTTGTCCTCCACCGGAGCACATCGTCCGCGTCCGCTGCATGCAGAGTCATGAAAGAGCTTCGGTGAGATCGATCAGCAGACACGAACGACGAAGGTCGAGAGAGATTGGTTTACTTCGTGGTAATTAACGTACCACCCTTGTGTTGGACGCGGGTAATTAACGTACCACCCTTGTCGAGAGAGATTGGTTTACTTCGTGGTAATTAACGTACCACCCTTGTGTTGGACGAAGGTCGAGAGAGTGGACTCATTTTTTTTCTGGAAATGAGAGATGAGTTCTTAATAGGCACAAAATGAATACAATCCGTTAAATCCCTCTTTTGAGACTAGGTCTCATTTTTGATAGGTCAAATTGTCGATAAATAGCAAATACACCTGGATTTTTCTTCAAAAAAGTATACACCTTACTTACATCAAGTAACAGAGAGAGTATATGCTACCAGCTTGTAGCAGTGTTTTCAGTGCGTCGTCGGATCATGTTATGTTGCGTATGCAGGTGCAGTTGAAGGAGCAAAGTAGTTGATGACCTTCCCACCGGGCCTTGTAGCGTTCGACATGGGGAGCTCGCGGGGAGTACTGGGTGAGCTAGAGCGACATGGCCGTCGGTTCAGAAGGTAGGTCGATATCGACAGAGCTTCAGCCCAAAATTGTGCAGGCGTGGATGCATGGAATAGGAGGGTGCAGACATTCTCATTGAGTGAGCGGAGGGTGTGCTCAGCCCTGCCCTTCTGCTGGCTTGTGTATGGGCCGGAAAGTTTGAAGAAGGAGCCGTGGTCCTCGTGCTGCGCTGCAACATCAGGTCAGGTGTTATGTTCTTCTTTTTTCCGCAAAAAAAAAGGTGTTATGTTCTTTGACAACGATAATTAAGATGCAACAGTAAGAGTGCTGAGCTAGGTCTTTCTTCTATGAATTTAATACGTCTCCTAGGGCGTATTCTAGATTTTTTTTCAGTTCTAGGCTTTGTTTTTGTAGTGAGTTTTTTAATTGATTTGTTCATGCTAATTGATTATCTGCATCTGTTTAATGTTTGATCATCTGTGAGCAGTGCAGAGAACAAATGTAACATCCCAAATTTTGGAATGTTTTAAAAATCACAAAATTTTAAAACTTTTATTAATAAATAAATAAAGTCTCCAAAAATCAAGAAAACCTCTTTAGAAGATTGTTTGGACATCTTCCAAAGTTATATTTTAAATTAAATGTCCCTTATCTTCCAATCTCACCTTTTAAAGTTTTGGAAATAAAATATTTAAATGGGGTTTTCAAATAGTATTTTTCCCTTGGGATTACTGATTTAAAATAAATAATATGGTGATATTATAAACCCTATTTCATTTGTGGAAATAATTTAAATACTTTTCCAAGCTTTGTTTTATATAAATGTTTTATCTTAAATTATTTTAAATTGATAATGAGTTATCATTTTGAATGATATTACTCATATTAATTCTTTGGGTTTTTTATTTAAATAATTTTTGAATATTTATAACCCTTATATTGAAATTTCCCAAAGAGCCATATAAGGCAAATTTGACAAAAAGGATATTTTGGTAATTTTGTTTTGACCAAAAATAGTTCCTAAATGTCTATTTTGAATATTTGGAATTTTAAAAAAATTTACAAATTTATTTGACTTGATTTGTTGGCCTAAATAAAAAGTTATAAAAGAAAACAGAAAAATGGAAAAGCTTTTGTTAAAAAAAAAGAAGAAAGTCCAACCGGGCAAGCCCAGCAAGCGGGCCCAGCAACCAGCCCCGCGGCCTCTTCCCTCCTCTCTCTCACTGACATGTGGGGCCCACACGTCAGCAACGTCCTCAACCGTCGCAGGAGATCACCCGCCGGATCCCGTCGACCTCCCCTCTTCACTCCGCACCACCACGATTGGTAACAGCCGCGTCACCACCACCCCCTTATAGCCCACCCTCCCCTCTCTCTTTTGCCCTAAACGGCACCCCACGAGCGCCCCCAGGCCGCTCGTATTCATCACCGGAGCACCGCCACGGCCGTCGGCGTGTTTCCCATTTTCCGGTGAGCTCCAGCCACTCCACGACTCACCGCCACCATATTTCTCCCCCTCTTCTCCTTGCGCACCTCCTTGACGTGGTCCCATAATTTTTTTGCGCAGGGATTCGACCAGAGCATCAACCACCGAAACCGTCCGCCGCCATCGCCCTCTCCGACAAGGAATCCCCGACGCACCGGAGCTCCAAGTCGTCGTCTCCTTCGCCACCGTGCTCGCCTTCGTCCCCTGCACCTCGTGATGGGACGCCGACGTCCGTGCACCCGCTAGGCTCACCGGAACGCGCGTGCCGGCCCGTCGCCGCCGCTCGGCTAGGGTTCCGGCGAGGCCGCGCCGCCCTCTTTAGAACCTTTTGTTTTCGGCCGTTAGATCCCGATCCAACGACCGAGATTAGAACACTTAACAGAATCAGTATCCTCCTGGCCGCGCATGTCTGTGCTCGCAGTCGCACTCCCAGTCCCATTCAGAAGCCCATACACCCAAACACCATGGATATCCAGATGAAGGTGGAAGTGGTGGAGTCAACACTGGTGGTTCCCAGCGAGGAGACGCCGCAGCATGGGTTGTGGCTATCCAACCTCGACCTCGGGGGATACCAGACGCACACGCCCCTGGTCTAATACTACCCCCCCCCCCCCCACGCCTGGCAGCAAAGAAAGCGATGAATTCTTCTCGCCGGACCGCTTCCGGTTGGCGCTGGCCAGGGCGCTGGTGCCGTTCTACCCACTGGCCGGCCGGTTCGGCCTGGACGAGGGCGGGCGGATGCAGATCAACTGCAATGGCGAGGGCGTGCTGTTGGTCGTTGCGAGGGCGGACGGCACCGGGGAGGACCTCTTTAGAAACTACGAGCCCTCGCCGGAGCTCAGGCGGATGTTCGTTCCGCTCGTGCCGTCAAGCAACCCGCTCTTTCTGGCTGAGGTGTGAAACATTCAACTCTTTCTCTCCCGCCTAATTAGTTCTTGTATATGTGCCTTTCCCCTAAACCCGTCTACATAATTAGTTACTTTCCTGAAGGTCACAAATAGTATATATAATCCGTAAATACTCGGATCCAAATGCATAATATAGAGATATTATTTTATGAGACTGATTAGGGCCGAGTTGAGTGAGAACTGAGTTAATTCTCCCTTGGATGATGTCATGCAATTTTAGTGGCAACTCATGTCCAACTCACATGTAAATGTAATAATCTTACTAGCTCATGTGCAGCCCATGCGTAACTAGAAAAATATTACATGCAGCTCATGTGCAACCCACCTGCAATTAATTCGGAAATCCCAGGTGCAACTTATGTACAACGCATGCATGTGCAACCAGCAGGAAAAATCTTAGTTGCAAACCCCTATACAACCCACATGCTGCGTGAATCTCGATACAAATCTAACGGTTTTGGAGTTGATGAGTAAGCTCTAACTTAGTTAGCAAGCAAGTGAGAAATAGCAAAATTGATGTTTTATCCCTATTATGGCTATACAAGTGCTTCCCCAATACGCCATAATTAATGCGTCGATTTGTTGGTACATGCATGCGTTGCAGTTGACGTTCCTCAAATATTTTTATACTGGGTTTTGGTTCCCGAATGGAAAATTTTCCCGAGGGTGGTCGGGATTCCCGGTTACCGCGGTTACCGAGAAATCCCGACCGGTTACCGGACGAATTCAAATATTAAATTTTGAATTCAAATTTCCGCGCAAGGTTTTATTAAGGCTTTAAGCTAGAAATTTAACGTAAACAGACGTGGCCGTAGTGGTTAGTTGGCACAGGACCTGCAAACAAGGACGAGGTTCTTTTTTGATGATTAGAACAGGAACGAAGTTAATACTCAAAACAAAAATTTAATGGGGCGCGCTAGGCGTAGGTCGCCCTATCCGCGCGTCGACCTATCCGCGCGCGGGATAGGTCGCCTCGACCGCCGTCCGTTCCGCGTATCCGATGCTGGAAAATCAACTCCTGGAGCACGTCGCTTTCAGCGTGTTAGATGGTTTTTCAGTATGCTGGAATGTTGGATGCGTTTGCTGGTCACGTGAGTGGAGTCCAGCTTGTGTCGCTGGCGTGATTTTTTATCGTCGCTACCGTGCATGCATGCACGTGAAGTCTACTATTGCATGGTGGTCATTGGCTGTGGAGCCCACCACTGATGCATGTGTGTCTCCCATGTAGCAATGCAGTAAAAGGCTCACATACTTTATGTATGTTTACAACAACAAAAAAAACCATGTATGTACCATTTACGCAAAAAAAAGAGATCATAACAAAACCTTAAACCTATCGAACCAAAATAATTGTATATTTGTAACATAATTTATATACTTCTGTAACAAAAAAGAAATTACATATATAGCATTGCAACAAAGATTGATGCAAAACTGTTTTATATTTGTACAAATCATCAAAACATTTTGAAAAAAGTAATGCAAGAAAATAGTGGTTAAGCAATATTTTTTGTTGCATATTGAATTACAACAAAAATCACCATCAATTTCAACAAAAATCACAAACGAATACAACAAATAACCATATGGTTGCAGCAATAAATAGTGGGTAAGCAACAAACTTTTTGCTATAAATTTTCACAACAAAAGTAACCAACTATGTCAACAAAATACAGAAATGATTACAACATTTTTTTGTGTGTTTACAACACATGCAATATAAAAAAATTCTAGGGAACACAAAATTGTCGCAAAACGCTAAGAAAATGATGCAACATCTTGCATGTGCTTTCTCAACAAAATCCTACCTAGACATGCTAGCTAGCACCTCTTCAGCCTAGGTCGCTTTTGCGTTAGTTTGCTTTTCAAGCTGGCACGGTCGCGTGTTGTCGTCATCTAGGGGGAGCCCACCACGACTGATTTCAGTTGTAGACGACAGGTATTATACCAAAAATCTCACAACAAATACTAAAACATATTGAAGCAAATTAGTTTTGTATATGTAGCATAATTTGTATACTTTTATAACAAAAAATACACTTAGGTAGCATTATAGCAAAAGGCTGACAACAAAAAATAAAAAAATATCGACACAAAAATATTGTATGTTTGTAATATAATTTATATACTTTTACAACAAAAAATACTCTTTTGTAGCATTACGGCAAAAAACAGAAAACAAAAAGTAAAAACCACGGATACAAAAATATTGTATGTTGAAAGAACAACTATGCCCGAGATGTCGCCTAGAGGGGGGTGAATAGGCGATTAAAACTTTTTCTATTTAGGGGCTTGATAATTGCGGAATAAAACTAGGTGTTTAAATTAACAAGCCAACAACCTAAAATTCTAGGTTTACCTAAAGTGCACCAACAACTTATGCTAAACAAGGCAAGCAACAAGGTGATAGCTAAATATAAACATCAAGCACGAAGGCTATCACAATGTAAAGTGCATAAGTAAAAGCTCGGGTATAGAGATAACCGAGGCACGCGGAGACGAAGATTTATTCCCGAGTTCCTCCTTGTTAAGGGAGTACGTCTCGTTGGAGGGGTGTGAGCTCGCCACAAAAGGCCTACTCAAGATGCCACAAAGGCCTCACCCTATTCTCCGATGAACCGCACCCAAAGGTTTGGTTCACCTTCCACTATTGGAATCCTTCGGGGCGGATTCCGGAGCCCTTACAACTTTTGGGGCACACACCCACAACTCAATTGGGGGCTCCCAAAGTGTGCCGAAGCTCAACAAGCCGAAGTCTTCGCGGCACCACCGTCTAGGGTCCAATGACCCAAGAGTAACAAGCTCCCAACCTTCAATCCCACGAATCACTGTGGGGAGCACAACCCGATGCAACAAATGCAAAAGGGGAAGATCACACCAAGTGGTCAAATTCTTCTCCCCAAAATCCAACCGAAGCAACTAATGCTACGGAGGGATTTAGGAGGAAGAACGGAGGAGAAACACCAAGAACTCCAAAATCTAGATCCCACGAGTTCCCCTCACTTAGAGGAGATTTTGTTTGGTGGAAAGATGGATCTAGATCTCCTCTCTTGTTTCCCTAAATTTGGGCAAGAATCATCGGAGGGATTAGAGGGAATCGAGCTCTCAAAATGTTGGCAATGGAGGAGAGAGAGCAAGGGATGAGATCTACTCAGAAAATGGGGAAGAAAACCCTTTTATAGGTGGCTCCAAAAAGGAGCCGTTGGAGGGGAAAAGGTGGGACAAAGGGGAAAGAAAATGCAGCCAGGGAGCCCAGCCTTGGGTCGGCCGGCAGCCCGGCCAGGCCGGCCGGGAAACAGCCAGCGATCGAACGGGAAACAGGGGAGCCAGCCTTCCCCCGGCATTAGGCCGGCCTGGCACGAAGGTGGGCCGGGCAGCAGCCCAAAGCTGCCGGCCTGCCACCGGCCTGGGGCCGGCCTGAGCGCACGGTGGGAGGGCTGACCACCCAAGAGGCCCGGCCTCGTCCCGGCCGGAGGCCGGCCCGGCCAGTTTTTTTTATTTTCTCTTTTTTAAAAAATCTGTTTTGAAAAATCGACCGAACCGAAAACGCAATAACTTTCGCATACGAACTCCGTTTTCGGTATTCTTGGACTCGTTGGAATCGTCACAACGAGCACTATAAGAATATGAAGAGAAACATCATAGTCCAAGAATATAATATAAAATAAATGGGGAAAGGTAAAAGCTCCCATTTGCAAATCGGAAATGCAATAACTTTCACCCACGAACTCCGTTTTCGATAATCTTGGGCTCGTTTGAATCGTCACACCTGGCACAACAAGATTATGCATAGAAACATCATAGTCCAAGAAAATATTATAAAACCAAATGGGGAAGGTTAAAAACTCCTTTTTGAAAACCAGAAAGGCTATAACTTTTGCAATTGACGTCCGAATGAAATAAAACCAATTTTGTTGGAAAGAGGACGACAAATGCTACCTTTGAAAATGGCAAACAAGCAATGGAGATTTTGCAAAGAAATGGAAGAGAGAAATCTTCTGCACGGATAAACCGGCAAAATCTCCAATACCGAAACCGCAATAGAAGACGCATATGAAAACCGTTTTCGGTGAACTTGGATTTGTCATGACAAGCACGACAAGCACCAAGACCACACACGATTCGAGACAAATAAGAACCAATAAAGATGATTGCATGGATGCAAAGGTTTGTGCTCTCTACGGCAATACGATCACGATATTCGGTCGAGAGCCCCTCTTGATAGTACGGTTATCTATCCTATAACCCGGTCTCTCACTAAACATCATGAGACCGATAAAATAGAAATCCTATCAAGAACATACCTTTGCCTTGCGCTTAAACCACTTGAGGTCGATGAAGACGATCTTCATCTCCTCAAGACGCACCACCTTCCTCGATTGCGCTTCGGTGAAGATTCATTTGATGCTCCCCCATACACCAAGATGGGAGACGCTCTCTTCGGCATATCTTCACTTGGCCTTTGCCTTGCGCTTAAACCACTTGAGGTCGATGAAGACGATCTTCATCTCCTCAAGACGCACCACCTTCCTCGATTGCGCTTCGGTGAAGATTCATTTGATGCCCCCCCATACACCAAGATGGGAGACGCTCTCTTCGGCATATCTTCACTTGGCCTTGAGTGATGATCAACCCGCACAAAGCCTTGATCAACACACACTTTTCTTCTTCCCTTAACCTTGACTCCAACAAATGGAGAACAAGCAAACAAATGGACAACCTACAAATATAGCTCAATACAAACATTAGTCCATATAGATTGTCATTAATTACCAAAATCATGCATGGGGGCAACCATGCACTTTCAATCTCCCCCATTTTGGTAATTGATGACAATCCCTTTTCAAGAGGGTTTATATAACGAATAGAGCATCCTTTCATGACAAACAAGCAAGAATGCAAAGCGCATTAAAGTCAAATGCAACAAAAGCATAAAACCCAAATTCCCTTAAACCCTCTAAACTTCTCCCCCATTGGCATCGATTGCCGAAATGGGAAGAAAAATTTAGAGAGCCAATATAATATGAGGTCCTCCATAAAGGTGATGACAATCCCTTTTAACGGAAAAATAGAGGAAATCAAATTATATTGAGGATCAAAAGATTGCAACAAGATGAAATCATTTTAAACATCTCCACAAAGGAGAAAAGCAATCAAAAGGATCCAAAGTGAGAGTTCTAAATAAAAACGGAGAAGCTCCCCAATTTTCATGCACAATTGAGGAGTGCACAAAAATGGCATCCTCGCTCCCCAAAATTATCTAGAACACACAACAAGTGCAAGAGTGCATAATGCAAAAGCAAATCATAGCACTTGCACCAAAGATGTGGTTGAGCCATAAGAAGATACCAATTTTCAAAAAATCATCATAAGATAGACCCAACCGAGATAAAAGGATCTTTTAGAGAAATATGTTCACAAGCTTAGGGATACCAATTGGAAACAAAAACCAATTGAAAATGCCAAAAGCTAGTGAGAACATTTAGCCAATACAATTCAACATGCTCACCATGGTAAGCATGAAGTCAAAAGATCCAATAAAAACATGAGTGTGTAAAGATACCAATAAACATAAGACAAGCACTCACGAGACAAATTTGGAACCACCAAAGAATTATAGATGAAAAACAAGGTGGCTCAAAAGAATTAGGATACCAACTAAAAGGTGACCTCTCTCATATGTATAGGTTTCTAATTGGACAAACCATTGAAGATATACATCCGCAAAGAAACATATACATACGAAATGGTTTGGAAAAAAGAAGAACAAGGTATCCAAAAGGAAGTCATAAATATACAAATGAGATTGTTGCTTAAACGCATAGCACATAGCTCAAATTTATCTCATTGTATATAAATGAACTTCAAATATATCAAATGCATCACACATATCACTAAGGGAACAAGAGATAGTGGAGATGCTTTGAGTTAGGCAACAAGTATCACAAAGAAATAATATCAATTGAAGAAAAGGTTTTTGCAAATTCATCACACATATCACAAAGATATATTAAGTGAAGGAAATAGGCCAAAACCACAACAATTGCATCTAAAAGCTTTTCATGCCAAGAGGCAACCTACACAAGGTTGGATACTAAAAAAGTATGCATGAGATAGATACTTGTTACCGGGATGCATTGATGATGAAGATGATGAGAATTTGTTTGTCATCAAAGCTTGACTCCGACAATCACATGGTGAAAACACCTTCCTTATGAATGAGGCAAGCATCCAATGCATCTCCATTGCACCTAAAACACAATTAGAGTACAAAATGGTTCCCAAACTCATTGGGTCCCATAGTAGTTAGATAAACTACAATATATAGGACAAACTCCACATAAATATGTGCATATAGATATGAAATTGAATTTCATGCACATCTTAGCCGATTTAGGATTCGGTGGAGCATACCCTATATATTGAATCAAGAAAGATAAGCATGCTAAAATAATATAAATTAGTAACCGAGCATGCAAAGGCTTTCTAGAACCAAAAGAGATACAATTTGGACGAAAACACAAAGTGAACCAAAAAGGTTGTCCAAATTATATCAAAATCCAAATCAACACATGAATTAGGAGAAATCAAAACAACCTATGATTGATTCCAAAACACATCAACACATGAAGTGTGATATCAAAAGGAATCAAATCAACACAACAAATGATCGATAAGACACCAATTGAGAATAAGATACCAATTAAAACAAAAAAATATCAACTAGGAGAAAAGATACCAAGAAGAGAATGATACTTGACCGAAATCAAGTAAAGTAAGATAAAGCAAAAAGATATCAAGACTCCCACAATAAATATCAATTGGAACAAAATCTATGGAGGAGATATTAAATTCCAATTAATACCAATTGAAGGTACCAACACAAGATAAAGAATCAAATACCAATTGCAAGGGTAAAAAATTGATAGATAGGTTAGTGTTCTAAATAAAAAGGAATGCTCCCCCAATATTCATGCATTATCTTTGATATTTGCATTTGAATACAAAATGCATGCACAAGGGATCATTACTCTCCATATTTTATTTACAACACTAAACACTACCAATTGAAAACTAGGATCCATTCAAAAGGCAAGGAAGGCAATAGATAAAGCAAATCAACGCAAGGGCCAATTACTAGTATCACTTGTCATGGACAAGGAGTATATAGAGATATTTCTCGGTGGTAAAAGGAATGATGTTCAAGACAAACTTCACAACAAATAAGCATATGGCAAGAGATAAGAAATAAAATGCCATATTGAATAAGGTTTGTTGGTAGTTTCCATTATTCGAACCAACCGGCAAAGCCATGGTTAGAATAAAAGGAAACAAATGGTTTCTCACATAATATATGGAAATGGATATTGGAGAAAAACCACACCAAGCAAACTCACACAAACAAGAGCCAAAGGATAACCACAAAAGAAAATTGGAACTTGTTTGAGCAAACATGCCACATATGAATAAGATAATTTACAATATCAAATCTAAGTGGCAAACCTCAAATGTTCACATTTTGTGGGATTGTAATATGCACATAGCTTATTACTCCCCCATAATGTGATAATTCATTTTATTTAAACAAGAGGCAAATAAAACCAACTAAAGAAATTTGGACATTGTAGAATTTGAATTTCTTATGGATATGACATACCACATAGTAGCTAGATAATATTGAAATATCAATACTAGGTGGTGTGCCCCATGTCCACACATTTTTAGGTTTGTGAAGTGCACAAAGCACATCACTCCCCCAAAATGGGATAGTCCATTAATATCTCAAACGAGCCAAATGAAATCCACACAAGATTCAATAAAGCTCAACACACAAATTACACATACATGATACACAACTATCATACACAACCTTAAATAACAAGACAAGTAGGAACGGAGCATATCATATACAAACACATGCTAGGAACAAAACTAACACATGCAAGGGAGCAAGCAACTTTCAATGTATATATGAATTAAATACAAGTTAACGCAAGGAGGAAGGATTGGATATGAGATAGATATGTGATGTCTACACACGCTTCTATTCTTGTAGACAGTGTTGGGACTCCAAGAGCAGAGGTTTGTAGAACAGCAGCAAGTTTCCCTTAAGTGAATCACCCAAGGTTTATCGAACTCAGGGAGGTAGAGGTCAAAGGTATCCCTCTCAAGCAACCCTGCAATCACAATACAAGAAGTCGCTTGTGTCCCCAACACACCCAATACACTTGTCAGATGTATAGGTGCACTAGTTCGGCGAAGAGATAGTGAAATACAAGTAATATGGATGATTATAAGTAGTAATTGCAATCTGAAATAAAAATGGCAGCAAGCAAACATGTAGCAGATCTTGTTGTAAATGTTGTTTCAATGCTTAGAAACAAGGCCTAGGGATCATACTTTCACCAGTGGTCACTCTCAACAAAGCAATCATAATTGAATATAAATATAAGCACTTCAATATACTACTCCAAAGTATTCTCCGGCTGGATAACGAACACTAATTCATTGTGTAGGAATGCAAAAGCACACCTCAAACATATATTCCCAAGTACTAATGAATACCCCACACTGGACCATCAGCATTCATAGGAGGTACTAACACACCACAATTTCATAGAGACATCCAACTCAAATAATAAATCAGTGAACAAGTATCTTGTGAAATATAGCCTAAAGACCCACACGGTGCACACACTGTCACCTTTACACACGTGGGACAAGGAGTCTCCGGAGATCACATGAATAAAGCCCACTTGAGTAACATAACAACATCTAGATTGCAAAGCTCATGATCACATATAGATCACATCATGGGAGAGAGAGATATAGACCACATGGCTACCGGTACGGCCCTCAGCCCCGAGGGAGAACTACTCCCTCCTCATCATGGGAGTCAGCAACGGCGATGAAGATGGTGGTGGAGATGGCTTCCGGAGTTGATGGAGATGGCTCCGGGGGCACTTCCCCGTCCCGGCAGGGTGCCGGAATAGAGACTTCTGTCCCCCGAAACTTGTCGGCGATGGCGGCGGCGGCTCGGGTGTTTCTGTCGAATATGCCGTATCCGTCTAGGTTTTATGCGTCGGGGGCAATATATAGGCGAAAGGGCGGCGTCGGAGGGCTCCCGTGGGCCCCACACCACCTGGTGGCGCGGCAGGCATGGGTCCTGCGCCACCCTATGGTGTGGCCGGCCCACGGCCCTCCAGGTCCTCTCCTTCGGGCTCCGTGTAGTCCATTGAATTATAAGACTGCTGCTTTTTGTCCCGTCCAATTCCGAGAATATTTCCTTAAGTACTTTTGTGAAACGGGAAAACAGCAGAAAACAGGAACTGGCACTGTGGCATCTTGTTAATAGGTTAGTTCCAGAAAATGCATAAAAATGCTATAAGATGTAAACAAAACATGTAGCAAATGGTATGAAAACAAGCATGGATCATAAGAAATTATAGATACGTTGGAGACGTATCAATATGTGATAATCCAATTGACTTGGCTTGAGAAATAAAACCATGAAGATCCCTTAATTCTTCAAAAATAGCCAAGTCACCAATGTCCTCCACAATCACCTATTGATCAAGTTGAAGCTTGTTGGTCCCCAACCAAGTTGGGTCCTAAGAAGTTAGTCACAATAGGCTTGGGAACCCAAATGGTGCATTTCTTGACACCACTTTGAGCTCCCACATACTTGGCAAACACATTGCCAACTCTATCCTTCCTAAGAGAATATACGTCATCAATTACGATAGGAGAGGATGAGGTACCGTTAGTGCATGAAGAAGCAAAATGATCTTTGCCACGGCAAAGGTAGCAACACCGACTCTTCTTCTTCTTAATGGGCTCCCCAACTTGAGGAGCAATAACTTGAGTCTTCTTGGGAGGTGGTCTTTGTTCAACTCGTGGTGCACCATGAGATTGAGCAAGAGGCCGCTTCCCTAGTAGCTTCTCACTAAGAGGCTTCTTCTTCATTGGGCAATCCCGAACGTGGTGCCCTTCAACCTTGCACTTGAAGCAAGTGATCTTGGCCGGATTCTTGACTTGACCTTGGCCCTTCTTCTTCTTCTCAACCTTGGACTTGTTCTTGATGTTGGAGTTGAATCCAAGTCCACTCTTGTCATTGGGGGATTGTTGCACACCCAACATGTTGTCGAGTGCACGCTTCCCTTCATGACGCTTTTCCAAGTCATTCTTCAAAGAAGTGACTTGGGCCTTGAGGTCTTTTATTTCCTCTACATGGTTAGTGACAACAAATGCACTAGAGGAAGTAGAGGCTTCATTGTTATGACAACAAGGCAAAGCAAGTAATTCATCACATGATGTAGCAACATTTTTAGTGGATGAACTATTAGGACTAGCACATGGCATTTTAACATTTTTAGTTGAAGTTGTGCTATTATCCACATGAGGCTCACTAGATGTTACCTTGGTAGTGATAGCCTCATTCAGGGTGAAGCCCAAGGTCTGACCTTCATTGGTTGTATCTGGCAATGGCCTTGCTGAAGACATTGTTTTGGATAACCTATTTGCGATTTGGGTGTTGTATTTTGGTGGTGGTTAGAGTGTTGTTGTTGCGAGTGTTCATCACTCTGACGGGTCTTTGTTTTATTTTTCTCTCTTTTTTATTTTTTCTTGGCTGTGTGCATCCTGGATGTGTTTTGACATCTTGTTGGTGCAGAGGCTGGGTGTAATCGGTATCTCTTCGATATTAATATATTCCCTTTATCAAAAAAAAGTGATAGCCTCATGAGCTAACTTAAGACAAGTATAGGATGCTAGAAGTTCATCATTAGAGCTAGATAGCTTTTCATGATTTGCTTCCAACTTCTCATACTTGCTAGTTAGCAACTCAAGTTGAGCCCTTAGCTCAACATTCTCCTTCGACATAGATGCTTCACAAGAAATTGAGTTAGTAGCACAAGCATCATTGACATTAGGAATGGAAGAAGAAATCTTAGCAAGCTCTTCATGTAATCTAGCATTTTCATTTTTCGTGACCTTATATTTAGCAATGGCATGGTCACGTTCTTTAATGATTTTAGCAATTATTTCATTATGAGACTCCTCGATAGAATCTAGTTTCTCCTCAAGAGAAGCACGAGTCTCTTGCTCTTCCACAAGAGCATCTTCTAACGATGCTTTCTCCATTGCATCATCTCTTTCAATCTTACCCTTTTCTTCAAGGCTTGCTTCCAAAGCCTCAATAGTTTCCCCACGCTCAATAAGAGTGCTCATAATTTCAAAGAGGTTAGCTTGGGCACTTTTATTGGTAGGAAGGGCTTTAAGAATCATTAGACCTTTATTTTGGAGAAGGGCATTAATTTTTTCCATATCATCTTCTTCATCATTATTATCATTATCATTATTATCATTGTCATTACTAGAAGAAGATTTAGCCATAAGACAATGAGAGGTGGATGAAGAAGAATAATTAATTTTTGAACTACTCAAGTTCACATCTTGTTGCATAGCAAATTGGGTTTCCTCTACATTATTATTAATGCAAGAGTTAGAGGGAACACAAGCATTTTCATCATGGCAACAAGATAAAGCAAGCATATCATAAAGAGATTCATCCAAGCAAATTTTTGATGATATGCAAGGACTATCAACACTAGCATGTAAATCATTTATAGTGTTACGAGTGTTTAGGTCCAAAGATAAACCATTGCAACAAGATAGAGATAAATGATCATCAACAATGAGCTCACTATCCAAATTGCAAAGCCTATCACTACTCACCATCACATTAGTTTGTGGCTTACCACATTTTGGTGAAGTAGATGAAGACGAGAACTCGTCACGGCCGGAGGTGGAGGGAGAACAATCATCCTCAATAATGTTGGACACTCCATATTTGTCTTGAAGCTTGGTCCAAAGATCATGAGCATCCCGGAGAGGCATGATTGACTCGAAAATTACTACACTCACAAACTTGCAAAACTCATTAGAGGCTAGAGCATCTAGATATAAGTTTTTCTCGTCCTCTAAAGTCGTACTTTCGTAGTCCTTCGGAGGAGAAAAACCTATATCTAAGATACGCTCAATATTGGGGTCCAAGACCCGTAAGTGACTAAGCATATGAGTTTTCCAAACATTAAAATTTGTGCCATTAAATCTAAACAAGGAATTGTGCACTAAATCCCTAGACGACATCTTTACTCTCTAGGCGGTAAAGCCAAACAAGAGAGACGAGGCTCTGATACCAATTTAAAGAACAACTATGCCCGAGATGTCGCCTAGAGGGGGGGGGTGAATAGGCGATTAAAACTTTTTCTATTTAGGGGCTTGATAATTGCGGAATAAAACTAGGTGTTTAAATTAACAAGCCAACAACCTAAAATTCTAGGTTTACCTAAAGTGCACCAACAACTTATGCTAAACAAGGCAAGCAACAAGGTGATAACTAAATATAAACATCAAGCACGAAGGCTATCACAATGTAAAGTGCATAAGTAAAAGCTCGGGTATAGAGATAACCGAGGCACGCGGAGACGAAGATTTATTCATGAGTTCCTCCTTGTTAAGGGAGTACGTCTCGTTGGAGGGGTGTGAGCTCGCCACAAAAGGCCTAATCAAGATGCCACAGAGGCCTCACCCTATTCTCCGATGAACCGCACCCAAAGGTTTGGTTCACCTTCCACTATCGGAATCCTTCGGGGCGGATTCCAGAGCCCTTACAACTTTTGGGGCACACACCCACAACTCAATTGGGGGCTCCCAAAGCGTGCCGAAGCTCCACAAGCCAAAGTCTTCGCGGCACCACCATCTAGGGTCCAATGACCCAAGAGTAACAAGCTCCCAACCTTCAATCCCACGAATCACCGTGGGGAGCACAACCCGATGCAACAAATGCAAAAGGGGAAGATCACACCAAGTGGTCAAATTCTTCTCCCCAAAATCCAACCGAAGCAACTAATGCTACGGAGGGATTTAGGAGGAAGAACGGAGGAGAAACACCAAGAACTCCAAAATCTAGATCCCACGAGTTCCCCTCACTTAGAGGAGATTTTGTTTGGTGGAAAGATGGATCTAGATCTCCTCTCTTATTTCCCTAAATTCAGGCAAGAATCATCGGAGGGATTAGAGGGAATCGAGCTCTCAAAATGTTGGCAATGGAGGAGAGAGAGCAAGGTATGAGATCTACGCAGAAAATGGGGAATAAAACCCTTTTATAGGTGGGTCCAAAAAGGAGCCGTTGGAGGGGAAAAAGTGGGACAAAGGGGAAAGAAAATGCAGCCAGGGAGCCCAGCCTTGGGCCGGCCGGCAGCTCGGCCAGGCCGGCCGGGAAACAGCCAGCGATCGAACGGGAAACAGGGGAGCCAGCCTTCCCCGGCCTTGGGCCGGCCTGGCACGAAGGTGGGCGGGGCAGCCCGAAGCTGCCGTCCTGCCACCGGCCTAGGGCCGGCCTGAGCGCGCGGTGGGCCGGCTGACCACCCGAGAGGCCCGGCCTCGTCCCGGCCGGAGGCCGGCCCGGCCAGTTTTTCTTTTCTTTTCTCTTTTAAAAAAAATATGTTTTGAAAAATCGACCGAACCGAAAACACAATAACTTTCGCATACGAACTCCGTTTTCAGTATTCTTGGACTCGTTGGAATCGTCACAACGAGCATTACAAGAATATAAAGAGAAACATCATAGTCCAAGAATATAATATAAAATAAATGGGGAAAGGTAAAAGCTCCCATTTGCAAATCGGAAATGCAATAACTTTCACCCACGAACTCCGTTTTCTATAATCTTGGACTCGTTGGAATCGTCACAACAGGCACAACAAGATTATGCATAGAAACATCATAGTCCAAGAAAATATTATAAAACCAAATGGGGAAAGTTAAAAACTCCTTTTTGAAAACCGGAAAGGCTATAACTTTTGCAATTGACGTCCGAATGAAATAAAACCAATTTTGTTGGAAAGAGGACGACAAATGCTACCTTTGAAAATGGAAAACAAGCAATGGAGATTTTGCAAAGAAATGGAAGAGAGAAATCTTCCGCACGGATAAACCGGCAAAATCTCCAATACCGAAACCGCAATAGAAGACGCATATGAAAACCGTTTTCGGTGAACTTGGCTTTGTCATGACAAGCACGGCAAGCACCAAGACCACACCACGATTTGAGGCAAATAAGAACCAATAAAGATGATTGCATGGATGCAAAGTTTTGTGCTCTCTACGGCGATACGATCACGATATTCGGTCGAGAGCCCCTCTTGATAGTACGGTTATCTATCCTATAACCCGGTCTCTCACTAAACATCATGAGACCGGTAAAATAGAAATCCTATCAAGAACATACCTTTGCCTTGCGCTTAAACCACTTGAGGTCGATGAAGACGATCTTCATCTCCTCAAGACGCACCACCTTCCTCGATTGCGCTTCGGTGAAGATTCATTTGATGCTCCCCCATACACCAAGATGGGAGACGCTCTCTTCGGCATATTGTCACTTGGCCTTTGCCTTGCGCTTAAACCACTTGAGGTCGATGAAGACGATCTTCATCTCCTCAAGACGCACCACCTTCCTCGATTGCGCTTCGGTGAAGATTCATTTGATGCTCCCCCATACACCAAGATGGGAGACGCTCTCTTCGGCATATCTTCACTTGGCCTTGAGTGATGATCAACCCGCACAAAGCCTTGATCAACACACACTTTTCTTCTTCCCTTAACCTTGACTCCAACAAATGGAGAACAAGCAAACAAATGGACAACCTACAAATATAGCTCAATACAAACATTAGTCCATATAGATTGTCATTAATTACCAAAATCATGCATTGGGGCAACCATGCACTTTCATATGTTTGTAACATAATTATTGTACATTTACAACAAAAAATACACTTACGTAGCATTACATAAAAACCGGAAAACACAAAATAAAACTACTGACACAATTGTTTTATGTTTGTAACATAATTATTGTACATTTACAACAAAAAAAATCACTTATGTAGCAGTACAGTAAAAACCAAACATCAAAAAATAAAAACTACTGACACAAAAATATTTTTGTTTGTGGCATAATTATTGTACTTTTACAACAAAAAACATATATGTAGCATTGTGTCAAAAACTCACATACAAAATACGAAAAATTGTTGAAACAAAATTGGTGTATGTTTGTAGCATATTTTGTGTGGTTTTACAACAAAGCAAAAACATGTATGTAGCATTGAAGAGAGAAAATCACAAAAAAAAAATGATCGAAACAAATTTGTTATATTTTTGTAGCATATTTTGTGAAAGTTAACAACAAAAAATACATATGTAGGATTACGGCGAAAGGCTCAGCACAACAAATATCCGAAAAATGATCGAGCAAATTTGGTGGAAGCTCACGCAACATGTCATTGCTTGTAGAGTCCCGTGTCGGCGGCCTCGCAACATCGCCTCCAATGATGCAACGGCCTCACATCGTCACCGCGAAACTTTTGAAACATCAGTGCGGACTTGCACAATGACACCAACTTGCAGCAGGTGACGCACTGGGTTGTAGCAAAAAATAAAAATAAATAGCTAGTATAAAAATGAGAACAGAGGCTAAAAATGTATTTACGTGCATATAGCAAATCAACATGCAAATGGTGCACACGCATGACTAGCCAAAAAAAATACATGCACTGGTCCTGCCTAGTAATGGTGCTAGCTAGCAACAGCCGGTGGCAGCCGCTACCTTGCATGCTGGGCAGCCTGGGCTGCGTGGGGCGACCGTGCGCATACAACAACACATCCAAGTGTGGGCCACCATGTGATCCAACGAGCGGAGAGAAAGAAAAAGGAAAGTAGACGTCGCGCACGTGGGACGACCTACGATTTCATTGCCTAGGTCGCCCTAAAACAAGCATTTTCCAAATTTAATGGCAGGTAAGGGACTCGAACCTGGGGCGTCAGGTACTAAACCGGACGGTGCTACCACTGCTCTGCGATAGTGGTCATTGTACATGTTAGATATGGTCTTCTTATCTACTTTTGCTTATTCAAATTCAAGAAAATTAAATAAATTCGAGATTTTTTATCCGGTTAGCAGATTTTCCGGAGGTGCTCGGGAAACTCGGTTACTGACCGGTAACTCTCGAACACCGTGGGCAATATTCATGAACATGCTCCTTTGCATCCTAAAGCGCTGGCGAAAATCACGATCATAGTCTGCCGGCTCGTGTGTAAAATAATCATTGAACAACAACATATGTCACGTTACCCGGTGTCGGTTCTTGTTACCCTTCTTTCCAACCCTGGACCCTCCGGGTTTGGGTTTGGTTTCTCCTCCGTCGCAGCCAAAAGAGCGCGGATAACCTCTTGATTCTTCTCATCGTCCAAGGTCAAAGTTGTTCTCCTCTTTCATCATTTGATGAAACATAAGTTTATCGTCGCTATCCATAGCCTATTAAACAACAATCAAAGAACATTCAAGCAACAAGAAATGATTTGTAGGCAAACATCAAACACCTTGTGGACGGGTCAGAGGAAGAAATTGGTCGCACTAGCAGGAAAGAGCTTGCGCTGGTGCAGAACAACAACTAGATGAGGCGGCGAGACCCTTCTTAATCACCGTGCATTTGAATAAGCTATTTAGGGTAACTGAATCACTGAATATGTTGTGGAAACTCATCTATGATAACCCTACACGGTAGAGCGTTGTATTTGTTGGCACGTAGTGGACCCGTCCCCTCGGCGGATGCACGGACATGAGATCGACATAGACTTGCGGACATAGGCGTACACCTCGCACTCCTGACCGTACCCAGCCACCGTAGTAGGAGGCAACCATCGTGACCGTACCCATGAGCTCCTCCAGGAGGCCGGCCGTAGACAAGATCCACTAGTAGAAAAACACCCTTTCGGAAGGAGCTCCAAAGCCATTAGTCCCGGTTGGGCGAAAAACCGGGACTAATGCCCGGCATTAGTCCCGGTTCGTGCTGCCAGGTCCCCGTGAGCTATTGGTCCCGGTTCGGATGGGGGCATTAGTCCCGGTTCGTGCTATGAACCGGGACTAAAGGGGTGGCGTCCTTTAGTCCCGGTTCGTGCTATGAACCGGGACTAAAGGGGTGGCGTCCTTTAGTCCCGGTTCGTGCTATGAACCGGGACTAAAGGGGTGGCGTCCTTTAGTCCCGGTTGGTGGTTCCAACCGGGACTAAAGGTGTAGCCTTTAGTCCCGGTTCGTGCTATGAACCGGGACTAACGGGGTGGCGTCCTTTAGTCCCGGTTGGTTTTTGTGTACGAACTCGAAAAAAATTGTTTAATATCTCAAAAAATTCAAATTGCTTTTTGGAATTCAAACCGGGACTAAAGCAGGAAGATTTTTGCCAGAAATTCAAATTATTTTTAATTTTTTTGGAATTAATAATTGATTTCTGCATAATAGTATTACTTAATCATTGTTGTTTATGTTAATAATTGAAATTCTTTTGTTGTTTCTTTTATTTTTCAATTATTTTTAACTTTTATTATTATTTTAGAATTTTAGATTTTTTTTGATTTTTGTGAATTTTTTAGTTTTTTTTAATTTTTTTAGTTTTTTGGAATTTTTGAGTTTATTTGAAAATTTTGAGTTTTTTTTTCAAATTTTTGAGTTTATAAATTAATCATTATTGTTTTTTAATCATTGTTGTTTATTTTAATAATTGTTTGGAATTCAAAAAATTTAATCATGTGCCATCAAAACCTAAGGGTTAATAGGATTGATAGCTTACAATTGTCAAGAAAACAACAATTGCAGACTTGGCAGCTGGGGGAGAGGGAACTGGGAAGTTAAGCGTGCTGGGGCTAGAGCAGTGAGAGGATGGGTGACCGGACGGGAAGTTAGAGATTAGGGCTGACCGGTAGGTATGCACTTTGATCTGAGAATATGGGTGATTAGAGATGAAATTGTCAAATAATTCAAAGATTTGAAATTCAGAAAAAAAAATTAAAAAAAATCAAAAAAAATCCTTTAGTGTTACGAACCGGGACTAAAGCTCCCCACATTAGTCCCGGGTCCCGGTTCGTGTCCCAACCGGGACTAACATTAGTCCCGATTGGTTAGTCCCGGTTGGGGAACCGGGACTAATGGCCCAAACCAACCGGGACAATAGGGTGTTTTTCTACTAGTGATCCTGCCTTTGCTAGCTGCCGGCCGAATCGGTAACATTCAGAAAGATAGGAATTAAGAAGCAAAAGCAAGAGCGCGTGCATACGTTTAGATATCGATCTAAAAAATACCTGCACGCCAAAAAGGGAGTTGTTGAAAGTCTAGCTCCTTAGGAGAGAAGAGAGCTAAGAGGTGGAGAGATGAGTGGCGACAGGGTGGTGGGGGACCCTGCTGGCTTGGCGCTTGGTCGTGATTTTCTAACATTATTCAATGAAATTTGACAGCAATTTGTTTTCTCGGAATCATGAAGAGGAAATAGGAGATAAATATTACATGTCATTACTTGTGCCAGTTCATTGGGGCGCACCCTTAGTTTATGGTAGGATATAGTTATGACATATCATTTCATGTGCCATTTCGCTTTGATGTTGTACCATGGTCCTCATCTTCTAATCAATTTTCTAACCCAACTAGGTTCTAATCATAAAATATAAATATTTTAACAAATCCATGTGCGCATGGCGTCCAATGGCTGTCTAACACGAACAAGATCCACTTTTGTTTTTTGGTAGTTGGGTCTCTCGAGTTGAGTCATGTTTTACCAAAGTTATGACCCAACAAGTTTCTAAACATAAAAACTTTTTAACAGATCCATGTGCGATGGTGTCTAAAGATTGTCTAACAATTAAGATCCACATTTGTTTTTTGCTAGTTTGAATGAGCTGCACTCCCATGCGGCGCCAACGGAAGGAACAGGGAATTGCAAATAAGCATAGATCTAGAGATTCCCAAATAGCAAAGGAATTTACGTACATGTATGTCACCGAAAATGTATAGGAGTAAATCCTTCGGGATTTCATCAAGTGTTTAGCCTACCGAAAACTCCTCTACCGGGGAAAGAAAGGGTTGCGTCTAGCTTATTTTTGTCTCTTTTTTAGAACCATGCAGGAGTCTACCGAATGGCTCAAGTCTTACAGGAATGGCCTCAGGCCGACAGAGAAGATAACACGACCCTACCGACAACAACATACAAACCATAGAAGCTAACTTCCACGACTAACAACCAACAAAACGAGGTGAGGCCTCTAATCGTCCTCAAGCGTCAAACGACCTGCACTAGCTATCACCCAATGTCTTGCTTCTTGCTTGATTTGCTCCATGATGTTGTTTGTAGGTAGGGGCGGAGCCAGGCCCCGGGCAACAAGGGCCATGGCCCGGGGCGTGAGCTCAACTTATAAGCTTGACTGTAGCAAAATGACGCCCTGTATCTATAGTACGCTGAACGTGGCCCGGGGCGTCGCGCCATCCTGCCTCCGCCACTGTTTGTAGGCACAAACAAGTGCCGAGACAGAACTTTTCCCCATGTTGCAAACCAGGCCTGAAGCATGTGCAAAAATGTCCAAGATTTGTTTGGCAGACTCCGCATCGCTTTGTGCCGCTTTGAGAAATAAAATTACGTCATCTGGATAAATGGATAGACGTTGGGGAATATTTTGCTGGCCATGTATCTGAGTTAACACGCCTTCCTCGTCCGCTCTATCGAAAAGCAGGCTCAGAGCATCCATAACCAGAATAAAAAGCATGGGTGATAAGGCATCCCCCTGTCTCAGGCCTCTAGCGTGCCAAATTTTGTGGCCTGGAACTCCATTCACTAGTAGAAAACAGGGCAACAATACCGGTTGTGTAGGGCCTTTAGTACCGGTTGTGCAACCGGTACTAAAAGGTCGGCACTAAAGGGGTACCCCTTTAGTACCGGTTCTATATACAACCGGTGCTAAAGGCCCTCCACGTGGGCGAAGCTGCGCGCGCGCAGCTGAGGACCTTTAGTACCGGTTGTTTATACCAACCGGTACTAAAGGTTCCGGGAATTTTTTAATTTTATTTTCAGTTATATTCTCAATTCTATTCTCTATACTATTCTTAATTCTATTCCTAATTCTATTCTGAAATTTCTTACTTAACTACACACTTAAACTAGTTATACACTTAATCTAGCCACACACTTAAACTAGTTATACACTTAATCTCAGGTCAAAGCACATACTCTGTTCAAACTTCCCATTCGGTCACCCATCCTCCAACTGCTCCAGCCCGAGCATGCTTAACTTTGAGTTACTTACAAATTAGCTGTCAAATGAGAAGTTAGAACTTACTGGTAATAGTATACTATCAATCATATTAACCCCTAAGTCATGATGTTACAATTTTTTATTGTTTAATGTTTCAAAATTTATTTAAATAAATACAATGATTATGTACTATATTTTGAATAAATAATAATGATTATGTAATAATATTTTTTAATAAATAATAGTGATTATGTAATAATATTTAATATGGAATAATTCATATCTTTAAATCCGTTATTGTTTAAATTTTCAAAATTTATTTGAATAAATACAATGATTGTGTAATATATTTTCTGAATAAATAACAATGATTATGTAATAATATTTTTGAATAAATAATAGTGATTATGTAATAATATTTAATATGGAATAATTCATATCTTTAAATCCGTACATCAAAATTTGACAAATAAAATGTCTAAATTGATTAGAAAAAATAGAGGAATTCAACTATGCCATCCTATCAAGGATATCTAGGAATGAAAATTGATTAGTTACCTAAATATATACTGTCAGTCTTATCTAAACAGTGCGTGCATGCATTGTATCCCTTATTTGACTGTCATGAAATGTTACTCAGAGCTGACCAATCATTGATGGTTACAAACAGCAATGCTTGTAGTCCAAATTCCTCTTGTTTATACTCATCACAAACACGTACACATTGGTCGGACCACAACTGTAAAAGTTTATCAACTAATGGTCTGAGATACACATCAATGTCATTGCCGGGTTGTAAACTATGTCAGAACTCAAATTTATCATTTATCCTAGCAACTAGTACACATGAAAGTACTCCATGCCAAAGGATTTCATTTTTTGAGTATTTTTTCACTTTCTTTGACTATTTTGAAAAAACGGTCAAAATGGGCGCCGTTAGTATTCATTGTAAGGGGTCGAATTATCCAAAATTTTCGACAGTTCTGTGATATAACCACTACTTGTGCACCTTAAAAAAATTTAAAAAAAATTCAGAGCAAACTAACACACACTTGTAGTTCAAATTTGAATTACTTTCGGAAAATAGGCATAAAGTCGTTTAACTAGGCGAAATTATCTAGAAACCGAGAAAATTACTAATATTTGTGGATTATCCATAAAATATGGTCTACTTTGTGTGATAATTGGATGGGTGCCATTTTGCACCATATTTGTTGTACTTCCTTCACAAAAAATGTCATTTTTGACAATCAAAAAACAAAAAATGATATTTATATAAGTAATTTGAAAAAACTCAGGTCTGCAACATTGTTTGTCGTACCAAGATACATCTATGTGTCAACTATGGGCACATTTTCACAAACTATGACACGTGGATGACCATAACGAGGCCATTTGACCTGAAACTTATACATGTTTATAGAGAATTGACATTTTTGTGAAGAAGTTTTTTGTAAACTATGTCAGAACTCAAGTTTATCATTTATCCTAGCAACTAGTACACATGAAAATACTCCATGCCAAATGATTTCATTTTTTGAGTATTTTTTCACTTTCTTTGACTTTTTTGAAAAAAAGGTCAAAATGGCCGCCGTTAGTATTCATTGTACGGGGTCGAATTATCCAAAAATTCCGACGGTTCTGTGATATAACCACTACTTGTGCTCCTTAAAACATTTTTAAAAAAAATTCAGAGCAAACTATCACACACTTGTAGATCAAATTTAAATTACTTTCGGAAAATAGGCATAAAGTCGTTTAAGTAGGCGAAATTAGCTACAAATCGAGAAAATTACTAATATTTATGGATTATCCATAAAATATGGTCTAGTTTGTGTGATAATTGGATGGGTGCCATTTTGCACCATATTTGTTGTACTTGCTTCACAAAAAATGTCATTTTTGACAATCGAAAAACAAAAATGATGTTTATAAAAGTAATTTGAAAAAACTCAGGTCTGCAACATTGTTTGTCGAACCAAGATACAGCTATGTGTCAACTATGGGAACATTTTCACAAACTATGACACGTGGATGACCATAACGAGGCCATTTGACCCGAAACTTATACATGTTTATAGATAATTGACCTTTTTGTGAAAAAGTTTTTTGTAAACTATGTCAGAACTCAAGTTTATCATTTATCCTAGCAACTAGTACACATGAAAGTACTCCATGCCAAATGATTTCATTTTTTGAGTATTTTTTCACTTTCTTTGACTTTTTTGAAAAAAAGGTCGAAATGGCCGCCGTTAGTATTCATTGTACGGGGTCGAATTATCCAAAACTTTCGACGGTTCTGTGATATAACCACTAGTTGTGCACCTTAAAAACATTTTTAAAAAACTTTCAGAGCAAACTATCACACACTTGTAGTTCAAATTTGAATTACTTTCAGAAAATAGGCATAAAGTCGTTTAAGTAGGCGAAATTAGCTAGAAACCGAGAAAATTACTAATATTTATGGATTATCCATAAAATATGGTCTACTTTGTGTGATAATTGGATGGGTGCCATTTTGCACCCTAATTGTTGTACTTGCTTCACAAAAAATGTCATTTCTGACAATCGAAAAACAAAAAATGATATTTATATAAGTAATTTCAAAAACTCAGGTCTGCAACATTGTTTGTCGTACCAAGATACAGCTATGTGTCAACTATGGGCACATTTTCACAAACTATGACACGTGGATGACCATAACGAGGCCATTTGACCCGAAACTTATACATGTTTATAGATAATTGAGCTTTTTCTGAAAAAGTTTTTTGTAAACTATGTCAGAACTCAAGTTTATCATTTATCCTAGCAACTAATACACATGAAAGTACTCCATGCCAAAGGATTTCATTTTTTGAGTATTTTTTCACTTTCTTTGACTTTTTTGAAAAAAAGGTCAAAATGGTCGCCGTTAGTATTCATTGTAAGGGCTCGAATTATCCAAAACTTTCGACGGTTCTGTGATATAACCACTACTTGTGCACCTTAAAAATATTTTTGAAAAAATTTCAGAGCAAACTATCACACACTTGTAGATCAAATTTGAATTACTTTCGTAAAATAGGCATAAAGTCGTTTAAGTAGGCGAAATTAGCTAGAAACCGAGAAAATTACTAATATTTGTGGATTATCCATAAAATATGGTCTACTTTGTGTGATAATTGGATGGGTGCCATTTTGCACCATATTTTTGTACTTGCTTCACAAAAATGTCATTTTCGACAATCAAAAAACAAAAAATGATATTTATATAAGTAATTTGAAAAAACTCAGGTCTGCAACATTGTTTGTCGTACCAAGATACAGCTATGTGTCAACTATGGGCACATTTACACGAACTATGACACGTGGATGACCATAACGAGGCCATTTGACCTGAAACTTATACATGTTTACAGATAATTGAGCTTTTTGTGAAAAAGTTTTTTGTAAACTATGTCAGAACTCAAGTTTATCATTTATCCTAGCAACTAGTACACATGAAAGTACTCCATGCCAAAGGATTTCATTTTTTGAGTATTTTTTCACTTTCTTTGACTTTTTTGAAAAAACGGTCAAAATGGCCGCCGTGAGTATTCATTGTAAGGTGTCGAATTATCCAAAACTTTCGATGGTTCTGTGATATAACCACTACTTGTGCACCTTAAAAACATTATTGAAAAAATTTCAGAGCAAACTATCATACACTTGTAGTTCAAATTTGAATTACTTTCGGAAAATAGGCATAAAGTCGTTTAAGTAGGCGAAATTAGCTAGAATTCGAGAAAATTACTAATATTTGTGGATTATCCATAAAATATGGTCTACTTTGCGTGATAATTGGATGGGTGCCATTTTGCACCATATTTGTTGTACTTGCTTCACAAAAAATGTCATTTTTTGACAATCAAAAAATGTTATTTTTTACCATATTAGGTCGCTTGGACAGGCCAAAGGCCGGACCAGAACATACATCACAATTAATATCGGCTCAACTGGTGTGGTAATTAAAATAAAATAATTAGTCAAACTAACTACTGAATGAGGAATTACTTTTTTAATTATAAAATTGTTGTTTGAGATGGATGCGAAAAGTACTTTTTTAATTCATGATTAACGGAAGAAGCAAATATAGGGAAACCTTTAGTACCGGTTGTTAATAACAACCGGTACTAAAGGTCTCGCCGTGGGGCCACCAACTGCGGCCGCATGTGCCGCGGGGCCTCCAACCCTTTAGTACCGGTTGGTATTAACAACCGGTACTAAAGGCTAGCCTTTAGTACCGGTTGTTAATACCAACCGGTACTAAAGGGTTGGAGGCTGGGGCCCCGGCTGGCACACAAATACAACCGGTGCTAATGCCCCCTTTAGTACTGGTTTTTGTGCAACCGGTACTAAAGGGGGCGCACCGTTGCCCCCTTTTCTACTAGTGATTAAGTAGAATGGTGGCTGAAGTGGTAGAAAGAATCATGGCAATCCAAGATCTCCACTTATGCACAAAGCCTTTCTTTTGGAGTATTTTCTAGAAGGAATTGCCACGCCACCGTATCGAACGCTTTTGCTATGTCGAGTTTCAACAGAACACTCGGGCGTTTTTTGCATTTCATAAGCTTGGCCGTCTCTCTGATCAACTTGAAATTATCGTGTATCGAACGACCTTTCATGAACGCCCCTTCGTTTGTGCCCACAAGTTTAGGCAGAACCTCGACGAGCCTGTTCGCAAGTACCTTAGAACCGAAGGTTCACTTGCATCTGGCTTTTTCGGCAGTAAGACAATATATGCATTGTTGATGTCTTCTAAAGCACGACCATCTAGATTGTATAGGGCATTAAACGCCGCAATCATATCTCCCTTGATAATGCTCCAGCAATTTTGGTAAAACGCGTTTATAAATCCGTCTGGGCCTGGTGCCTTTTCCTTTGGCATTTCCTTAATTGCATCCCAGATTTCTCTTTCAGTAAAGGCGTTCTCCAAATTTTGAAGATCCATGTCCTGCATGCGGATATAATCCAAGTTTAGGCTAGCAGATCAGACGGCCGGCATGCCGAAACGATTCTTGTAGTGCTCCTCAAGGATCTGGGCAATCCCCTCGTGAGAAGCGACCAACTGATCACCTTCCTTCATTGCCCCAATAAAGTTTTTCCGTCTTCTGTGACTTGCGTGTACATGGAAATAGCTTGTGTTCGCATCTCCCTCGCTGAGCCATGTAATTCTCGACCTTTGCCTTGCCATGGTTCTTTCAATCGTGCAGAGTCCCAAAAGATTTTTCTTAAGCTCGCGCCTGAACCATCTTTCCTGGAAGGACAAGGTTCTTACCTCCTTCGCCCAAACAATTTGTTGCTTTACATCTCCAAAAGTTCTTGCACTCCAGCTTTGCAGCGCTTGGGCAGTTTTGCGTAGCTTGAAATCAAAGGCCGCAATCGGATTAGAAGGACGAGTGGCATCACAATCCTTCCAAAAAAATTCGACCAACTGGAGGAAACCCTCTTTCTTGATCCAATGTGCTTCGAACCTGAAACGAGTGCACTTAAACGTGTTGCTGGCCGTTGTGAGTAATAGCGGGCAGTGGTCCGATATGGAGGAAGAGATGCCTTGAAGAAAGCAGCCCGGGTATCTCATGTGCCACTCCGTCGAGCCCAGCACACGGTCGATCCTTGTGAGGGTTGAATTGTGCCTGTCGTTCGTCCAAGTGAAAGCGCGTCCTTTTTTTTATAAAGGGCTTTATTACTCAAATAGTTCAAGTATTACACCCGACCTCTGCATATCTAGGATGCACACAGTCAAAAGGGAACCAAAAAAACAAGAAAAATAAAAGTAGCACCCATAGCAAATTACAAATCAACAGATCGTGCAATCCGCCTATGGTGGTGGTTCGATCCGGAGATCACGCTGCCACCCATGTTGTGTAAAAATGTCCCTCGCCGTAGTCTCCAGTTGCGCAGAAATCTCCGTAAAAAGGTCTCGAAACTCCGCGCGTTGTAATATGGACCACGAACGGAGCAAACTTGTGCACCGGTATATTACCTGCATAAATGAGACATTTTTATCATTAAAAACCTTATCATTTCTACTAAGTCATAGCGACCATATTACGGCTATCGCTCCCACCCTAATAATAGTTCTAAATTTGTCATCAATTCCATGAACCCAGTTGCCGAATATATTCGCAACGGATCGTGGTGGATACAAATTTGAAGCAATTTGGATGGTTGACCAAATAGAACGCGCAACCTTGCATTCGAAGAAAAGGTGTTTAATCGTCTCATCATGTAGGCAAAAAACACAATTCGTACTTCCATGCCAATTACGCTTGACAAGGTTATCTTTGGTTAGGATAACTCCTCGACGAGCATACCATGCAAAAAAATTAATTTTTAATGGCAACTTCATCTTCCAAAGTTTTTTATTGTTATCCACTGGCATATCAGATTGAATCAAAACTCTATACATGGAATCCACTGTGAATTAACCATTCTTAAGCAGATTCCAACGAAAAACATCCGGTCCGGGTGTAAGGTGTATCGTGGTCAAACGCCCTAAAAGGGCATTCCACGCCTCCAACCGAGCTCCGTTTAAATCCCGTCTGAATGTCATATTCGGAGGTGATGAAAGCGTGTCCATTAAGCGCAAGATCGTCGACGACCCGTCTGAATTTACCCATCATTCTTCTATTGAGGTTTCTATTATTTTTGTCCTGGGCATCGAGAATTAGGTTGTAATCCCCCATGACAGCCCAGGCACCAGGGCAATTGCTCCTTGTATTTTTAATTTCCTCCAGGAAATGAATTTTATCCGCTTCGTGTTGTGGGCCGTAAACAGATGTGATCCAGAACGGAGGAGCGGCAGGGGAGGAGAAGCGTACTGACAAGGAGAACTCCCCCCGAAAGCATGAATCTCCTGTAATCTTGGAGGAGTCCCAGGCTACCAAAATTCCGCCACGGGTTCCCCTCCGCCGGCAGAAAATAAAAAACCATCATAAGCTGGCCCCAAACAATCCAAAACAAGGTAAGCAGAAAAATTCTCAATTTTAGTTTCTTGGAAGCATACAACTGTCGCTTTTGTCGACACGACCAAATTGCGTATAGCGCCTTTCCCGGACATTGAGTCCTCTCACGTACGTTCCAACATAGGAATATAAAGTTTGCAATATCCATAGAAAACTAACAGAATTATGACGACCAACAACCAACTGAGACTCCTACAGAGCCTCAACGACCTGGGTTGTAAACTTCCGGTACTATAATCTTGAAAAGGTTTGCTAGCTTGACAATTTTTCCTCGTGAGAGAGCTCCTTGTCCGTAATCTGCTTTAGCTTGGCCATAGCTTCCTTCCACGACAAAATAAGCCATAGCCCCGCTATATAAATATAGCAACCAATCGATACAACCGACAATCACGAAAAGCTGGGGCGGCAGCAGACAAACACCCAACGACAAGAAAAGAAAAAAGAAAATGGAGACATAGGCGGATTGACTAAGCGACGGTGACCCGCAATCGCTGCACCCTCTCCGGAGAAGCACCACCACGCTCCTAACACCGAAACGACGAGTACCAAACAACACCTTCAAGAAGGAAAGCCACGCTGCTGCCCGGACCAACATAGGTCCTAGGGTTTCCCCCGGCACAGAAGGAAGCGGATGAAGGGTAGCCACGACGCCCTTCAGGAAGGAAAGATACCACCGTAGGCGGCACCGCGTCGGTGTCGGACGAACCGACAAGGATTTCTCCCGAAAAACCCCATCCACAACCCGGTCGATCCGTAGCACAGGAGTCCCGCGAGGACGAGCCTCGACACCACCAAACTAGCCGCCCACCATCATGCGCCAACGAATCCGAAGTCACCATCGCCGTCTCACCGAAGTAGCCATCACGAGGTCCGCAGGACGAATGTGAGGAGAAGAATGAACTGGGGTGAGCAGTGCCGCGGCCCGCGCGGGAGGGAACAACCTCCACCTCCAAAGACGGTAGTCGACCGGACGCGGCAGCAGAGCACACTAGTCCCCATCAGGTCCGGCCGGGCCCAGTGGGCCCGTAAAGCCCCAGCGGGGCACACCAGTCCTAATAGGGTTCAGCCAGGCCCAGACCGGGCCCGTGAAGCTCGCCGCCACGCTGCAACAGGCCGGCCGCCGTTGCCGATGTCCCCTGCATCCTGGACCTCACCTTCAGCTGCAAAACGCACTGCAGGTCATGCCAGCCCGCCCCGACCTAGATGGGGCCCACAGGGCCCAGATCTGGGCTGCATGGGCCAGCCGGAGATCCCGCTGCACGTCGCCGCCCGTAACTCGCGCCGCCCCTGCAAGCATGCGCATGTCGCCGCCGTTCTGCTACCACCTGGCCGGAGCCAGGCCGCCGCCGCCCGAAGAGCACCACCGCCGCCCGGGGAGAGCCCCGACTCCACCCAAAATGGCACGGGGAGGGACGAGCCGCCGGCGCCACCGGTACTTCGCCCGGCAGCCCCTGCCGGCGGCGGCGACGGGGAGAGAGAGTAGGGGGAGGGCCTGGACTGGGGAGGGGCTGGGGCGCGCGCCGCCGCCTCGGGGGGCGACGGACGCACGATGGGGAGGGAGGGGGTCCTCAATGTCGTTTAACCAGAGTTCTTGTTGAATTGTGTTACCACTCTCGAAACACCATAGCTTCCTTCCACAAAGGTGCATATCTTTTGTTTCCATACCTGCTCGTTTAGCAAGCACGACCTGAGCACGTTGTTCCGCGGAGAGTCCATTCAAATTCTGCTTGGCAATCCTGCTGGGTGTGGCCTTGGCATGCTTTCCTCTACCCCGCCTCCTCTTCTGTGTGTCAGTCATGGGGAGAATTGGAGGCCAGCTGTATTTCTTTCAGCGCCCTCCGTGAGAACTCAGCAATGGTCAGTGAATTACTAGGCGATATGCTGCCTCGACCACGTTGATCCGAAGAGCTGTGTGTCTGCATGGGTTGTAAAAGAGGCCATGTAGTCTCCCGCGGCCATGGTCGCCGTGTTCATTGTGTGTCGGGCCGGCGAACTAGGTGCTTGTGTCTCTGGCACGAACGACCCATCACTCTCGTCCCATAGGGCTCGAGCAGTTCTGCGTGGCCTCCAATGGGCTTTCTTCTGCTTTGTTTTCTCGTCCTTCCACAGGGCGGCCCGCTTCCTCGATCAGGGCCATGTCCGTGGCTGTTAATATTGGGGATGAAAAAGTATTTCTGATTTCAAAACATGGGTCTGTCTCTTGCACTCCCGCCATTAAGTACCTTTTCTCGGGAACCTGCGACTCGACCTTCTATATCCCTCTCCTCGTGCTGCGAGCGCCCTAATGCATCATGTCTCCAAGAAGCAGTGTCGGCGTGTCTCTCCCTATTGGCTATATTTTGTACCCTCCTTGGTGCTGATCTGTCCCCATCAATTGAACCCAGACCCATCGAGAAAGGGTGTCTCCTAGGACCGTCGCCGGATTCCGGCGAGCTAGTAACGCCATCGCTTCTTCCTTCCGAATGATTCTCCTGGCTGGGAGAAAAATATTCTACCGTGTGCAAATGAATGATAACCTTGTACTGTAGAGTGTCTACCTGTCTTCCCCTCCTTAGCGTGACTGTCACCAATTCTGGGTCTGGAACGTTTCCATCCGAAGCACCCTCTGGTTCGGTGAAGCGAGCATATCTTAATTTGGGAATTTTGTTTGGGTTTTCGGTCCATGCAATGACTTTGAAAGCTCTCATGTCTTCTCTTGCGGCTGACTCCTGGTGCACAGATTCAATCCAGCACGAGGACGACAGAATCTTGGCAGCATTCTCCCAAGACCAAGCATGAGCTGGAATGCCGACTAGACTGATCGTGCACCTGTAGAACAGCGTTCTACCTTCTGCCTGTAGTTGCCTATGCCTTAGGATCAGATGATGGTTAGATGTTCTGATGTCTCCTCCGTTTAGTGCTCTGTTCTTATAACTGAAAGAGCCAAAAATGACCAAGAAATCACTAGGGAAATGCCGGCGAACCTCTATTGCCCCTGCTGGAATGTTCCTTTCTACAGATATTAGCTGACGGACTGTTTCCCTTGATATAGGCTGCCGATTTCCTCCAATCTGCACTACCACAGCCCTTTGCAAGGTGTTCTCGAACTGATGCATCCTCTACGTGTAGGGCAAATAGCAGATATCGGTCTGAGGGAATGGGTCTCGCTCCTGCTCCGCCTCCACCTTCCCTCACGGCTCCGATCTCGAGTGCAGCTGGTGATCCATGGATTCCGGTGAGCGACCACACCTCCCCGAGACGCCCAAGCCCGCCCCGCACTACTTATGCAGGAGTTGTTCGGGGGATTGCCGTGCATAGGGGGGAGCCCAATCTCGCGGGAGGGCGGTGGCGTGCTCCATCGCCGTGCGCGAGGCCCTGTGCATCTCCGATCAGGCAGCGCCGGTGTTTCGCCAGCGACAAGGCGGGAGGATCAATTTTGAATCCCCATGTCCCACCTTCCGGTCGGTCCATGGGGAATCTGGCTGGATGTGTGACATCTGGAGAAATCAATGGGCGAAATGCTTCGCGCCGCCATGGGAGGGAGACAGGCTCCATAGTTACGCCTTCGTTGCCATCTTATCCAGGCGGGACGGCGAGACCTCCCAGAGTGGTGAGAGGTCGAACTCAATCTAGGGTTTCAAACCCACATACAAATCTCGTCTGGATTGAGAAGAGGTTGTTCGAGGAGAGGACCTTCACGGCGGAGGATTGTTTCCCTGCCGGTGGAGGTCGTTTGCCTGTTCCTACGAATTTCAGTTTCTCCAAGGATTGGTGGCAGCGGGAGAAGGGGAGAGAGACCTACGCCGCGATTCTGATGGCTGGTGCTGGGCAGAGTGGAGGAAGATACGGGGCTAATCGTGGTCGTGGAGTTCAGCGTCCTGGCCGCTCTGCAATTCCGCCAGTTGCATCAACTCCAGGTAATCCGCGCCCTAGCACTCAACAACAGATTCAGACCGGGTCGGGTCCGATGCAGATGCAGCCGGGTGGTTTTGATCCAGGGCAGATGCTCCAGCTGATGCATCAACAGGGGATGTACCCGCAATTTCAAATGGGGCCGTGGCCTCCCTATTTCCCCCCCTCAGATAATGCAGAATCAGGTGCTGCCAGGCTCTTCAGGCCAGTTTAACCAGCCTCCCAGTGGGGTGATGAATGTGCAGCCGCCTCTGATTCCTGCTCAAATCCCTCAGGCTCCTAGTCAGACTAGCTCTGCAAGTTCTCAGCCGAAGAACAAACCTAAGAAGAAGTCTGGCCAACAGGGCAGTTCGAGTTCTCAACCTCAACCTCAACCTCAGCAGGTTTTGAGACAGGAGAATCAGAAGGAGAAAGCTAATATGAGAGAGAAAACCCCTGCTACTTTGGTGTATGATCCTAAATACAAAGATGTGATATGCTACAATTGTGGGGAGCCAGGACATTATGTTGGGCTCTGCACAAAACAGAAATGTTGCTTCATCTATGGGAAGCCAGGTCATCATATGGATGACTGCCTGGACTGGTATAAGCCTATGCCTATGTCGCAGTATTGGGGGAGTGCCAGCCCTGGACTTGGCTTCTTTCATGTAGAGGTGGAAGGACCAAAAGCGGCAAAATGGATGAATTTTGATAATGTGGGGGTGGTGACAGTTATTGAGGGGGAGGTAAATGAGCAAGAGCTGGAGCAGGATCTAAGTGAGATATGGAAAATGAACTGGTACTGGCAGCTAAGACAACTTGCCTCCAATAAGTATCTGTTACGCCAGCCACCTTCAAAAACGATTGAGGATTTGGTGGAGTACCCATCAATTAATCTCAAGAAGAAAGGAGTCAGTGTGGCCTTTTCCAAGTGGAATGGTGAGGCTGAACCTTTTGCAGAATTAAATGAAGTCTGGATCAACATAGAAGGTATCCCATCAAAATGGTGTTCTTGGATGACTATATGTCAGATTGCTTCTTCCTTAGGGGTCCTTGTCAATGTTGACTGGCATACCATATTTAGAAGCTTCTTCAGGATTGTGAGAATTAAGGTTTCTGTTAGGGATGGAGAGAAGATTCCTAAGGACAGATTATTTGAGATGGAACAGTAGCTTTACCTTATTTTCTTCACAGTTGATGAGGCTGGGGTGGAGCTAGGAGATGACAGTGGAGGAGACTTGGGAGGAGAGGATCCAGATGAGCAAGATGATGATGGACTGGGAGATGACTTTCAGGATCATCAAGAAAAAGAGAGGAATGACACTGCTCTGATGGAGACTGATAAAACCAGTCTCTCAACACCTGCACATACTAGTGGTTCTGCTAGAAGTGGAAATAGGAATGTCACTGCAAGGAGTGTCCAGGGTCCCAGATCAGAAGCAAGAAAAGAAGATAGTGTAAGACAGAGAATTCTGCATGATCAGGTGCAGTCTGTGGGGGCTCCTGGGCTTAACAATAGACCCCCTGAAGACAACATTACTGCCAATTTATTGACACAGATGGAAGACTCAGAAGATGACATGACACAGCCAGTTGTTGGGATGAAGAGTGACAAGGCTTTAGCTGCTGCTATTGTACCCAGAGCTGAAAAGAAAAAAAGATGGGGACCAGTCCAAGCTACAAGAATGAGTACAAGGCTAAAGAATGATGGTAAGACTGTCCTGGAAAAAGCTCAAGAGCTAAGGAAGGCAAAAGATGTAGGAGGACCTAAAGGTACTTTACATGGTTTCTCTAATTCTTTTGCTGCCCTAGATAATACTTCTCTAATTCACATTGCTAGAAATGCTGGCATTAGCTTGGGCGTTTCTGATAGTGATATAGAGAATAATATCAATGTGGTTAAGGAGGTGGAGGCTGATAGGCTAAGTAATTTTCACTCCAATAATCCTGATATGTTCCTGCCTAGTAATATTGATATTACTGGGGAGGAAATGGCTGGCAACCCTAACCCTACTATGGGAGAAGGGGAAGACCTGGAGTGTCCTCACAGTAGTGATGGCAGCTCCACTGAGTCACCTTGGGTTGAGGTTTCTTGTAGGAAAAGTAGGGGTAGAAGGAAATTAAAGTTTTAATGGTTGTAGCTTTTATCTGGAATTCAAGAGGGTTGAACAGAGCTGATAAGCTCCTGAGGGTACACGATCTCTTAGAGAACATTGCCCATATTTAATTAGTCTTTCTGAAACAAAGAAGGCTGATTTTGATTTTTTTTTAAATTAGGACTCTGGATCCAATGGGTAAATATACCTGGAACTGGCTCCCATCAATAGGCACGGCTGGTGGTATCTTAGTGGGAGTTAGTTTGGATCTTTTTGAGATCCAGTCTTGGGATATAAGACAATATAGTGTTACTGCTCTCATTAAAAATAAGAGTGGTAACATTATATGGAGATATATCTCAGTTTATGGAACTGCTTATGATGAACACAAATTGGAGTTCATTAATGAACTGCATAATGCGGTTTCTAGCTGGGTGGGTCCCACAGTTGTAGGAGGAGATTTTAATCTCATTAGAGAGGCTAGTGAAAAGAGTAGTAGTAATATCAACCAGCATTGGGCAGACCTTTTCAATGACTGGATCAATAGATTTGGTCTTTTAGAAATAAAAAGTGCTGGTAGGAGATTTACCTGGGCCAATAATCAAGATAATTTGATTATGGCTGTCCTGGATAGGGTTTTGGTCACTACTTGCTGGGACCAAATGTTTCCAGCCAGTAATGTTAAAACCTTAGCTAGGGTGGGGAGTGACCATACTCCTCTGATTTTGAATACTGGGGCAATTAGGGTCCCAATGGTCAAGATGTTTAGATTTGAGAAGTGGTGGTTGCAGGTTGAAGGGTTTGAGCAAATGGTCATTAGATCATGGTCAAAGCCTTGTAATCTGACTAAAGCCATGGATAGGTGGCAGTTTAAAGTTAGAAATTTTAGAAAGAATGCAAAAGGGTGGTGTATTAATGTGGAATCAGCACAAAATAAACTCAAGCAACATTTAGTTGCTGAGTATGACTTGTTGGATATTATGTCTGAAACTCAAACCCTTTCTCCTAATGCTAAGTCCAGATTGAAAAGTATTTCTTCTGAACTTACAGATATTTGGAGGAAAGAGGAGATTAAGGCTAGGCAAAGATCCAGGGAGAAACAGATCCTGGAGGGGGATAGGAATACTGCCTATTTCCATGCTATGGCCAACCAGAGGAGGAGGAAGAAACACATTACTTCTCTGGAGGGGCCTAGTGGCCTAGTGGAGGATTCTGCAGGTATTATTGACATTGCTGTTCGCTATTATAAAAACCTTTTTGGTTATGAGGACAAAATTGGTATTGATATCCTTGATGATTTTTGGGAACAAAATGAGAAAGTCTCTATAGATCAGAATAATTTTCTGAATAATGACTTTACTGAACAAGAGGTTAAAGATGCAGTTTTCAGCTCTTATGCTGAGGGTGCACTGGGCCTGATGGTCTTTCGTTTTTATTTTATCAGCATTTTTGGGATCTGATTAAGCAAGATTTACTTGCTATGTTCAATGATTGGAATAGGGGTGAGCTAGACCTTTTAGGTTAAATTTTTCCTTGCTCACCCTTATCCCAAAGGAACCTGATGCTGTTAGTATACAGAAGTTCAGGCCAATTGCTTTGACAAATTGTAGCTTTAAAATTTTCTCTAAGTGTGCTACAAATAGGTTAGGAGTGATTTGTGAGAATCTAATCTCTCCCAATCAAACAACTTTCATTAGAGGGAGGTACATTTTGGAGAGTGTGGTTTCAGCTCATGAGATTATTCATGATGTTGTTAGAACTGGCCAATCAGGTTTTATCTTTAAGCTGGATTATGAAAAAGCTTATGATAGGATTGATAGGTCCTTTCTAATTAAAGTCTTGGAGTCTAGGGGTTTTAGCCCAAAATGGATCTCCTTGATTAAAACGTTACTGGACAATGGTTCAGTGTGTGTTAGGATCAATGATATAAATAGTGACTATTTTATTGCTGGAAGGGGTGTGAGGCAGGGTGACCCTATTTCCCCTTTGCTTTTCAATCTGACTGCAGAAGTTTTCACTAAAATGTTGATGAGAGCTGCTGGCTATGGCCAGATTACTGGGTTATTAACTAGCTTTAATCAGACAGGTGTGGTCAGTATGCAGTATGCAGATGATACACTGCTATTTATGTCTGATAGTGTTGATGCTGCCAGGAACTTGAAATGGCTTTTATCCTGCTTTGAGCAGATGTCTGGGATGCGTATTAATTTTCATAAATGTGATCTTATCCCTATTAATGTTAATGAAGATCAACCTCATGTTGTGGCGCAAATCTTAAGCTGTAGATTAGGAGGATTCCCCCTGAAATATTTGGGGGTGCCTCTGCATTACAAAAAGCTTAGGAAAGAAGATTTACAACCTTTGGTTGATAAAATCCTTAAACAAGCAGGTGGCTGGAGGGGTAAGTTGCTCTCACATGCTGCTAAGCTTGAGTTGGTTAGGAGTGTTTTAGCTAGCATCCCTGTTTATCTGATGAGTGTGATTAAGTTCCCTAAATGGGCTATAACCCTTATAAACTCCCAGATGGCTCATTGCTTATGGGACAATTATGAAGGGCACTTTAAATATCATTTGGCCAATTGGGGGCTGGTCTCTCAAAAGAAAGAATATGGAGGGTTGGGGGTCCCTAATCTTGCTGATCTAAACTTATGTCTTCTTGCCTCGTGGTTTAAAAGATATCAATTAGATGAGCATAAGTTGTGGAAAAAGATCATTGACCACAAGTATGTGGTCAATGATCCTAATATTTTCTGCTGCAACACTAGTGGGGCCTCCCCCTTCTGGAAAGGGGTTATGTGGGCTGCACAAGCAGCAAAAATGGGCTATCAGTGGAAAGTGGGTAATGGTAGGAAAATAAAATTCTGGGAGGACCACTGGTTTGGCCCTTCCAGCCTTGCTATACAATATTGGGAGATTTATGTCCTAGTAAATGAAAAAACCATTACCATTGCTGAGGCCTGGGATGGAGAACAGGTCAGAGTCACCTTTAGGAGATGCTTTGATCAAAAACTTTTGCATCAATGGTTTGAAATTTTGCAAATAGCCCAATCTTTGCACCTTGGTGATGAGGATGATTGTCTTCTGTGGAAACTTGATTCTAAAAATATATATTCTGTCAAATCTTTATATGCTATAGTGAACTTTAGAGGGATTCTCCCTATTGATATTACTTCAGTCTGGGACATTAAGATCCCTCCAAAAATTCATTTCTTTCTTTGGCTGGTCACACACAATAAACTGCTCACTAGAGACAATCTTGCAAAAAGGCAGAACTTAAATGATTTTACCTGCCTCTTTTGTACTGAGGAGGAGTCAATTAATCATCTGTTCTTTGAATGTGTGGTTGCCAGGGAAATTTGGTCCTCTGTACAGTTCTTAACTGGAGTTGATGTCTCCCCCATCTGTATAAGCAATATAGCTAAGCTGTGGCCTGATAAGAAATTCTCTGTAGAAAATGTTGTCCATGCCTCAGTTTTATGGGCTATCTGGCTTGTGAGAAACAATAGTTTCTTTAATCATGCTTCATGGCTCGGTTTACAGGTGGTCTGGAGAAAGTCAGCCTTCAACCTTGCTCAGTGGAGCATTCTGTTCACAGGAAACGAGAAAGAGAAGATGATGATAATGGCAAATGCCATGGAGCATCTAGCTCGGGCACCTCCACTGTTATCTTGGGATCCTGGCTGAACCTGGAGAAGCTCACTGGTGCTGATCTTGTATTGACTACTGATGCTACCTTGGTCAATGACAATGAATGGAAGACAACGCCGGAGGAACTGGATTCAAAGCTGAGGGAGAACTCGCTGGTGCTAATTGCAGATGATCATCTACTCAGGGTGGTCGATCTCCAGTGAACGTCCTGGGTGTTGGTTCTGTTGGTTGTTGTATGTTTCCTGGGTGGCGTGTGTTGGTCTTGCGGAGGTTGGGAGGTCCTGTATCTGTAACATGTCCTCCTCTTTCTTCGTTTTGTTTTTAGACGTCGAAGACTTGGAGTGTGTGTGTATGCTTCCCCCGTGTGGGGTGTGTGAACTGAAAAAACAGGTGTAATGGGTTTCATGTTCAATGGAACCGGGGCGAGGCCCTCTTTCTCTAAAAAAAATAGCAGATATCACCATCAGGCCTCCGAGATGGGTCTCCTGGAGGGAACTCAAGCTCGAAATCGTAAATTTCGCCCTTCTGAATTGTTGCGTCTCTGCGAGTCCCAGTATGCTCTGCCGGGGAACAATTTCTAACCCTGAAGCCTTGGGATGAACCTGAGACATCTCGCATCTGTGGTCTTGAGGACGGCGGTGGCGCTCCGATTGCCGCCTCCAGCGGCCGCGAAACAGGCCGACCAAAGTCCTCGTGACGACGGGGCGGCGAACGGCTGCGCCTAACGTGAGCACCCAGAGCATCTACCCTTCTGTCATCTACAGATCTTTGCAGGAACCGAGCCGATCCGTGCTCCTGTTGAGAAGCCCTTCCATTTGTGCTTGAACTGCCGTGATTTCGCTGACTAGACGATCTAGTAACTTGAGCGAAAGATCTCCCGTCAACCTGTCTATATGAAGGAACTTGAGACCTCACCGGAGAGTGCATCTTGTCCGCTACGACCCAAACTTTACCACTCTCGGAGCGACGACCTGATGCCGGCCCAAGGGTACATCTCCGATTTGCCTCTATCTCTTCCTGGATTTCCAGACGACGACATGGAGCCCTCAGCAGAGGCTCAAAAATAGGGCTCCTCGACCTTTTGCGCTCATTCGTGCACTCATTCAGTCTGTGGCCTGAGAGACCGCAGTTGAAGCAAGAAGGGGGCGCGGTGCAGTCTTTGGATTTGTGCTCTTCTGAGAAACAATTGAAACAAAGACCATGAAGATCAGCGGGGATCGGACGCACCGGCCGTGTTACCTGCGACACTAGAGAGAAATGGTGAATTTGCTCTGGTGGCAAGGCAGCGGCCGCATCGTCCTGGTTGTCGTTGTTATTTTATGGTGATCCAAATTCTATAAGTGAGAAGGCTAACGACGGAGCGAGCGAGGCCCGTCGCCGGTAGGCTTAGGCCGAAGCGAAGCGGAGTAGGGTTCACCTGTTATCGAGTTGGATTAGGGTTCACCTGTTACCGACCTATTAGGTCAGGACCACTATAAATACCTCTTGTAAGCCGCCGCACGGGATAAGGCACATAATGTAAATCCCGGCGCGTTTGTAACCTCATCCGAAATAGTGAAGTATTGTTGGCTGGCGCCCGTGGTTTTTTATCTTCCTTGTTGAAAGGGTTTTCCACGTTAAAATCTCGTGACCCCGTTGGTTTGATCTTGCTTAATTTCATCGTTATTTTGCTATTAAGTGTAACAGTCGTGCAGATGTGAGTATAAGAAGGATAATTTCTCCTCGTCAAAGCGCACATGCTAGGAAGTGAGAACGCGGTGAGAGACGGGACGGAAGCATCTATAGCCGCGGTGATCGGGAGGGTAACCCAGAAAGATGCAGGCGACGGAGCGGTGATCGAGCTTGTGCCATTAGGTGGAGGTGGTGTTTGGGTAGCAGAGGCAACCGAACACGCGCAGGAGGCTGTAATCGGGAGCGACGCCAAGGAGGAGCTCGTGGGGAGTGGTGGGTGAGCTAGAGCGACATGGCCATCGGTTCAGAAGGTAGGTCGATGTCGACAGAGCTTCAGCCCAGAATCGTGCAGGCGTGGATGCATGGAGTAGGAGGGTGCAGACATTCTCATTGAGCGTGCGAAGGGTGCAGACATTCATAATAATTAATTATCTGCATCTGTTTAAGTTTAATCATTTGTGAGCAGCGCAGAGAACAAAATATACTGCAATATTTTTTTGAGGAATACACTCTGCAATTTCTGATCGAAACAAATGTTTGATGAAAACAAAACAAATAAATGACAAACACACAGTATATATGGGAACACTGTATCTTTATTGATCATGGTATCGAATACAAAGTACATGTACATGCTCCCATAGGAGTTTGCCTATTTTGCCTTCTGCGACTATGCTTAAGGAGATCTGACTAAAGAGATTGCGTGTGGTTCGCTGATTCCCGGCGCTTTTGCAAAGCATCCGGTTAATTACAACTGCAGGTCGAGCCTACAGAAAACCTCCGATTAAGCTGCGCTGATGATCGTTGTCGTTCTGGATAATCTTCAGAGAAAGAGGGTGGCGTAGTCCCGCCGAAACACGATCACGATATGAATCTCCACGTGCATAATTAAGAGTGAGATTATTTGATGAAGAGGGTGGCCTTTGCCTCGTCGGTACCCAGCCATATGGCCCATAGTTCATCAAATTGGACGTGTGTGTAATGTTGCTTTTGCCTCGTCGGTACCCAGCAACGTTGTGTCCATCTCATCACAATTAGAACGTGTTGACATCATAGTAATCGAATCTCGTCGTTACTTGGTGATGATTTTGCCTAGCCTCGTCGGCACTAGACATAAGGTGGATATGACAGATGTGACCGTCGTCTCATAGAGATTAGGTCGTAGATAGATTCGAGATAGACAATTGATGAATCATGTCTTTTCTCTTTCAAGTAGTTAGTATCCTTTGTACGTAGGATACAAGATTGTACACCGCCGATGTAGATGAAAACAATCGGACGATGCACTTGGTGAGTATTCTCTTGGATTCCACATGGTCGACGTTAATGAGACGGTCGTTGCCACGGTTGTATGCTGCACATGGGCGACGTTGATGAGGCGGTCGTCACCATGGTTGTAAAGATGAATAATTGCTTCCGCATGGACAACGTTGATGGGACGGTCGTGCCATGGTTGTAAAACTCGGTTGTTACTTCCACACGGCCGACGTTGATGAAGCTGTCGTGCCATGGTTATAAAAATTCACGGGTTATTCCGCATAGCCGACGTTGATGAGGCGGTCGGGCTATAGATATGAAGATTCACGCATAACCGGCGTTGATGAGGCGGCCGTGTCATGCTTGCAAATATTCACGGTCTCCCCTAGCACCAACCATGGATGATCTAGAGGAACCGCATCGAGATTGTTCCTTTCCATCAACATATGCATGATCAATAATGAGATCCGTTCCTACAACATCTTACCATGAAGAAGCGACATGCCGACGAAGAGCGGCCTCGAGCTGGCGTGCTAACTCCGGCCAGATGTGATCGTGGCGTGGTGGTTTGGCGTGGGTGCGCGTCAAGGAAAGAGGCGGCGATGCGATCTCGCGTTCTTCCTGCGCGTTCGTGGTTTCTGGGTGTGTACGTGCGGGGTCTATGCGTGCCTTCGGCTCCCGGCCGAGCTGCTAGCTTTATATAGGCGTTGAGGAAGCCGGTCCTTCGAGATTACGTCGAATAAAAACCGTCTCGCCGTTTAAGCTGGGCTAGCTTATCTGATCACGATCGTGCGTGACGTACTCCATGAGGTCAGCCGTACAGATACGAATACGACCGCTTAGTTACACAAGTAACCAGTCCCAGAGGCGCGAGCAACCAGGCCATTGTTCCGTTTATTTCTTTTGGACGTGGAACTTCCTGGATGCTACGTATTTTGCATGGGACGTGACAACTTGACATGAGCCAATCGATTAGAAACCTGCTAGCACATTACGTGTATGATTCGATACTTCTGAAAATCATATCTCTTTAATGGCGAGTCGAAATATTAATCTGTTTGCACTATGATGTTGTAGATGATGAACTCCATAAAATGAGTCCAATATCATGTATATATTATTTTGAAATAATTTCGTACCTCATGGGACCCACATGCCATAGACAAGAGTTGGGTGAAATCATATCTATATTATGAATTTTCGGTACAAAAATTCATCAAACAACGAACTACTTTTATAGGGAAAATCTAATCATAGGGCGCCCTACGGTTGGCAAATCTTCAGACGCAATGTGGATCGTAGATAACCGAATATATGGTTGAGATCTATGCAGACCAATTCAATGAAGATTGCTCACGTTTGAGTGTTTGGAAAAGACAAAATTGATGATGTCATCCCGCATTAAATGCTAAATTCGAAAATTTAAAAAGTTTTGTAACTCAAACCGTTTATCCGATTTATGATCCGTTTTCACCGTTAGACTCCTCGCGTCGAGATTTTCGAAACTAGATCCCATGTCAATATGTTTCGACGAAATTTTTTTCGGGACCAAAAGTTACCAACCCCATAACATGTAAGTTACCCGGCTTTAACACATAATTTACCAACTCGAAAAAAAGTCCATGTACAGACTATTTAGCATACATGCAGAAAAAGACAAAACTGATGACATCATCTGGATTAAATGTAAAATTCAAAATTTCAAAAACTTTCATAGCTCAAACCGTTTGTCCGATTTACGATCTGTTTTCACCGTTGGGCTCGTCGCGTTGAGATCTTCGAAACTAGATCGCATGTTGCTATGTTCTGATAATTTTTTTTCCGAACCCGAAAGTTACCAACCCCATAACATGTAAGTTACCCACCCTATAATTATAGACTTACCACCCAGTACTAAAGAGGTTACCCACTGTAGACTAATGGAGTTTTCATCCTAAAACTGATGGAGTTACCCAGTGGCGGAGCCAGGAGTACAAAGTTGTGATGTCAACTCAAATTTGTGATGTCAAATACATGTATTTGTACTAAATTTGTAATTATTTTACATAATTTTTACCCTAGATATGAATGTTTTCTCAAAATGTTGTGTAGTCAATTGACTACACAGCCAAAGCGTGGCTCCGCCACTGGAGTTACCACCTGGTATTGAAGGAGTTATCACTCAGTAGTGATGGAGTTATCTGTTAGGGTAATAGACTAGTTGTATTACCATGGGCCAAAGGCCACAATATATATAGTACAGGTACAGGCAAATATACAGAAAGCCCCCTAACAGGTGGGGAAACTACAATATACATATATACTCTAACACCCCCCCCTCAAACTCATGGTGGATCCACAACACTGAGTTTGGAGAGTAAGAAGTCATGCTGCGCTCGGGTTTGTGCCTTTGTAAAAAAATCCGCCAACTGCAAATCTGAAGGCACATAATGAAGCGCAACAACCTGATCCTGTACCTGAGCACGTGTATAAAAAGCATCAACACCAATATGCTTGGTCAGCTCATGCTTGACCGGATCACGTGCAATACTGATAGCACCTGTACTGTCACACAAAAGAGGAGTGGGTGTCGTAACAGAGACCCCAAAATCTGCAAGCAACCACCGTAACCAGGTCACCTCAGCAATCAACGAAGCCATAGCCCGCAGCTCAGCCTCAACACTCGAACGGGAAACCGCTACCTGTTTCTTCGTCTTCCAAGCAACAAGCGAACCACCAAGAAACACACAGTAAGCAGAAAGTGAACGACGATCCGTAGGATCACTCGCCCACGTAGCATCCGAGTAACACTGGAGCTGGAGAGAGCTGGAACTAGGGAAGAAAATACGACGAGTAATCGTGCCACGAAGATAACGAAGAACACGGAGGAGATGACTGTAGTGAACGGTGGTAGGAGCTGAGACAAACTGACTCAGAATATGAACAGGATAAGAGATATCCAGGCGAGTGACAGCAAGGTAAACAAGACTCCCAACAAGATGACGATAACGTGTGGGATCAGAAAGAGGATCACCATCAGTAGGACGAAGCTTAACATTAAGCTCCATAGGAGTCTCAACAGTACGGTCATCACTAAGATCAGCCCGAGAAAGAAGATCCTGAATATACTTTTCCTGGGAGATAAAGAAGCCATCGGCTGTAGAAGAAACCTCAATCCCAAGAAAGTAGCGAAGAGGACCAAGATCAGACATGAGAAACTGCTCACGTAGACGAGCCTTAACAAAGGCAATGTGCTCAGGGTCATCACCGGTGATGATCATGTCATCAACATAGAGAAGCAGCAAGGTCCGACACCGAGGAGAGGTGTAGACAAACAGTGCAGGATCATGAGCACTGGGAGAGAAGCCTGCGGCAATAACCACTGAGGAGAAGCGCTCAAACCAGGCACGAGGGGCCTGTTTCAGGCCATATAGAGATCGTCGAAGACGACAAACCATCCCATCAGGAACAGAATACCCAGGAGGAGGCTGCATATAAACCTCCTCACTCAACTCGCCATTAAGAAAAGCATTCTGAACATCAAGCTGGGACACAGACCAGCGTCAAACAGAAGCAACAGCAAGAAGAGTACGAACAGTGGTCATATGAGCCACAGGGGCAAAAGTCTCATCATAGTCACGGCCGTGCTCCTGCTGAAAGCCACGAGCCACAAGACGCGCTTTATAGCGCTCGACAGATCCATCAGAGCGGGTCTTAATTTTATAGACCCACTTACACGTGATAGGACGAACACCAGAAGGGGGAGAAACAAGATCCCAGGTGCCAGTGCGCTCAAGCGCAGCGATCTCCTCAGCCATGGCAAGCTGCCATTCAGGATGACGCTCAGCATCCCGATAAGAAGTCGGCTCGGAGACAACAGAAAGACCATACTTACTAGGAGTATAACGGTCAGGAGGACGACGCTGACGAACAGGCCGTGAATGGGAAGACTCATCGGCGGAAGACGACTCATCAGAAGAAGAGGAAGAAGGAATAGGAGAAGGAGGAGCCGAAGCCGGAGAACGAGGAGTACTAGGCGGAGGAGAGGATGGCGCCGAAGATGGAGGAGGCGCACAAGAACTAGGAGGTGGAGAAGAGACAGCAGGAGGTGAATCAGGAAAAAGGAGAAAAGAGATATCATCCACCGGGTAAGTGCCAGAGGTGTGGCGAGGATAGAAGGAACGCGTCTCATCAAACGTGACATCACGGGAGATGCGCATCCGACGACCAACAGGGTCCCAACAGCGGTAGCCCTTATGCTCATCACTGTATCCAAGAAAAACACACTCAACAGACTGAGCGGTCAGTTTGGTGCGTTCGCGAGGAGGAAGAAGAACATAGCAAGCGCAACCAAATAAACGAAGAGCCGAGTAGTCTGGAGAGGTACCAGAAAGACGCTCGAGAGGAATGCCACCTTGAAGGGCAGCAGAAGGCTGAATGTTAATGAGGTAAGTCAACGTAGCAACAGCCTCAGCCCAGAAATGCGGCGGAAGAGAGGAAGCAATCATCATAGCACGGGTAGTCTCAAGAATATGACGATGCTTACGCTCGGCGACACCATTTTGACCATGGGCGCCGGGACACGAGAACTGGGCAAGGGTGCCCTGCTCAGCAAGGACACCACGCAGGTGCTGGGAGATATACTCTCCTGCAGAATCAGCACGAAACACACGAATAGGAGTGGAATACTGAGTACGAACCATGGCCACAAAACGCTGATAAATAGCAAGCACCTCACTGCGAGAGCGCATAAAAAACAACCAGGTGTACCGTGAAAAATCATCAATGAACAAAATATAGTATCGATGGCCCCCTTTAGAAGCAAAGGGTGCCGGACCCCAAACATCTGAATGAACTAAATCAAAAGGTCGCTGAGATACAGACGCACTAGTAGGATAGGGAAGCTGAATCTGTTTGCCTAACCTACAACCCTGACACGAATGTAAAGACACATCTCCTGAGACAGACCCCAGAAGACCACGACGAACTAATGACGATAAACGGGAGCCACAAAGATGACCCAGCCGATGATGCCACTGCTGAAAAGAGCCAGTGACAGAAGCAGCAACCGCAGAAGGACTGGCTGATGAAGAGTCAGCGGAAGGAACGCGAAGCCAGTCTAACTCCCATAGCCCCGGGGACTCAAGGCTGTGAGGGCCAGCTCCAACCAGGGCCTGTGTACGACGGTCCTGAACAGCACAAGAATCAGCGTCAAGAATGACACGACAACCAGAATCAGTAAGCTGACTAGCAGAAAACAGGTTCATCTTAAGACTAGGAACATGAGAAACATCAGGAACAGAGAAAGAGGAAGTAGAAAGGGTGCCTCGACTGGAAACAGGAAGAGAGGTACCATCAGGCGTGATAACACGGACAGGAGAAATAAAAGAGCGAAGAGCAGAAAGAATAGAAGACGCAGAAGTCATATGAAAAGAAGCTCCAGAATCCAGATACCACGGGGATGATGTACCTGACTGTGTAGAAGGTGGTGGTCGCACGGTGCCCGAAGAGATAGGCACAGAACCAGCAATACCCGTCGAGGAAGAGCCTGTAGCAGCGAGCAGACTACGAAGACCTCGGATAATGTCCTGATCAGACAGTGCAGCAGCAGAAGATCCTGACAATCCAGCCTGGGCAACAGCAGAAGATCTTGAAGAACCAGCCTGCCTACGAGCATGGTACTGCTGACGTAAGCTGGGATCCCTCTTCCAGCAGCTCGAGATATCATGACCAGGCCTGTTATAGTAGGCGCAGGGAGGACGAGGAGACGCACGGGGCTGCTGAGGCTGACTCTGGGCCGGAGGAGGAGAGAGTATCGGCGGACCTGAAGACCGCAACGAGGCTGGCGGCACAGAAGGACCACGAGCAGACGGCACAGGAGGACCACGAGCAGCAAGTACAGAGGAAAACTCAAGAAGACCAGCACCACGAAGATGAGTCTCCTCAGCCCGAAGCTCAGCTAGTACCTCAGAGAGCGGAACACGACCACGGGCAAGCAGCTGGGCACGGCGCGGTTCAAACTCCTTGCGGAGCCGCGACAAGAACTCATAGACACGCTGAAACTCAAGATCTGCGCGCACAGTCAGACAGCAGGGACAGGTGCCACACACAGCAGTACGAAGAGAATCAAGCTGACGCCATATAGCAGCACTCTGAGTGTAGAAGTCATCAATAGTGGAATCACCCTGCTGAAGATCATGCTCCTGACGAACCACGGACAGGTAAAGAGCATCGCCAGACGGCTGATAGCGCTGACGAAGAAAAGTCCACTGAGCAGCAGCAGTGGGAAGACCCATGAACTCAGCAGCATACTGAGGCAGAACACTGGAAGTGAGAACAGCAGCAGCACGAGCATCCTCATCTATCCACTGAGCGTAGTCAGACAGATCCAGCCGGTACGTCGCAACAGCAGTAGAATGCTCCTGGACCTTCCCTTTATAATCAGCCAGAGCAGTGTCATAAGCACTCTGGGCTGCATCCTTAGCCTCCTGAGTAGCATCGGAAGCAAGGGCAACAGGCGGCGGCGCAATGGGTGCCAGAGGAGCAACGGGGCGCGGCGGACAGGAGACCTCGCCAGAAAGCACACCCCAAAGACGAAGACCGCGCATGTGGACGCGCATGAAGGCAGCGAAATCAGGGTAATTCGCGCCATCAAAAATCACCGGGCAGCGAGGAATCGCAACATAGCCCGACGAGGAAGACATTGTACCTGTTTTTTTTTTTTTGAAATTGCTATCCGGAAGTCAACCAAACCGAGATCAAATCGATCTCAGGCAGAGGCCGATGCAGAATCGAAGGGAGAGCCGACGAGGGGATCCGCGGAGGGGAGTGTTCGGCGGGCGACCACGGCAGGGGAATAGGTCGCAGGGGACCGGCCGGAGGGGAGCTCGGCAGGCTGGGCCGAGATGGTGACGGGGATGGGGAGGTGAGGCGCGGCCTGGCGGACGGCCGGCAGCGAGCCGGGCCGGGAGGTGGGAGGAGCACGGCGGGCTCGAGGAGGTGGAGTGCGACACGGGAGACGACCGGCTGGCAAGGGGCGGCGGTCCAAGGCGGCCGGAGCTAGGGGAAGGATGGCGGCGCCGGGGTGAGGAAGAATGAGACCACGGGCGCGTGCGGGAGAGGACGTGCGGTGGGAGGTGAAGCCAGGGCAGCCGGCGACGGGGAGGCCGGGAGGAGACGGCGGTGGCGGCCGGGGCGCGGCGGCGAGGTGCCGGGGCGCGACGGCGGCGACGGCGCGTGTGGTAGGGAAAATCCTAACCTTGCTCTGATACCATGTTAGGGTAATAGACTAGTTGTATTACCATGGGCCAAAGGCCACAATATATATAGTACAGGTACAGCAAATATACAGAAAGCCCCCTAACAGGTGGGGAAACTACAATATACACATATATACTCTAACATAGGGTAACTATTATTTTATAGATAACATGAAGAGGTAAATTAGGTGCACTTGCACATAAAAATGGATATTACAATCTAATGTACATAACATAATGGGACCATCGTGCCAACAGAAAATAACTAGATCGTTCAGGGAATTAAATCCTCATGTTGATGGAGCCACATGCCCACATCAGTCTCAAATCTAGTATTATATAAAAGAAAAAAACATGACAAAGAGAAGGTACATCATTCTGCCAAGATCTTTACTGAAACTAATATATCCAAGTGGCCATTTCTTCTATTTTGGTGCATGAGAAATTTTCAAGTCTACCACTAAATTAAGGCAGTAGCAAAGTATGAAACATCTAGTAGGTGTAAAAGGTATTGCAAATATTATGGTGGAATTATTTGCTCACACTGCAAACATAACAAAGTTTTATTTTACTGGTGGAACATCAACATAACACTGCCAGCATGGTGTTACTCTGCAATTTCCAAAAGAGAAGATGCTAGTACAGCAACACAACGACAACAATCTAACCAACCTAGACCTACTCTGACATTTAGAGTAGAAGGACGGAATGGGCAGGCATATCTACAGCGAAACCATATCTAAGCACATGATGTTATCTACAGAGAAACCATATCTAAGCACATGATGCTATCCATCAGCTAGACGAAGAAAACAAATCTTCAAAAGACCACCATTAGTTAAACGCCTCGCACAAGCAAGCAATGAAGCTGAAAAAGAACCCACTCAACCCAGCAGGAACTCGCTTGGTCCCTAATCAGAGGAATCGCCACTTTGGTACAGAAGAATGTCCTTTCATTGCCTTACTGCCTCCCTGAAAATGTCAGACATAAAGACATTAAGAATGGCCCTCATGCAGCAAGCAAGGTGCAAAGGTATAGTACAGATCACTGGTTTCTATGATGGATGGTACAATACAGAAAGCTCGTGCAAATGGCCATCTTTATTTCAACACAATCAGGAGACAAGACTTTGTGCAAAACCACCCACACGTCCATCAGCCATATAGTGTACATGCAAGCACAAAAAACAGCCTACATCATAGCTTTAAACAGCCCTAAAACCATAATGCAACCAGCGTGAGTTCCTCAACAATCGATCTATCATTCTATCATGAAAAACTCACAAGTTTTCTAGAAATAAGATGTCTGCATAGTACAAAATGTGCAAAAGTGCAAAAAAAATTCAAGGAACTGTCACCGAATAAAATATTGCAAAGTATATTCAGTGTTCTGAAGCCTAAAACAGGGCAAGCCAACACAATCAGTGAGTTGCATTGCACCACCAACTCATCAAATAAGAACGCAAAAGTAGAAGATGAACTTACTGTTTCTCAATAGATTTTGTTGAAGGTCCTGCATAGTTGTTTAGGGGGGGAGACCACAATGGAAAAAATGTCAGTTAACATCTAATACAGTAGTACTATAGGAAAGAATCATCAAACAAAATGAACATAAGCAACAAGCTGGGAGATAAGTACTTACGCAATAAAAAGTTGGGAGAAGTACACGCACTAACATTTGTCAAGTTGGAACCAGGATTCTTGTTACAGATCGTCACCGCCTCCCCTGCCAACACCTAGGGACAAACACACACAGGTATCCCACATAAGTTTTCTCTACTGTCTTTTTTCCTTACACCGGACACAAGGCTCCCAAGGCCAACTACTACTAGATAGAAACGCACAAACTAACGATTGAACACATGAACACATGGATATAACGCAGAATCATGTGGACACACATGATTGCATAATCTCAGATGAATCACATGCTAGTAGGTCTGCACTTAAATTACAAAATATATTGTTTTTCGAGCAGAGATTGAATGTGGACAGAAATCTTATTTAGCACAAATATACCAAAATGAGTAATACAACAAAGGCAGTGAACTGGTGATCTAAGTCAGAGAAATAACTGCCCATTGTTACAAGTACGAAGGTAGCCTTCTGGAAAACTAAGTCGCAAAGGCAGTAAATATTTTTCTAGCTGCAGGAAAATGTGTAATTTGGCACTGCTCATTCCTGAGTAAATTAACCAATAGAAATAACAAGCAGATGTAAATTGGACCGTACATACACATAGTAACCTCGCAAATTAAAACCATACAGTATGAGAGTTTGCACTTAATTAAAAGGTAATGCTGCAAGCTTCACCTCCTTGTACATTAGTTCGTCTAATACAATCTAGTAGCTAATGAACCAGGTGCACCAAACTTTCCTGTAACAGTCAATTGCCTTGATGACACTTGTAACTAACAATTAGGACAGAAGCACCCATTAACCACCATGAGTGTATTTCCGTAGCCTCAGATTAGAAAGGAATAGATAAAATGTAAGATATGATCTGAGCATTTCTAGCTGCACAATGGAAGCATGAGTATTGTAGAATTTTTCAAGCTCTAGTCAAATGCGCTCACAAAATTCAGAAATGTCAACTAGTAGCACACCATGGTACTGCTAAATCTGAGGGGCAAACGAGAAGGGCGTGCAAGGGAGGGGTATAGAGATGGATCGGTACCATTGCGCAGGCCGATGCTCGACTCCATTGCGCAGATCGTGCGACGCCCCTCCTCGTGCAGCGTGGACTACGCGTCTAGGGCTTGTCGAGGGCCTCCCGGACGATCGTGCGACACCAGATCGTCGGCGGTCGCCGGATCCCGCTGCTGCCCCTGCGTTGCGGTCAACGATAGCTGGCCGTGGCGTCGACGGCGAGGGGACAACCCGACGCGTGGAGTAGGAGGGGACGAGCAGGCGGATCATGGCCGTAGAGAGGTCGGCCGTCTCCCACAACTCCGCCGCCGCCGTGTCCAGATTTGTGCGGAGCTAGCGGGTCGGGGATCCCCAGCGCGCTGCCCGTCAGCTCCGACCTCAGACCCGCTTCCATGCGCCGCCGCACGCCAGCCCGCTCCTCGCACCGCGCGCTCAGCTCCCCGTCTGCGCCGCCGCGCTCCGCCTTAGCCCCGCTCACGCGCCACCCTCCATCAGTACCGGAGGCCGGGCCGGCAAATTGCGCCGCCCGGGAGCTCAATCGCGTGCGCCGTGCGGGCTGAGAAAGAGAGAATGAATTAGGGTCAGGGATCGGGTCGACGTCTCGCCCCACTGGTATTCGACCTCACGTGGCCCTCCCAATCGGCCGCGACGGACGGCGGCGTGAGGCAGGGGACCTCCATAAGCACCGGCGCTGCTGCGGGGAGTCTCCACCGGCATCCAACAACTCTTTGACCGTCAATCCAACTGCTATGCGTCATCGAGTTTAAAATCGGGCGCGCGAAGGAAGTCCCAGCTACCACGGCCGACGACCATGAAGTGGTCGCGCCCGCCCATGACGCGCCACTCGGGTCGCCCAAGGAGCCAGTCCACAAGATCAAGCGGCAGGGCGTTAATGGCGGAGACGTCGGGATGCTCCATGCCATTGTACCTCACCACGTCCAACCCGGCGTAGAACGGGATGTACACCGCGGGGGCGGCGGCGGGGTCGGACGTCAGGCACTCGTGCTGCTTCATCCGGGCATGGAAGATCACGGCCAGCATGAACTGGTCGGTGTCGTAGGATCCCCTCTCGGGAAGCTCGCCGCCGGCCGGCGTGATGGGTGGGCCGAATCCATCGTTGGCCGCATGTTTGCACACGTCGGTGGAGACGGTGAGGCTGCGGCAGTCGCGCAGGAGGTCGGCGTTAAACCGTGCCGGCAGGTCGTACATGTAGACGTACCGGCCGGCGCACTTGTCCCAGAGCCCGAACTGGAACATCTTGAACTGGGAGAAGAAGGCCGGCGGCTTGAGCTGGAGGACTCCGGTGGACTCTGCTGCGTCGTCGCCGAGCTTCTGCTGCAAGCTGGTGGAGGAGTGGTGGAGGAAGAATATCACGGCCCAGAACATGGTGCAGAGGAATACCACGTAGAGAAACCGAGAAGGTCGGAGGGCGGCTGATCTCCCGGCTGATGACTGCTTGCCGTCGTCGTCAGCGCCGGCCGCGCCATCTCTCTCCATGCTCCGAGAGAAGGGCTTCATCGGTGCTGCTCTGTGCTAGCGCTCCGTGCAGCGCCGATCTTTAAATAGACAGGTAAACAAAAATGAGAAGGGCGTCATCGAGTAGAAATAGAATCGGATCCGGCGTCAGTCTTCTTTTTTTCCTTCCTCCCTAAACCCAAATTCGCGTACTAAAAGATAAAAGAAGACCGGATCCACCAAAACCAGGAAATCTGATCGATCTGCCCTACACCTTCGTCGAGCCACAGCCATGGAGAAGGATCCTTCCCGGCCGTTCCTGGTGCTAGGCGACATCGTGCAAGATTTCCGCCACGTCGACCGCGAGGGTTTTCAGATGGTGAACTGCCAGAGGCGGGAGGCCTACGGCTGCGGTCCCAACGGCAACGCCATCGTGCGCGGCCTCGAGCTCTTCGTGCGCCTCGGCGGCCGCGACGACGACCCGGACAGAAACCCCAAGCTGTGTATCTCCGCGAGCGACGAGGTCTTGGAACGCGTCGGGTCGGAGATCGACGACGACAAGGCGGAGACCCACGGGAGGCACCTCTGCTACTGCGCTCACATCTGCTCCTCCGTCGACGGGGACATCATGGTCCTCCGAGTCTCTTTCATCGCCAGCTTCAGCAGCGCCGAATTCCGGGCGTACTACCTCGTCTACGACTCAGGCGCCGCAGCGTCGCTCTCCCTGCTACCCCACATGCCTCCCTGCTGTCAGCACTTCTGCACCGAGTCCCCTTCCCCTCTCGTGCTCAAGGTAGGAGAAGAAGAGGATGACAAGTCGTACTCCCTGGTGCTCATGGCGGAGAGATCGGTGGTATGCACTTCAGCCAAGTACACCGACCCCGTGCTCTGCCGGTGGTCACCGCCGCCGCCATCCTCCCCCGACGACAACAACCAGCACTACACCAAACGTTCATGGGATCTCAAGGGACGTGTGCGCGTTAATGCCTTTCCCCACCGCTTCGAGGCGAACGTAGTGTTCTCGTGCAAGGACAATGTTGTCTGGGGCGATCTTGCGCAAGGCATCCTCTACTGCAGAAGCCGCAGTCTGATCGATGCCACGGAGCCCGTGGATTTCGAGCACGTCATGTTGCCCATGGAGTGCAGGTTTTCTGAGTACGACATGGCGTTGGAACACTGCTCTTTGGGTGTGCACCGGACCATGGGTTGCGTCGGGGACTCCATCTGGTTCGTCATCGTCGAACCAAACATCACTTGCCCTCGCGATACCATGGTGAAGGTATGGTCTCTCGACCTCCTATCGTCATCGTCATCGGAGGAGGAGAAGTGGAACCTGAACAGAGAGTTCAAGATGTTGGAGGTTTTCGGGAGGGCACAGGGGTTGCCAGAGACAGTGCCCAGGTTCCCCATCTTAAGGCAACAGGATGATGGCGGCGTCTACATGCTGCTGCCTGAGCCCTACATAGGCGGAGATCCATATGGTCACTGCGTGTGTATTGACTTGAGCAGCAGCAATGAGGTGCGTCTCCAGTCCAACCGACGTCTGGCCATCCCGTTGTTGACTGAACCTTTTATCCTGGATCCGGATTTCTTCAATTCATAGGGACACTACTACTAATCGTGCACTAAAATTACAAACAGATTTCACCATTATGTTTCTGTTCACCAGATGTACAAACAAGATCTCATATAGAAATATTCAACTAAATATGTATTAAAAGCATTTTTATGCTAGAAATTTACTTTTCTTATACCTATATTCAAACCGGAGTGAGTATCTTTGTTTTCGAAAAGACTTTGTCGCGTGAGCAAAAATACAGAGGTAAAGAAAACCAAAGCGATTTGAGCAAAGAATACAAAAACCCACTAGTGATATTGGGTCGCACGAGAAGTCAACACATGTTGGTCAAGGAGCTACCGCGAAGCGCCCATGAGGAAAGAGAACGTGACAATTGTTGCAACCACAATGAGCGCGAGACCTTTCGAAAAGTAGTCCTTTTTATAGTCATCTCGACGATGAAATGACCATACATCTAGCATCGTTCTAATTTTACATGCCACCTCGAACACAACTCTCCACAAAAAACTAGAGATAGGCCTCAACTCACAACACATAATATTTTCATGCTATAAAATGTGAAATAAACTGGGTCGTTTATAATCTGCTAATTTGATACCGGCCGTAAACATACCATATTTTCAAGCTGATAATATTTGTGCTTGGTAAGCAAAATCCATTCCTTTTTTGAAGGTCGGTTCAGGCATGAAGTCCTTGATTCAGTCCATTTGATTGGTTTCTCAAGAAAAGAAAAAATACCACCGCAAAATCCTTGATTCATACCACATTATTAATTCAAAAGTAAATATTGAAGTGCATATTTTTAGATAACTATTTAAATTTGCATTTCAGTTACATAGTCTAAATCTGGATTCAAACTATTGTGCGGATAGCCGGATACAAATGCAAAATGTTGTGTACACTGACCAAATAGACTTGCGCCCCGCTTTATAAATAAAGCAACGACTAACAAATATCCAAGGATACAAACACAACACCACACAAGCTGGGGAAGCAGCAACCACACACCCAAAGAAAAGCAAAGAAAAAACAAAATGGAGACAAAGGCGGATTGACTAAACTACGGTGACCCGCAATCGCTGCGCCCTCCGAAGAAGTACCACCACACTCCTAGCGCCGAATCATCGAGTACCAAGCAGCACCTTGAAGAAGGAAAGCGCACGCTGCTGCCCGGACCAGGGTCTGGTTCTAGGGTTTCCCCCGGCATAAAGGGAAGCGGACGAAGGGTAGCCCAGACGCCCTTCATGAAGGAAAGATGCCACCCACAGGCGGCACCGCGTCGGTGTCGGCCGAGCCAACAAGGATTTCTCCCGAAAAAACCCTAGCCGCAGCCCCGGACGATCCTTCGCATAGGAGCCCTCGAGGACGGGCCTCGCCACCACCAGACTAGCCACCCGCCAACATGCACCACCATGGACACGAAGTCACCGTCGTTGTCTCACCGAAGCAATCGGCACGTGACTGCAAGACAGAGGCGAAAAGCAGATTGTGCCGGGATTGGCAGTACGGCGGCCGCGCGGGAGGGAACTACCTCCACCGCCGAAGGCGGTAGTTGACCGGACACGACAGCAGAGCACACCGGTCCCCGTTAGGTCCGGCCGGGCCCGACGGGCCCGTAAAGCCCCCGCGGGGGCACACCAGTCTAGATAGGGTCCGGCCGGATCCAGATTGGGTCCGTGAAGCCCGCCGCCACGCTGCAACAGGCCGGCCACCGTCACCGCCGCCCCCAGCACCGTCCACTTCACCGTCAGCCGCAGAACACGCTGCAGGTCGGGCCGGCCCAGCCTGACCCAGATGAGGCCCAAAGGGCCCCGATCTGGGCCGTCGGAGCCGGCGACATCCCGCTGCGCGCCGTCGCTCGCATCGCAGCGCCGCCCCGCTGCACCGCGCGCGCCGTCGCCGCACCGCCGCAACCCGGTCGGAGCCGGACCACCCGCCGCCCGAAATGCACCGCCGCCATCTGAGGGAGCCCCGCCTCCACCCTAAACGACGCGGGGAAGAGCAAGCCACCGCCGGCGGCGGCAACGGGGAGGAGAGGAGGATGTGGGCTCGAAGGGGGGAGATGCGGGGTCGCGCGCCGCCGCCACGGGGAGCAGCGGTCGCCGCCATGTTGTGTACACTCAGATTCACCTAGCAAAGCGGCACCAACTAAATACACACGTTTGATCCGTCTAGCACAGTGCTATCATCTGGAGTACTTTTTTTTATGCAACAAGAGGAGAGCAACTGAATTGATATTCATTACACCGATCCATTGCCACAACAAACAACTCTCCTTGTTTTCTTCCGTTGTTCTCTGTTCCATTCACATTAGCAGTTACATAACTCACTACAAATTAAGCTGATAATTTGAGAGTTTAGTAGTGGAATCAAGTGAATGATGGACTGATCAAGTCAAACAGCCTTGGGTGGGGGTGGACCGAAGAAATCCGGGTCCAGGACAACAGGGAGCTCCATTGACGGCATGGCTAGACGTCTCCTTGACAGGATACGGACCTCATAGCTACTGCTCAGGTCAATGCACACGAGATGAACATAGCATTTTCCGTCGCCTTTGTAGGGCTCACGCAGGAGCATGTACATGGCGCGATCATCCCGCCGCCTGAATATGGGATACTGAGCTACGGCATCATCTTGCAACCCCAAGTACCGCAGGTTAGATATGTCGTCCATGCGGAACACCATATGCTGCCTCCACTCCACGTCCTCTGACCCTAGACCCTTGTCCAGTAACCACACCTGGACCCTGGTCTCGCCAACGTAATCAGTGACCGACGGTTCGATGAGGACGAAGAAGATGTATCCCCCGACGCAGCCCATGTTCCGGCATGCATCGATAGGCGGCTGATCCCAGTCGTACTTTTGGTCGGCAGTAAGCCTGCACTCCTCGGGCAGCATGACGTGCCTGAAAACCACTGGCTCCGTGTCGTCGACGAGATCGCGGCAGCTGCAGTACATGATGCCCTGCGCGAGGTCGCCCCAGACGGCATTGCCGTTGCAGGAGAAGGCCACGTGCGCTTCGAAAGGGAAGGCCCAGACAGCCTTGACGGCAGGCACACGGGCCTTGAGACTCCATGACGCACGTTTGATGCTGTCGTTCTCAAGGGACGGTGGCGGTGACCAGAGGCAGAGAACGGGGTCGGTGAACTTGGCCGGAGTATTGCAGACCGATGATCTCTCCGCCAAGAGGACCAGGGAGTAGGACTTGTCCTCCGCGGCCGCTCCTGCCTTGAGCACGAGAGGGAAGTTGCTGTAGATGCACCGGCAGGAGGTGGGCCGGCTGGGGAGCAGGGAGAGCGACGCGGCGGCGGAGTCGTAGACGAGGTAGTACGCCACGTCGTTGATCCCCGTGAGCGTGAACCTGGGGATGAAGGCGACGCGGATGACCATGACGTTCCCCTCCACGGTGTAGATGCGACAGCATAGACGGGTACGCCTCCCGAACAGCTCTGCCATCTCGTGGTCGAGCTGCAGGCCGACGAGGCGGAAGACCTCGTCGGTGGCGCGGAGACACACCTCGGGCCTGTGGTCCGGGTCGTCGTCGGGGCCGAGGCGCGCGTAGAGCGTGAGGCCCCGCACGATGGCGTCGCCGTTGGGCACGCCATAGGAGGCCTCCTTCCGCCGGCAGTTCATCGGCCGGAAAGGGCGCTGGTCGTCGACCCAGGTGTAGTCTTGCACCATGTCGCCCAGCACCAGGAACGGATCCATGGCGCTCGACTGCAAATCGATCTGATGTTTTGTGGTTTTGCTGGGATTTTAGACGGCCGGACGGCAAGATCCGATCCTTTTCCTTTCTTTTATTGCACCACGGAAGGAAGGAGAAAGAGAGGCCGGATCCTATTCCTACTCAATGATATGACGGCAGCCGGCCGGATTGATCCGCGAGGAAGATAGCGCGCTCCGAGACACGTTAGGTTTGCTTTGTTGCCATTGCTTATGCTTTTTGTTGAAACATTGGGTGTTATTTGTTGCAAATGATTATGCGGCAAAATAATTGCTGCTTACTATTTTTAGGTACAAACACATAGCTTTTTGCTGTAATCATTTATGATTTTTGTTGAGATGGTGATTTCTGTTGTAAATGAATCTGTAGCAAAAACTTTGTTCCTAATAATTTTAATAATTGCAAACATGTGAAATTTTTGTTGTAATCATTTGTGATATTAATTGAAATAATTAGTATTTTCTGTTGTAAATGAATATGCAGCAACAAATTGTCGCTTACCACTTTTTAATGATTTTTTTGTAATCGTTTCTGATATTTGTTGAAATAATCAGTAATTTTTTGTTATAATTGTTTTTATTTTTATTAAAATTGTTGGCCATTTTTGTTGAAAAGCAATCTGCAGAAAAAAAATTGTTGTTTAACCAAAAAAAATTGTAGCATTACTGTTTTCTAAATGTTGCAATGATTTTTTGCAATACTATATTTGTTTTGTGCACGAGACAATTTTTTTGTTGGAATACTCATGAATTTGTTGCAACACTCAGGGTAAATCATCATAATGGCATTTTTGCTGTAAATATTTAGAAAGTCAGGGGCAACACGATATACCCCTATAACAAGATTGACGTACCACTATCTGTGGAATACATTCCCGTAAGCGTACGATCTTAGTATGAGCTTTAGATCAAAGCTTCATGATCATTATCACTAGCTTCCTTCCAGAGGACAGTTCCGGAACAACTTTTGTCTGCGACAGAAGCAAGCACAACAGAGCAACGTCACAAAATCGAGAAGCTGCAGCTCGCGAACGTCTGCGACGGGAGGCGACCGACGTGGTGGTTGACGACCTCGCTCGACGGCGAGGCTTCCAGAGCAAGGGGAGGCAGGGGGTGAAGCCCGAGGGCGGCTGGCTCACCTAGAGGCAGAAGGGGAAGAAGATCGGGAGATGGCGTGGACGAGCGGCGACCGGAGGTAGGCGACATAGTCGTGCGCGCGGTCGGTAGTAGCCGACGAAGGCGAAGATGATCCTGGGGTCCTCGAGCAGCTCCAGCTTCCGATCCCGCGTGTAGTCGACGTCGACGTAGAAGAGACGAGGTGCACCTCCTTCGCTACCCCGGTGCGGCCTCCATGGCGACGCCAGAGTTGATCTCCTCCAGTTGGTGATGTGGTGGTCTCGGGTAGGGAAGAAACGGAGGATGGAGAAGCAGAAGAAGAGGAGAGAAGGTGGCGGCGGAGAGGGGAAAAGGGAGGCTAGGGTTTGGGGAAAGGGGAGAGGCGCTGTTGGACTTATATGGAGGAGGGAGCAGGTGGGGTAGTGGTGCGGCGCTGGCATGGCGATGGCTCGGGTGACAGCGACGCGCTCGTGCGCGCCTGAAGGAGAGGTGACGGCAGCGAACGGTTATGGGCAGTGGGCCGATTCGAGAAGGAAAAAGGGCCAGGGAAGGAAAAGAGAGGAAGAGAGAAGGGAGCGCAGGCTTCGGCCTGTTTAGGTTTTTCTTCCTTTAGCTTATTTTCTTTTTCCAAAGAAATTAGAAAGAGAGAAAATGGTAGAAAATAAAATAAAGGCCATTTTATTTGTACCAAAAATAATTATATTAACAACACAACTTGGTAAGCTTGTTTAATGGCTTGACAAGGAAAACAAGTTTGTTTTATTTGTTTGGTTACAAAAATAATTAGCAAGCAACAAATGCAACAAAAGGCATGATGATGCAAAAAGAAAAACAAACAACTCTAATTTGGGGAAAACTCCGAGACATTACAAAAGCTAAACTGCACCCATCATTGTAACTGCTGCTCATATTTCGTTATTCGCTAGTAGCAAGGCACTTCAACCAACCAAATAGTCTGGCCCTTGCAAGCTACAGCCGGTGCTAGCTAGAAAAGCCTTGCATGGCTAGGCATCATAAATGGAGGATCCAAATGGGGAGTAACATAGTGTGATAACATCACATTTTTCTAGATTATGTTACTACCTCCACAATGGGTAGTAACATATGAGTAGTGTCATGCAAAGCTATATTTATTAGGTCGTAGATTTATATAAACTTGGGAGGTGTGATGTTACAGTAAGTAGCTATGTTACTATATTCTTCTCTCTCATTATTAATTAGCTGCCACATCATCTTTTTTGCTTACGTGGCATTGATGTTACTAGTAAAGTTACTCCCACTGTGAATAGCCTTATACCTCTTTGTGGAAGAACCACCTTGATGATGACAGGCAGCAGCACCACCACCACCAACAACAACAACAACAACCTTGGGTTGTCTGCTAGGCCGGGATAGGGTGCCCACTCGCCTCTTGGCTATTGGTCCGGGCGGCAGGGAGGCCCAGACAGTAAGGCATGTGGCATGGCAGCACCACTGGTCGCCATCCGGCATCGACGACGGCAAGAGTGCCGCAGTGGTCACCATCCTACCGCCATCTGCACACCTCCTCCCGCTCAATCTCCCCGAGGTGCTCAATATAATTGTCTTGTATAAATCTGTAGAAACAAATCATGTTGTCATCACACAAGCAACCCACTAGTCGAATGGAAAAGTGCAGTTTAATGAAGGAAACGCACAGAGATCATGTAGAATAGAAGTGGCGGGGTCATCTTAATTTGATCAACGCCTGTACCGTGCCCCGCAACAGATTGGTCAATAGGTCCCTGCATTTAGCATACACATTAGACCACAAACCATTGGAGTAGAACATAAACAGCCAGTCGAAGAGTATGAAGAACGTACAGGATGGTGAGGTGGCCGAGATCAGGAGGGATGCCTCCTTGCAGTTGCAGGTAGTTAGCTATCAGGTAACTGAATAAACAATCAAAACACAAACATTTCACTTTAGCAGACTGGTACCAAACAAAATTAAGTGAACTGATATAAATTAGATCATACAGTGAGTGGCATACATTCTCTGAGCCCAGTGCGGTTCTTGATCTCTGGAGGGAAGGGACAGTGCAAACAATTATGCCAACACACAGGTACCACAGCCTACTGTATCCTTCACAAATATTAGAAGCTTGCTGAACTTCCCAAAGCTGGGTGAGATGATGTCCTGCCCAACAAATAAATAAGTCAGCTCCTGCTAGTTACCAAAATTACCACAGTATCAGAGAAAACTCAATTTTGTCCCATGATACAAGCTTGAACAGAATACCTTATAAAGCCATTGCACCACCAGAAGCAATCCACACTCTTAAGGGCAAGCAAAACATAACCGGGTAGTGAAGATTGCTCATCCCGGGTAGCAATGAGGATTAAATCAATATCGCAAGTACAAAAAGAAGCTCACATATACGAGGAGGGTTTTGACAACCCACACAACATGGTAGCACCCGTACATCTACAGAACAACATGTTTTCTCAAGATGACACCTATGTGAAATTACTACTGGAAACATTAAGGTTTTCCATCTGGAAATACTATCCGATCAAGATTCACTAGACTAAACAAATATTGCAACTAGCAAGCAGAAACAAGGCATACACTACATGTACATATCATTTGTGTATGTGCATTTACTTTGTGCATTTTCAGCACAAATCACAACTGCCCTACAACATACATTGGAAACTAGCTTAGCTTCCGTGCGCAATTCCACAAAAATTGAATCTAAGAATGCTACTAGTAGCAATTTAATGGTTGCTGTCATTGTTGTTAATTTGGCAAAAATAAAAGAGGAGAGAATTCGACCAATAACCAGCCACCACATATCACATACACCTTGTGTATAGACTCAATCAGAGCAAGTCAATAAGTTAACAGAAACTAGTCATTATAAAGCCAGTAGCTTCCCTGATAACCCTAAATAGTGTCATTTACGACAGCAATCAGCACAAGGCATACCATTCGTAATCTACTTTAAACACATCACATGAGAATATTGTCCCTTTCAGCATGACTACAACTTTTTTCAGCACAATTTTATCAGAATATGTACTGTACTGTAACAATCTACTACCTCATGGGTGAGGGGCGTACAAACATGTCGTTGTGATCAAGAATAGCTAGCACAGCATGCACACACAACCATGGCACGAAGGCCATGACCCAGAGCATCATGGAGGAAGTTGCATGACCAGAGGAGGACCAAGATCACATATTGTAGGGTTGTAGTCGAAGCAGAACACCGCCGCCGCCGTGGTTGCGGTGCCACCAGCGATGGGCACAGTAAGACTAGCCCATACTGCATCACCGCCATCGCAGTGATGAAGAAGAACACAAGCTGCATTCGCAATTCACAAGGACAAGAGGAAATGTTTCAGCACGAAGCAACTCCCATCATATTTGCAGCAAAATAGAGAGGGAGGGAGGGATCTACATTCTTTACCTCTTTGTCGCTCCCCACGAACCGCACCAGGAAGGTCTAGGGCATGGGAACAGTGAGGGACCACAACATCCTGTTCAGGACAGTCTTCTCCATGATGAGAATATGCTGCCAAGATGTGAATGAGATCATTAGCCTGCAAAACACACACAAGCAGATTAGATCTTGGGTTTAGAATTCAAATTTCGTTCACAGACAAGACACAAGCAGACCAAACAAGCAGGGCAAGCAATCAAGCAGGTGCATAGCTTTGTTGTAGTTGGTGGTCGATCACCAAACTGTTTTCTATCTGGATATTAACAGATATAAATATTCTCTACATACCAAATGAATATTGCAGCTAGCAAGCAAAAACAAGGCGTAGAAGAAGCATGTACTCCCTCCGTCCCGGTATCCAGGGCATAATTCGAAATCCTTGTTGTCCCATAACCCATCCCCTCCTAGGCACAATTTACATTAAATGCATGTTTAATTAGGCCATGTTTTCTCTTCCCAAGCCAATCATGTTTAATTATGCATGCACCATGAACACCTATTGGTTCAACTCCCGCATGCATTGTGAGAGGGAGAGAGAAATCAACACCAATCACGTTTTGCCTTGGGCCAAGATATTCAAAAATTATGCCCTGGATACCAGGACGGAGGGAGTACATATCATTTGTGTCTGCATTTACTTCCCATTTGAGCACCAATTGCAGCTGCCCTACACCTCTTCCAAAGCGACACCGCCAAATTTGATATCTAAGAACTAATGCAAAACTACAAGTAAATTGATGGTTGTGGACATGTCCGTTTAGACTAGTCATAGTGAGAAGTAACTTAGACTAGTAACATGCATATGTTACTAGTCTAAGTTACCACCTCTATAGTGGGTAGTAACTAGTATGTGGTGTCATGCAATGAGTTATTTATTGAATTATAGAGTCATTTTGTATTGAAAAGTGTGATGTGATGGTAACATAGCTAGTTACTCTTCTCATCTCTCTCCTCATTTAATGATACGCCATGTCATCAAAATACCTAGTTGGCGTTGCATGTGGGTGCATGTTACCACCTTAGTTACTCCCACTATGACTAGTCTCAGTGTATGTTTAAAAAAATGAGTTTTGAGTTTCGACCAGTAACCAGCAACCACAAACACCATTTGTATAGACTCAACCAGAGCAAGTCAACAGTTAGCAGAAGTTTTGCCTATAACCACTAAAGCCAGTAGCTCCTATAATAAGCCTAAATAGTCACATTAATTACAGCAATCCGTCCAAGGCATACGAGTGAGCCAGCCAACCTAGGCATACAATTTAATTAACATTTCCTAAGTACACAGTAGAGAATTGTCACAACGCACTTGAGACCTTTGCCGAATAATAAACCAGAGCAACATGACCAGATCCTAAGCATCCAACCACCACTGAACCTAAACCAGTAGGTCATCGGCTCAATGGCCTGGTATCACAGAGCGTGTACAGGATACAAGGGGAGAAGAAAATGCTCACCTAAACCATCGCATGGCAACGAGGGTGGAGGTGAAGGAGTAAGAAGTCGAAATGCAAGTACAAGAGCATGGGAAGAAGCTCTCAGCGAAAATGACAGCAGCGTCCTATGCTTCCAGGCTTCAAAAACTTGCAGTTAAGAAACATCAAATGTCAGTACAAGACAGGACATGTCATAGCATTGAGGATTAAATCAATATCTCAAGTACAAGTGAAAATCAAATATACTTCTAATCAAGCTTCTAAGCATTGCTTGCAGAAATAAATTGGGAGGATGGTTTCGACTTAACCCACAGATCATGGCAGCACCCGTACATCAGTGAAATTACTACTGGAAACATCACGGTTTTCTATCTGGAAATATTAACGGATCAAGATTCACTAGACTAAACGATTATTGCAACTAGCAAGCAGAAACAAGACATACACTACATGTACATATCATTTGTTTATGTGCATTTACTTTGCGCATTTTCAGCACAAATCGCAACTGCCCTCTGCACCTACCATCAATATACATGGGAAACTAGCTTGGATTCCATGAATAATACCACCAAATTTGAACCTAGGAATGCCACTAGAAGTACTTTAATGGTTGCTGTCATGGCTACTAGTTTGGCATTAACTACAGCAATCAGTACAAGGCATACGAGTGAGCCAGACAACCTAGGCATACAAATTAATTAACTTTTCCTAAGTACACAGTAGAGAATTGTTAATACGCACTTTAGATCATCGCATAATAAATAAACCAGAGCAACATGACCAGATCCTAAGTGTACAACCGCCATTGAACTTGAGCCAGTAGGTCATCTGCTCGATGGCCGGAGCACATAACAGCCACGGCTCGATCGATGGCCTGGTATCACAGAGCGCATACAGGATACAAGGAGAGAAGCATATGCTCACCTAAACAACCGCACGACAGCGAGGTGAGGTGGAGGAAGAAGTCAAAATGCAAGTACGAGAGCAGGGGAAGAAGCTCTCAGCAGAGATAGCAGCGGCCTATGCTCCCCGGCTTCAAAAAGTTGCAGTTAAGAAAATCAAATGTCAATACAGGGAAGGAAATGCCGTAGCATTGAGGATTAAATCAATATCGCAAGTACAAGTGAGGCTCGCATATACTTCTAATCAAGATTCTAAGCATTACTTGCAGACATAAACTAAGTGAAGGGTTTCAACTTAATCCACACAACATGGCAGAACCCGTACATCTACAGAACAACACATTTTCTCAAGATGGTACCTATGTGAAATTACAACTGGAAACATAACTATTTTCTATCTGGAAATATTAAGAGATCAAGGTTCACTACAGACAAAACGAGTATTGCAGTACCACCAAATTTGATCCTAAGCAATACCACCAAATTTGATCCTAAGAATGCCCCTAGAAGTAATGGGATGGTTGCTCTCATGGCTGTTAATTTGGAAAAATACAAGAGGAGAGCTTCAACCAATAGCCAGCCACCACAGATCACATACATCTTGTGTATAGAGTGTAGACTCAGTGAGAGCAAGTCAACAAGTTAGAAGCTACTTATTATAAAGCCAGCAGCTTTCCTAATAAGCCTAAATAGTGTCGTTGACCACATCAGTCAACAGCGGAAAGAGAAGACAGAGGACTCCTCTATGCACGAGTTTCTCGAATATGTCATTGGGCAGTGACCTATGACATCTTCGAGTGGCTCGGCATAGAAGGATCATCTCAGTGCTAAGAGGATTCTATCTAGAAATCATTCAGTTCATCGACCGAATATAAATCATTTGGATTCCCTGCATACAGGGGCGGAGACAGGGGGCTAGCAGGGGTCAGACCCCCCCCCCCCCCCAACCGTTTGCCCCCCTCAATAATCTACAGCGATGAATACTTGTATTAGACATGCATTTACGTACATAGATAATAGTTTTTAAGCCAAATTTACGTATTAGTGCACAAACTATGGCCCAACAGGTAAAAAGAATAGCCCATTACTATACCCACTTACAGGCAATGACGGATCATAGAAGGCCTGGTTATTTTTGCCTCCGCTCTCGCGTAATCACATCGATCGCTTGCCAGGACGAGGAAGCCAGCCACCTCTGGCCGCCGCCGCCGGCAGTGGGAGTTTGATTGCCGGTTTTTTCAGTCGGCCGAGTAGGTGGCTGCCCGCTTACCGTGAGTCCACATCATTGTTCCGTCAATTCACCACAGGATTAGTCAAGGTACACTATATTAACATTGTACTACTAATCTGATCTAAGTTTTCTATACTTCTTGAGTTAGATTGAGTTTTACCGCCAATTGATTCGATCTCAAATCAGGCCAGGTGTTGAAACTTCAGGATTCAGTCAGTGTTAACATTCTAGGCATATTTATAGTAGGAAGCAAAATAGCTACCTCGTTGCGAAACATATGCCGACTTGCTTGCAAATTTTAAGGTTTCTAATACTATATATACATGTTAGCCTACGGTTGAACATATGTTGATATTCAATTTCTTTTGGACTCGATACCTTAGCATACTTGTCCTAGTAGTGCCATAGTTGTCGGCCAGTGTACATCATTTATGTAATAAGAGAAATAGGCGTATCTTTAGCGACACGCGTCACACCCATCTTGAGGTGGCTGAGAATGCTCTCAACTACATCAAGCGTCGCCCCTTCACTTTTGGGACCGCCATTCCGCCGGCAAGGATGCATTAGCTACTCCTAGATTTTCATCGCTCGCCCCCCTAAGTTCAAAGCCTGGCTCCGCCCCTGCCTGCATACGTCCTACGGTGCATTTGATATGCAGGCACCCACGAGCCACCGTAGGGCTGTATATAGGGGAAACCGTGTGTTTTGTTCTATATAGAAATCCTTCAGTTCATCGACTGAATACAAATCATTCAGATTCCCAGCATTATTACACATCATTACACATCACCAATATCCCTATCTAGTGTTGTGGTTTTCTTCTATGCCGTAGCCATGGAGAATCTTCATCATTTAACAGGATGCATGGGTCTACCCCCTCTCGGCACCGGTCAAAGGGGTAGATCGACAGGTTTGACTTTTTCCAGCTGGTGTAGGGTTTCGCCGTAGCGGGGTCCGGAAAGTCGGAATCCCACCAAAACTTGCATGGGTCCCTAATATATGTATAAGAGTGTGTTGGTAGGTTGTGGGAACCAAGATACAGCTCCGAGGTGCGACCCGCTTCACCGACCCCGCTTACTCCGTAGCAAGTTCCGACACTTAGAGGTGAAAACTCCCGTGTCGGGTGCCAGGCACGGAATCATGCGACGAACCACATGAAATGTTGGTTCCCCATGGTACTATGTACCAACATAACACAACCAAGCAAAAAAGTTCATGCGAATACCCCTCTCGGCACCGGTCAAAGGGGTAGATCGATAGGTTTGACTTTTTCCAACGGGTGTAGGGTTTCACCGTAGCGGGGTCCGGAGCATCGGAATCCCACCAAAACTTGCATGGGTCCCTAATATATGTATAAGCGTGTGTTGGTAGGTTGTGGGAACCAAGATACAGCTTCGATGTGCGACCCGCTTCACCGACCCCTACTCCGTAGTAAATTCCCACACACTTAGAGGTGAAAACTCCCGTGTTGGGTGCCGGGCACGGAATCATGCGACGGAACACATGAAATGTTGGTTCCCCATAGTCCTATGTACCAACCTAACACAACCAAGCAATAAAGTTCATGCGTCTATCCCCTCTCGGCGCAGGTCAAAGGGGTAGATCGACATGTTTGAATTTTGTCCAGCGGGTGTAGGGTTTCGCCGTAGCAGGGTCAGGAGCGTCGGAATCCCACCAAAACTTGCATGGGTCCCTAATATATGTATAAGAGTGTGTTGGTAGGTTGTGGGAACCAAGATACAACTCTGAGGTGCGACCCCCTTCATCGACCCCGCTTACTCCGTAGTAAGTTCTGACAGTTAGAGGTGAAAACTCCCGTGTCGGGTGCCGGGCACGGAATCATGCGACGGAACACATTAAATGTTGGTTCACCATGGTCCTATGTACCAACCTAACACAACCAAGCAAAAAAGTTCTTGTGTCTACCCCCTCTCGCCGCCGGCCAAAGGGGTAGATCGACAGGTTTGACTTTTTTCTAGCAGGTGTAGGGTTTCGGCGTAGCGGGGTCCGGAGCGTCGGAGTCCCCCACCAAAACTTGCATGGGTCCCTAATATATGTATACGAGTGTGTTGGTAGGTTCTGGGAACCAAGATACAGCTTCGAGGTGCGACCCCCTTCATCGACCCCGCTTACTCCGTAGTAAGTTCCGACACTTAGAGGTGAAAACTCCCGTATCGGGTGCCGGGCACGAAATCATTCGACGGAACACACGAAATGTTGGTTCCCCATGTTCCTATGTACCAATCTAACACAACCAAGCAAAAAAGTTCATGCGTCTACCCCCTCTCGGTGCCGGTCAAAGGGGTAGATCGACACGTTAGGTTCACTAATTTTCGGGTTTCGACACATATGCGGCCCACACCGGAGGGTTTATAAATATATTATCGAGAACCATAATTAAGTGAAGTAAATGAACGTACTAGAAGCCTTAACAAAGAAAATAAACAAAGCAAGGATAGCAAAAAAAAATCAATGGGCTAGTGCAAATACATGGTTTGCCCGTGTGCAGCTCACAGGGATGCACGGCAAAGGCTGTGTTTGCCGTGCGCTACGCTCAAAGCCACACGGCAAAGCATCTCCCACCAATTAATTTAGAGCGCGGGAAAATTTGGCCACTCTGTGTCGTGCACTGAAGCTCCGAGCACACGGCAAACAATGTCTTTGCCGTGATTGCATCTACTTAACGCACGGCAAAAAGATTTATTGGAAACAAGGGAAAATTGTGGGTTCTGGTCGTTACGGGTCCTACTTGTTTGCCGTGCTATCGTGTTGAGGTGCACGGCAAAGATGTCTTTGCCGAGACTGGGTTGTTTGCCGCGTGTTTTTTGTTCTTTTTGCCGTGCGTTTTTATTTGCCGTGTGCCCTTTCTGTACTGTGCTGTGGTCAGTTCTTTGCCATGCTCCTACATGTTTCCTGCACGGCAAAGGAACCTTTGCCGTGTTTCGTAGAATGTATGTGCACGGCAAAGAACTGCACTCACGGGAAAGATAGATTTTCTGGTAGTGGAAACGACAATCTAGGATAAAAGCCATGCCATAACTCATATGGTATTTGTCTCCACGGATTTAGATGGTTTCCCTATAATCTAAAGTGAATGTTTTGATTCTAACATATAACTCAAATGATAACAATAATTCGATAAGAGATTTTATAGACCATACACTATCCAATAGAGTATGATTATGGCGTGCAAACACACCATATCACTGTGGTGTTCCATGCGACATCATTTGTGAAACTCGTTTCACAAGTCTTATGATGATATGCCAAACTCATAACTCAAATCCTTGTCTCCTCGATCAGTATCGCAGGAAAATTGATTTTTTTGTTAAGTTTATTTTCTTACTTCACTCTGAATTTGTTCGAACTCATCAAACTTTTCAGACTAGCATTCTATTAAGTGGACATACTAATATCTACTCAAATCATTGGTGAAGTTTTACGAAATAATGATTTCCACTACTTGTTTAAGTACTCATTGATCCCATACAACAATATGCATAATTATCAACAAGTTAAATATCCTCTTCCATAAACTAAAAATAGAGTCTTAGTTATCATGTCCATGAAGGACAGTTTGCATGTGTCAAAAGATCAAAATCTAAGGACTCGGAGATCCATCAGAATGGAGCTTCTTCATGCATATAACTTTTACGTGACATAAACGGTAGTGCCACACGACTGTGGTGTCATTACTAAGTCTATATCCTTTGGCATTAATTTATGAATAGGAGCTACTACCATCTAGATTCAAATAAGAACATTACATTCGTAATCGGTGTATGGCCATTAAATATATTATTCATTAATATAGGACAACAATTTGTCCCTAACATATATGAATAATCATCTCGCCAGAGGCAAGACACACTTATAATGATTATACTAACAGTGATTACAAAAAAAACTTATTCAAATGGTAGATGCAGAAAAAGTAATTAAAAAGTTCTAGAAAAAATGTCCGGCCTTGCAGCTCGACAGCCTCCGCCTCGTAACTGTAACACCAAACAAAAGTCCGAGGTCCCTATCCCCTCCCGCCACCAGCAAGCAGAGGAGGAGGGGATCCGTTGATATTGGACGGAGACAGAGGAGACGGGCAGTGACTAGTTTTTTTATTTGGCGATGGCTTTTGAAACAGGACATAAAACATGATAATTCTTACTTGAATAAACATATAATTATCTCAACTAAAATGTACACATCGTTCAATATCTCACTGAAAAAGATTCAGACTAAATGAAAACAAACGGCGAAAGGAAAGACAACTATGATCACCTAATTAAAGAAAAGAAAAACGTAGCAATTCATTAGCTTGTGGTTAAAGGTGAGTGTATTGCCCGGCACTTCATACATGTGGCATTCCAATATCTAGATAAGTACAGGAAAATGAAATCCGAAAATTCACAATTTTTTGATCCATCCAAGATCGGTTGATTGAGAACTGAACTTTTGTTGGTCAATTATCAAAGAGGGAATATCAGAAAGGATTGTGAACGAGAGGGTTGACAGCTGGGCGATGTCGGATCGATCCAGTTGCCGAGTAGTATAAAAGATAAAAGAAGACCGGATCTGGCCGCGATCGTCTATATATATCCACCGAAGCCAAAAAATCTGATCGATCTGCCCTAAACCTCGGTTGAGCCACAGCCATGGAGAAGGATCCTTCCCGGCCGTTCCTGGTGCTAGGCGACATTGTGCAAGATTTCCGCCACATGGACCGTGAGGGTTTTCAGATGGTGCAGTGTCGGAGGCGGGAGGCCTACGACTGCGGGCCCAACGGGGACGCCATCGTGCTCGGCCTCGAGATCTTGGTGCGCCTCGGCCGCGACGACGACCCAGACAGAAACCCCAAGCTGTGTATCTCCGCGAGCGAGGAGGTCTTGGACCGTGTCGGGTCGGAGATCGACGACTACAAGGCGGAGATCCACGGGAGGCGCCTCTGCTACTGCGCTCACATCTGCTCCTCCGTCGACGGGGACGTCATGGTCCTCTGCATCTCTTTCATCGCCAGCTTCAGCAGCGCCGCCTTCCGGACATACTACCTCGTCTACGACTCCGCCGCCGCGTCGCTCTACCTGCTACCCCACATGCCTCCCTGCTATCAGCACTTCTGCACCGAGTCCCCTCTACTGCTCAAGGTAGGAGAAGAGGAGGATGACAAGTCATACTTGTAGTAAATTGTGTCTTCCAACATTTTATATATCTACTACATTGTCCGGAATTCAACTCAGTGTGGAAATCTCACGGAAATAACAGGGAATTAATGATGTGGAATTGTACTTAAGGAAATATACTTAAGGAAGCCGGTACGGCTATACTGGAACACAGTGTATATAAATATGCTGGAATTATACCCGGGAACAGTATAGAGCGGAATGCCAGGTTGTCTGTAGGATTGGCTCTATGGATTGTTAAAGCCTACGAGTTTGATTTGTTTTCGAACTCGGCGCATGACTCACACATGCGTGCTGGGACCTAATTGTTTAACAGTAATAGGCTCGGTAACTGGCTGTTAAATATTGTGGTTGTTTTAACATATCACGAGTCCTATCTGGAAACAGATTGATTTATCTGGAATTGGAGTCTATATAAAGGTCCCACCCTCTAGCCTCATTATGCATTGTGAGCGGCACCACCGATAAGGCAGAGGAATAGAGGGTAGACCGAAATAACTCCTAACCCTAATTTCTTACATTGGTATCAGAGCCCAAGTTCCGGCGTGTGGCTATCGCCGGTGATCCTGCTTGGCCTCGTCGCTTTATCTGCTGCGTACTTACTGCCGGCGCTTGTCGCTTTATCCGCTGCGTAATTCTCGACGCCGTCGGGAGACTGTGCGGCCGCCTCCATAGAATCCTCCGGTTTTTTTCCCAGTCAGTTGATCTGTCTGCTACCCGCGAGGTATAGATCGCGGCTGTCCAATCATCGTTGTTTGTTTTTTGCTGCGCCGCTGTGCGTTGGGGTGATACCCGCACGTGGATCGGAAGAACCGAAGAAGACAAGGAGGCGGCACTAGTGTAAAAATGGTCTTTGGGAAGGGGGGAGAGCCATTAGGCCCGGTTCAGAGACAAACCGGGACCAATGCCTGGCATTGGTCCCGGTTCGACCGGCCAGGATCCCGAGAGGCATTGGTCCCGGTTGGGCCAGGGGCATTAGTCCCGGTTCTTGCTGTCAATCGGGACTAAAGCTCCCTCAGAGCATTAGTCCCGGTTTACAGCACGAACCGGGACTAATAGTCCACTGCCTATATAAAGCCAGCCAGCTTCTACACTCCTCTATTTTTTTTCTGCTAGGTGTTGTGAGAGGTGGGTGCTAGTTTGTTTTCCTTTGCTATGCACTAGAGGTGTTCGATGAAATGCCCGAGCCACATTTCAGTTCACACAAAATTATATGAGGTGCCCGAGCCACCCTTAGGCTTTGTCCTCTCTCTTTCCTCCGATCGATCGAGGTTAATTAGCAACCTAGCTTTGTCTTTTAATTTCATCTGTAATTGATAGTAATTTTGCATGTGTCGATATACGGTGGTCATTTCAGTATTGAACATGTATTTTAATTGTATTTGATAAAATTAATTATATGATATGCAGATGGATGCCCGGTGGCGATGGATGTACGGCGATCGACGCAATTCTGATTTTCTTGCAGGCTTGCATAAATTTCTCGTTGTAGCCGAGGCAAACAAAGAGGATGGTTTTATGCCTTGTCCATGTGTGGACTGTCGGAACGTTAAGGAGCACTCTTCCTCGAAAACCCTTCAAGGCCACCTGCTTCGGAGAGGTTTCATGCCCAGTTATAATTGTTGGACCAAGCACGGAGAAAGAGGGGTTGTGATGGAAGACGATGAAGAAGAAAATGATGATGAGAACTATCGTATGTTCTCTGAAGAATACGGTGATACTGCGATGGAAGACAATGAAGAAGAAGGAGGTGACGAACAACGGACGCCAGATGAGCATGCTGATGGTCTTGGTCAGGTCATTTCCGACGTACAACGAGAATGCGATACAAAAAAGGAAAAGCTGAAGTTGGAGGCCATGCTAGAGGATCACAAAAAGTTGTTGTACCCAAATTGCGAAGATGGCAGCACAAAGCTCGGTACCACACTAGAATTGCTGAAATGGAAGGCAGAGACTGGTTTATCTGACAAGGGATTTGAAAAGTTACTGAAAATAATGAAGCCGAAGCTTCCAAAGGATAACGAACTGCCCGAGACTACGTACGAAGCAAAGAAGGCTATCTGCCCTTTAGGATTAGATGTGCAGAAGATACATGCATATATCAATGACTGCATCCTTTACCGCGGTGAGGAGTACGAGAATTTGGATACATGTCCGGTATGCAATGCACTGCGATACAAGATCAGACAAGATGATCCTGGTGATGTTGAGGGCGATGACGAGCCCGTTAGGAAGAAGATTCCTGCTAAGGTTATGTGGTATGCTCCTATAATACCACGGTTGAAACGTCTGTTCAGAAACGAAGAGCATGCCAGGTTGTTGCGATGGCACAAAGAAGAGCGTAAGAAAGACGGAAAGTTGATACACCCCGCCGATGGGTCTCAATGGAGAAAAATCGAGAGAGAGTTCCCGGACTTTGTAGGTGACGCAAGGAACTTATGGTTTGATCTAAGTACAGACGGTATGAATCCTTTTGGGGAGCAGAGCTGCAGTCACAGCACCTGGCCCGTGACTCTATGTATCTACAACCTTCCTCCTTGGTTGTGCATGAAGCGGAAGTTCATTATGATGCCAGTTCTCATCCAAGGCCCGAAGCTACCCGGCAACGACATTGATGTGTACCTAAGGCCATTAGTTGATGAACTTTTGCAGTTGTGGGCCATACCAGGTGTACGTGTGTGGGATGAGCACAAACAGATGAAATTTGACCTACGAGCGTTGTTGTTCGTAACCATCAATGATTGGCCAGCTCTCAGTAACATTTCAGGTCAATCAAACAAGGGATACAACGCTTGCACGCACTGTTTAGATAAGACTAAAGGTATATATCTGGAAAAATGTAATAAGGTCGTGTACCTGGGGTGTTGTCAATTTCTTCGAGCCAATCATCCCATAAGAAAGAAAGGTAAGCATTTCAAAGGTGAGGCAGATCACCGGAAGAAGCCTAACCTCCCTGATGGTGATGCTATATTTGGTATGGTCAAGGACATAGAAGTAATCTTTGGAAAGGGTCCTGGCGGCCAATCTGTTCCGAAAGACGTCGCTACCGGACACGCGCCCATGTGGAAGAAGAAATCTATATTTTGGGAGCTACCCTATTGGAAAGTCCTAGAGGTCCGGTCTTCAATCGACGTGATGCACGTGACGAAGAATCTTTGCGTGAACCTGCTAGGCTTCCTCGGCGTGTATGGGAAGACAAAAGATACACCGGAAGCACGGGAGGACCAGCAGCGTATGAAAGACCCAAACAACGAGCATACTGATAAATGGCGTCATTACATAAGCAGCTACGCTCTTACGAAAGCATAGAAGGAAATATTTTTTGAATGCCTGAGCAGTATCAAGGTCCCGGCTGGTTTCTCGTCAAATATAAAGGGAATAATAAATATGGCAGATATGAAATTCCAAAACCTGAAGTCTCATGATTGCCACGTGATTATGACGCAGTTGCTTCCGATTGCATTGAGGGGGCTTCTACCGGAAAATGTTCGAGTACCCATTGTGAAGCTATGTGCATTTCTCAATGCAATATCTCAGAAGGTAATCGATCAAGAAAGTCTGATAAGGTTACAGAGTGAGGTGGTCCAATGTCTTGTTAGTTTTGAGTTGGTGCTCCCCCCATCATTCTTCAATATTATGACGCATCTCCTGGTTCACCTAGTCGACGAGATTGCAATTCTCGGTTCTGTATTTCTACACAATATGTTCCCCTTCAAGAGGTTCATGGGAGTCTTGAAGAAATATGTTCATAACCGTGCTAGGCCAGAAGAAAGCATCTCCAAAGGCTATGGAACAGAGGAGGTCATTGAGTTTTGTGTTGACTTCATTCCCGACATTAAGTCGATCGGTCTTCCTGAATCGCAGCATGAGGGGAGACTTAGTGGAAAAGGCACGCTAGCAAAGAAAGCAATGATATGTAGGGATGGGCATTATTTCACTCAAGCACACTACACAGTTCTGCAAAGTTCCACCTTCGTGGCTCCGTATATCGAGGTACACAAGAATAGTGTACGCTCCAAAAACCCAGGGAAGCCTGACTCCTGGATTAAGCAAAAACACATGGAGACTTTCGGCAGTTGGTTGCGATTACATCTCATGAATGACAAAGATGTTGGAGATCAACTCTACTTATTGGCCGCATCACCATCTTCGACTGTATTGACTTTCCAAGGGTACGAGATAAATGGGAATACATTTTACACGATCGCCCAAGATAAAAAGAGTACCAACCAAAATAGTGGTGTTCGCTTTGATGCAACAGACGAGAATGGACAAAAGGACACATACTATGGTTACATAGAGGAGATATGGGAACTTGACTATGGACCTACTTTTAAGGTCCCTTTGTTTCGGTGCAGTTGGGTCAACATGAATGGAGAAGGGGTAAAGGTAGACCAGCTGTACGGAATGACAACAGTGGATCTCAAGAATCTTGCGTACAGAGACGAACCATTCGTCCTAGCCAATGATGTGGCTCAGGTTTTCTATGTGAAGGACATGAGCTCCAGGAATAAAAAAAGAAAAGATAAGGAAACAAATACATCATACGATGAGCCGAAGCGTCACATAGTTCTTTCAGGAAAAAAAAAACATCGTGGGAGTCGAGGACAAGACAGACATGTCAGCAGACTATAATAAGTTTGATGAAATTCCGCCCTTCACAGTGAAAACTGACCCAAGCATCCCGTTATATAATGAAGAAACTCCATGGTTAAGGTCGAAGAAGCGATCATGATCTAAGTATAAGTGTAATAATATATAAAACAATTTATGTATTAGTGTTCTCAAAACCTTTTTATGTATGAGTGTTGTCAAATGCATTACACAATATATGTATGATCGTGCCGGCTCCGCTTCACTCTTTTTGCTGCAACAAAAACTGGTGAGAAGTTCGTATACACAACACACGGTATCACCTGCATACAAATCGTATTCGGTCGATGAACTGAAGGATTCCTAGATAGAACAAAACACACGGTATCACCTGCATACAACCCTACTGTGTGGCTAGAGAGTGCCCGCATATCAAATGCACCGTAGGGCGTATGCAGGTGAAACCGTTTGATTTGTATTCGGTCGTGAGCAGCTCCCACCTCCTCGGCTGCTTGGATCCGACCGAGGGGCATGGCTACCACTTCCACCACCACCACTCCCACCTCCTCGGCAATTCATCATTGTGTCACCCTAATCCAGTGGTTGGATTCAACCTACCCGAGGGCTTGTGTTTTCAACAGCGTCGTTGTGTTGTCCTTATTCACCGACCTACAGGAGGTGGCTCCAATGGCTGGCCGACGAACAAGGACAAACACAATAATGCCAGGGAACATGCCAGCGGGTAGGATAAATCCAACCATTGGGTTCGGTGGCAAAGGTAGACGCTAGTTGTGTGCCGTTCGCTGCAGGGACGTCACTATTTATAGGCGATTAGAAGGTGTGCTTCTTTAGTCCCGGTTGGTAACACGAACCGGTACTAAAGGCCCTGATCCAACAGCTCACAAGCGCTTCAAAGAAACACACGATCCGTGTGCTTCTGATCCAATGGCTCACAAGCGCTCTAAAGAAACACACCCCTGATCCAATGGCTCGCAAGCGCTTGAAAGAAATACACGATCCGTGTGCTTCTTTAATCCCGGTTGGTAACACGAACCGGTAGTAAAGGCCCTGATCCAACAGCTCACAAGCGATTCAAAGAAACACACGATCCGTGTGCTTCTGATCCAACGGCTCACAAGCGCTCTAAAGAAACACACCTGATGGGGGGATACTTTATAGGTAGGCCCATGGACCCGGAAAGTAGACCCGCCAAGACCAAGAAGGCCAAAGCCAGGTCACGGGTCAAGTCACATGAACTGGGTTGGAGACAAGCCGGCCCAAAGCCCGTGTGGAGAAGGAGTCCTCGAGAGAGGAGTCCTAGTACAACCCGGAGTTCTAACTTGGAAGGACAAAGCCTAGAGTAGGACTCCGTGTCTAAGTATGACTCGGTACCAGTTGTAAGTCCAGGGACTCGTCCGCCTTTATAAGGAGAGCCCTGGACCTAGATTGATAAGTTTTAAGAGAACCAGAGAGAGAAATATCCTAGCCACCAGAGAGAACTCGCCGACTCCTGGACTAGAGGAGTCGAAACCCTTGTAATCAAGATCTAGTCCAGAGTAATAACGGAGAAGCAGGAAGTAGGTCTTTACCTCTAATCAGAGAGGCCGAACCTGTGTAAATCCTTGTTCCTTGGCGAGAGTAACAACTCCTACGTACTTCGTTCATCGATGGCCTCAGAACTCATCTTCCCCCAGGAAGAACTTGCCGTGATAACCCTACGACAGTTGGCGCCCACCGTGGAGCCTATGATGAAAGGAGTTGAGATCGTGGGAGCAGCTCGCCGAGCCATGGAGAAACTCGCCATTGGGCGGGTCTACACGGATGAGCACGGAGAAACCGAGATCGACGACTCAGGCTGGACCTCAGAGATGAATGAAGTCGACGAGGGATACCAGTTCGTCTTTGGAAGAATCAACGTGTTCGTTGGCATGGTTAGCACGTCAGGAATTCGCTGCAACTCGGCGGAGTTAGTTTCAGGGCCCACCGCCATCGTCGAGTCCGATGGCGAGGAGTCGGTTGGTACATCAGAAGTCGGTATCGTCGCTGAGTCAGAAGAGGAGCAGAACCAGGCTGAGAAGCCGGGGATGCTGCAAGACCTAAGTATGGATCCGGATTATGATGCAGATTTAGAGTCTATCTTGCCCTTGTTTGAATATTGACTTGGGTACGGTATTGAAGAGGAGGAATACGTGGAGTCGCCAGCACGTGCCCGCGTCGTTGGAGTCTACATGTCAGGGAACGGTGGAAATCAGTTTGATCCAGCACTACTGACAAAGGAATTCAATGCAAGCAACGCTGCAGAGCGGGCGGCCGAGTTGGCTAGTGCTCGTGCGGCATTGGAGAGACAGTTAGCAGAGGTTACAGAAGCAAATCACAGGTTAATAGAAGAGCGGGCCCGTATCCAAACTGAGGCCCAGGTAGTGCGGAGTCGCCGCGAAGAGCTCGCTTCAATTCAACATCGCAGGGCCAGGAGTCGCCTGCGTGATGGAGTCCATATCAATCCAACAAATTTATTCACCACACCTGGTCCAGGCACAGGAGCCGGACTGGGAGGATCAGCGGCTGCAGGAGGCGCCGCAGGCGGAGGACCCGGAGGCAGCCGTACCAACGGACCACCACCACCACCACCACCTCCAGAAGGAACCGGAGGCAGCCGTTCTAACGGACCACCACCTGAAGGAGGACTCGGAGGAGGGATAGCTGGTGGCATGGGACCTCAGCCTAACAGATTTCACACTCCAGAGGGACACTATTCCAATCCAATGGACAACGTTCATGCTGCGACTTTAAGGTTGGAGAATATCATGGTACCAGAAGGACCGGAGGGTCGAGAGACCCGTGAGGCTATAGAATTGTTGAAAACAGCGTTGACTCAGCAAGCTCTTTATCCAGCGTTTCCAGATGCAAGCAGGCTGCATTCAACGCCCTTCAACTCAGGCACAAGGAGTCGGCACGGTGAATCTAACCCGGCCAACTCCACAAGCGCTAGACGTCGTGAACGAGAAAGGAACATAATGAACAGGCCAACTGCCTCGTCAGCTCAATTAGTAGTTGATGAAGCAAGACACCGATGAGAAAGAGAGGCAGCCAGGGCCCGGGAGGCTGAAAGGGACAGAGCGCTAGCTGGTACAGCTAACCCGCCTCAGCCAGCCCAGATGCACATAGAGGCGACTTCCCCTGGTGCTTCCCCAGCACTAACAGGACCTGAGTGCCTGTCAGATGCTATCAGAGCCGAGTCCTTCCCCAGCAGTTTCAAGGAGCCGCGCAATGTTCCAAATTACGAGCCCAACATGGACCCGACTTCTTGGTTAGGCACCTATGAGATGGCAATGAGTATTCGTAATGCCACAGGTAATCTGTGTGCTAAATTCATGTATCTTATGATGGAGGGAGCAGCCAAAGTTTGGATGCGTAACTTGCCTCCTAGATCAATCAACTCTTGGGAGCAGTTGAAGGCGGCTTTTATTCAGAATTTCCAAGGCACATGCAAAAAGCTCAGTACCATAGAGGATTTCGAGCGGTGTGTTCAGAGGAAAGGCGGGTCAGCAAGGCACTAGATGAAGCGGGTGTCGGAGATCATCAACTCCTCACAAGGACTCCCACCAGTTTCAGTGCTGATGGCGATGGAGAGAAATTGCAGCTACAACCCTTTGATTTGGAAACTAGGACGTATGAAGGAGAGCTTGAATCAAGGTGTTCCCTTACAATTGGTGAAATCATGGCAGGTGCTAATAAGCACGCTGCCACAGATAAAACCAAGGATCAGGAGGAAGGGAACAAAGGATAGGGTGGTAATAATCAGAACCCGAACCAAAATTCAAATCAGCAGCAAGGAGGTAGCAAGCGGCCATATGGAGACAACTCTGACCTGGTAGCCAATACAAATACTGGGATCAGACGCAAGGACAACAATTCTAGAGGATACCAAGGTCGCACGCCAACCATAGAGGAGGTTCTGTCGAGTCCATGCCCTAAACACGCCAAAAATGGCAGGTGTGGCCACACCCTGGGACAGTGTGTGGACTTGCAGCGTGGCAGGTTTCCAGGACCTGGAAACAGAAACAACAATGGATATAGAGGAAACAATGGTGATGGAGGACCCGGCAACAACGGCGGAGGAGCCGGCAACAACCCCAATCAACCTCAAGGAGGAGGTAACCAGGAGGGCGGGTTCCAGCAGAACCCGAAGCAGCTTAACGATGGCAATGGCCAGTATTATGTCACAACTCGGCAGCAGAACCCGAGTCGTGGCAGTTATCATGTTTTTACAACAAGCACGTCTAAACGCGCCAAGAAATTGAAAGTCCGGGCAGTCAACGCAGTGGAACCAGCAATTCCACAATGGCTCAGGTGGTCAGAGCAAACCATCATGTGGAGTCGGGCGGATCATCCTCCAAGAGTCGATGACCCAGGGCAGCTAGCCTTGGTGGTAGCACCCCAAGTTGGAGGCTATACTTTGAGCAAAGTTCTGATGGATGGTGGAAGCAGTATCAATATCTTATATTACGACACATTCAAGAGGATGAAGCTGCAAGATAGAAAGTTGATTCCAACAGAGACAGTGTTTCATGGGATAGTACCAGGGAAGTCGGCTAAACCCATTGGTAAGATTTACCTTGAGGTTGCTTTTGGAACAATGGAGAACTATCGTTCAGAGATTATGCCCTTTGAGGTAGTGGAGCTAAAAAGTCCATACCATGCTCTGTTTGGCCGGCCAGCGTACTTTAAATTTATGGCCAGGCCATGCTACATTTATTTGAAGCTCAAGATGCCAGGTCCAGCAGGAGTCATCACAGTCAATGGCAGTAGACAGATGGCACTAGAGTGCGAGTTAGGAGATGCAGCTATGGCAGAAACAGCTTGTGCTCAAGAGGAGCTTAAATTCTATCAAGCAAATGTGGACTCGGAGGACAATTCAGTCCTCAAGAAGCTGGCCCCAGAAGAAAAGATGAAATTCAAGAGCTCAGGACACCAAATCAGTGGACTTTACCCTAGGCGACTCCTCCAAGCAGTTCGTCATTGGGGCACATCTATCTGATAAATAGGAAAGCGCGCTCGTCGAGTTCATCCGTGAGAATCGGGACGTCTTTGCATGGAAGCCATCTGACATGCCAGGAGTCCCGAGAGAACTCGCCGAGCACTGTTTACATGTTAACCCTAATGCAAGACCAGTTAAGCAAGGTCTGCGCAAGTTTCATGATGACAGAAGGAAAGCTATTGGAGAAGAGGTGGCTCGACTCCTCGCAGCCGAGTTCATCAAGGAGGTCTTCCACCCAGAGTGGGTGGCTAATCCAGTGTTGGTGCCAAAGAAAACAGGAGAGCTACGTATGTGCATTGATTTCACAGGACTCAACAAGCATTGCCCTAAGGACCCGTTTGCGTTGCCTCGTATTGATCAGATAATTGACTCAACTGCTGGGTCAGAGTTACTTTGTTTCTTAGATGCCTATTCAGGATATCATCAGATCAGGCTCAAAAAGGAAGATGAGCTAAAGACATCTTTCATAACACCCTTTGGAGCATTTTGTTACATGACAATGCCCTTTGGGATCAAGAACGCAGGAGCTACATATCAGAGGTGCATCCAAAATTGTTTCAAGGAGCAGATTAGAAGGAATGTCCACGCCTATGTGGACGATGTGGTTGTCAAATATCAGAAAGCCGACTCCCTGATAGCAGATCTGACAGAAACTTTCAATAATTTGCGCAAGTACAAGATGAAACTTAATCCTTCCAAGTGTGTTTTCGGAGTCCCTGCAGGCAAACTCCTAGGTTTCATTGTTTCAGAGAGAGGCATTGAAGCAAACCCAGAGAAAATCAAGGCTATTCACAACTTGCAGAAGCCGACTTGTCTGAAAGATGTTCAGAGAATCACTGGATGTGTAGCAGCTTTATGCAGGTTCATTTCAAGACTCGGAGAGAAGGCGGGTCCTCTCTACCGACTCCTGAAGAAGTCAGATAAATTCCTGTGGGATGAAGAAGCCGACCGTGCTTTTGAGGAGTTGAAGAAAACATTGTCAACAGCTCTAGTACTTGCAGCTCCTACAGATAAGGAGCCTATGCTGCTGTATGTGACTGCCAACGAGCGAGTTGTCAGTGCAGTAGTAGTTGTGGAACGTGCAGAGGAGGGAAAAGAGTATCCAGTATAGAGACCTGTCTACTACATCAGCGAAGTCCTCACAGATTCAAAGCAAAGGTATCCACAGTGGCAGAAGTTAGTTTATGGAGTTTTCTTGCTAGCAGGAAGCTCAAGCACTACTTCCAAGAGCATCCGATCAAAGTGGTGAGTTTAGCACCATTAGCTGACATCATACGCAACAGAGATGCAACAGGATGAGTTGCCAAGTGGGCAATTGAGTTGGGTCCTTATCATATTACATATGAGCCCAGGACAGCGATTAAATCCCAAGCTTTAGTCGACTTCGTCAATGACTGGACAGATTTCACATCCTCACCAAACACTCCCTGCACCAAGTATTGGACTATGCACTTTGATGGGTCCAGACAGTTAGAAGGCTCAGGAGCCGGCGTGGTTTTAACATCACCCAAGGGAGATAAGATGGCATATGTCCTCCAGCTGCACTTTGATTGTACAAACAACATGGTTGAGTATGAAGCCTTGTTACATGGCTTAGGTTTGGCCAGGGAGATGAACATCAGGAGTATCAGGTGCTTTAGAGACTCAGATCTGGTAGCTCGGCAAGTATCAGGAACCTGGGATTCAAAGGATGCAAACATGGCGGCTTACAGGAGAGCAGTTGAGAATATAGCCGGGTTCTTTTCTGGTTATCAAGTGGAGCACATAGACAGACGAAAGAACGAGGCCGCTGACGCGTTATCACGACTCGGCTCTCGTCGAGAGAAAGTACCCCCAAACGTATTTTTGGATGAACTCCACCACCCCTCAGTCAAGTTACCCTCAGAGGAGGAGTTAGCCTTCCCAGATCCAGAGTCAGCACTGGTGGCAGCAGTACGAGCAATCCCAACATGGACAGAGCCCTACCTTGCATATCTCCTAAGGGGTGAACTCCCAAAGGACGAAGTCCAACAGAGACAACTCATCAGACGGTGCAAGTCCTACACAGTAATTAGTGGCGAGTTGTACAGAAGGAGCGTTACTGGAGTCTATCAGAGATGTGTGTCTCCAGAGGAAGGAAGGCAAATCTTGCAAGAAATTCATGCAGGAGATTGTGGTCATCATGCATCCACTAGATCCTTGGTGTCAAAAGCTTTCAGACACGGGTTCTTTTGGTTGACAGCACATTTGGATGCAGAAAAGATAGTACGAGTCTGTGATGGATGCCAAAGGTACGCAAGGCAAGACCACGTACCAGCACAAGAACTCAGAACCATCCCTATTACCTAGCCGTTTGCAGTTTGGGGACTTGATATGGTGGGCCCTTTCTCAAAGTCGCTCTGCCAAAAGACTCATCTGCTTGTGGCAGTGGACAAGTTTACTAAATGGGTAGAAGTCGAACCCGTCAGCAGAGTCGACGGAGCATCAGCAGTTCGATTCTTCAAAAAGATAGCAACACGTTTTGGGTATCCCCACAGTATCATTACAAACAATGGGACCAACTTATCAGTTGGAGAGATGGCCAAGTTTTGTGGTGAGAACAATATCAGACTCGACCTAGCCTCAGTAGCACATCCACAGTCCAATAGACAAGCCGAGCGGGCAAATCAGGAGTTGCTAAAGGGAATCAAACCTCGGTTGCGAGTTCCCTTGTTAAGAGCTGCTGGGAGTTGGGTTGAGGAGTTACCAGCAGTACTTTGGAGCATCAGGACGACTCCTAACAGATCCACTGGATTCACACCTTTCTTCATGGTGTATGGCGCAGAAGCCGTCCTACCTAGTGACTTGCTACATGACTCGCCACGAGTCGCCAATTATGTCGAGGCAAGCAACGAGCTTGCTCGTCAGGACTCAGTGGATGCACTCGAAGAAGCAAGGGAGTTAGCCCTTGAGAGATCAGCAATCTATCAACAGGACTTGCAGCGATATCACGCACGCAGAATCAAGACTCGGACTTTCCAGGAGGGTGACTTAGTGCTTCGCCTGGTCCAGAATAAGGAAGGGATGCACAAGTTATCACCGCCATGGGAAGGACCGTTTGTCATAAGCAAGAATTTGAATAACGGGTCGTACTATCTAATGGATGTGCGAGAGCCGGCAAATATAAGCAAGGGAGCCGATACGGCTCATACCCTAGAACCATATGCAGAGGCAGAGAGGCCGTGGAACATAGCTCAGTTACGTCCTTATTATAGCTAAGTTGTAATAGTTTTGTAAGTTGACAGGCAAAGAGCCCAGTGAGCCATGCCTAGATGTAATCAAATTTTCGTGATCAAAGGAAATAAAGCCGGCTTCTGTGAATATGAGTCCTTTAGTCGAGTCACCCAGTGAGTGCGCTTTATTGATTATATTTGATCACAAGGTTCTTGGGGGCTTGCTTTTCAGGAAAAAAGTCAAGCTTAGACCTGTGAACCCGGCACAGTAGCCAAACTTTTCCTAATTTTCTTGCTAGTAAGTCAGATGCATCCTGCACAATGTGAATAATCTACAGGCATGACTTGTCTCTAGCTCTTATGAATCCTAAGGACATAAGAGGTTAGGAGCCTGTCAGCACAAACTGTAAGAGAAGTCACGCAGGGCCTACTTATTCATCAGCGAAAAATTAGACGGGTTATAAGAACCAAGCAATGACTTGTATAAATAAGACATAGTAATGTCACAGAGAGATACAACAAGTCATTACAGGCCGATGGGCACAAATTCAAAATAATTAGACAAGCCAAAAAGTTTAAGCACCAATAGTGCATCATTACAGCTCAGTAGTCATCTAGGGGGTGACTCCTCTCAGGAGTCGACTTCTTGGTGGGAGCTGAGGAGTCCTTTGCTGGATACTTGTCCTTGGCCTGGGCAGCAGAGGTGGAAGTGGACCTCGCAGGAGACCTGGAGACAACGGTCTTGGTCTAGAAGCCGGTGCCTCTTGGGTTCCTCATGTGCTTGGTCAACTCCTCATGAGCCTGTTGGCCCCCCAGTGATGATCCTTGAAGGAGTAGGCGCAGCAGGAGTCTTCAAAGTAGGCTCTGCACCAGTCGGGTTGCCAGGAGCCGCTGCAGCGAAAGAACTCGGCGCAGTAGATGGAGCACCAGCTAGGTCCTGTGAGGGACGGCCAAAGTTTATGACTGGAGGATTCTCTGGTGCAACCCTGTTGTTCTCCAGATCATAATGATGAACCCATATCTCAGGGTCCATCTTGTTGGCAATCTCGCAGGCATAAGGCCGCACCATCTTCTCCTCTGCCTTGAACTCATCCTGGGTAAAAGGACTCCCATCCTCATGCTGCTCCGGCTTCCCCATCGTGAGCAGTGCCGGCTCAAGGACGGTGGGATAGTAGCTATGCGCTAAGGCAAGAATCCTGATGGAAGCTCTCCTCATTGAAGATTGTTTCCACAGGCGCATGTACCCTGGAGCTCTTGATAACTCATCAACTAACCGCTCCGGCTCCTTGGGACACTTGCCCTTGGCGTTCAGATACTTCACCATAGCACGAGCTCCCTCTTGCAACCCATGACAATGGTCCAGCATTTCATGGAGTTGCTTGCTGGTGGGCAGTTTCAGTTTTGGGGAGTCAGCTCCTGCAAGACAAAGAAATTCACAAGTTTAAGTGTTGAGTTCTTTAGATCAAAGTGAAGAAGGAGAAAGCAAAAGACATAAAACTCACCAAAGATATGTTGGCACATTGCTCCAATGCCTTTGCGGCATGTGTCAAACACTGCCTTTAGGTCACTATGTGCCTTTTGGGCAGTCCTCTTGGCAGCCTCCGGCTCCTTCTTTACTTGATCTAGCTCGGCAGCCAAGGTTTTTAGATCCTTCTCCAGCTGAAGGGAGTGCTGTTCTCAGCCTGAGCAGACCTAGCATTGGCAGAAGCTTGGTCTTCCAGCTCCTTCATGTCTATTTTCATTTTGGAGACAACAGTCTGAAAGCACAAGTCACAAAAGTGCAAGTCAGAAAAAGTACAAGTTAGAAGGCCCAAAGTCAGATTTTACAAGTCAGATGAACAACTCATGAGCTCCAAGTCGTCACAAGTTAACAACTTGGCGCTTGGGGGCTGCTCAGGAGTCAGATTTTTCTATATTTGAAAGGACACAAGTCATAATTGGCGAGTTAGAGCTCCAAGTTGTCGCAGGCTGACAACCCGGCGCTTGGGGGCTACTCGTGGGAAAGTTTTTTGAATAGAAGAGTCATTGAATCAATAGCCCCGAGTCCTAGTAGAGCTAAGGACTCAGTGCTTGGGGCTACAATGTGAAGTTTTCCTAATTACCAGTTTAGTTAAGTGTGAAGCACCTATCCTAGCTCCAAGTCACCACAGATAAGGTGCTTGGGGGCTACTGTAATGGGAGAATATCAGAGAAAGTGTAAAGAGCACAAGTCGGAGAACTTACGTTGTGGATCATTTGGAGGGACCTAAGGGCCACCTGCTCCTCATCTTTTAGCCTGGAGGCTTGATCATTAAGCTCGACGGCTTCTATGTAAGCCTCTGAGAATGACTTGTTGTCAGAAATCCGGAGTCGGCTATAGTCGATTGAAGACTTTGCCGGCTCGTCATCCAGAGGAATCACAGGAGCCGCCTTTGGAGGAGCTTGAGGCATAGTTGGGTGAGTCCTAGCCCCAGATGAGGACTGGACTACTGGAGGAGTCTCTGCCCGAGTCCTTGGATGGGACTCGGGGACAGGAGGAGCTCCAACATTCGTGGCACCTGCAGAGGCAGGTGTAGAAGGAGCCGTCCTTGTGCTGGTGGTCTGAGAAGCCGACGGAGGGACAGCTCCACGGCCAGAAGTTGCATCAGCCATGCCTGGAAGCTTGGAAACCTTAGCACAGGGCCGAGCTCTAAAACAAAGCAAGTTACAAGTCAGTAACAGAGATGATGAGAAGAAGAACAGAAGTCAGATAAAGGCAAGTAAGTTGAAAACGTACCCAATGTTTGTCTCAAGATCCAAAGAGGCTTGAGAGTCAGACGATGGCATAGACATGCCTGACTGGTAGGAGTCGGCCTTCTCAGGAGGAGAAGCCGACTTCCTTTGATGAGTGGCTGGCAAAGGATCTGTGGTGTCTGCAGGCCCATCTGAGCGCAGCTTCCTCTTCCTAGCAGCGATAACACTCTGCACAGAGTCTTGAGGCTTAGCAACAGAGCTACTTGATCCAAGGACTCGTGAGAGGGGTACCTTGGGGACAGCTGTCTGTGATCCGTTTTTTCCAGGAGCCGAGGGAGAGGCAGAGCGACTCTTCCTGCCTGAGGACTCCTCGGATGAAGCCGGCTGGGACGCTGCAGGATCTTGTTCAGTATTAGGAGCCTCCTCGGAGGACTCCTCCTCGATAGCACCTTCAATGGGAGCCTGCTTGGAGGACTCCTCCTCAGCAACACCTTCAACGGGAGCCTCCTCGGAGGACTCCTCCTCAGCAACATTTTCAACAGGAGCCTCCTTTGAGGACTCCTCATCTTCATCGCCAGCGGCAGCAGCCTCTTGAGAGGACTCCTCGCTGGACTCTTCATCATCAACAACTTCTGTGGTAACAGAAGCCGGCTTCTTGCTCTTCTTAGCAGTCTCAGCCCTGCTCTCTAGTCCAACATCAGTGGACGGCTTCCAGAAGGAATCAGTTGGCTGCAAAGAAGCAGAAAAGATAAGTTAGCAAGTGATCTAATAAAAGCAAATGAAAGGAAAAGTAGGTAAAACACTTACTGCAGGAGCTGGGCTGGTGGAGCAGAAGGGATGGAGCCCATAGTGAGCTTGGTCCTTCACTGGTTTCCCAGTCAACTTCTTGATGAGTCGACCGAGTTCAGGACCATCAGATAACTTGTTGGACACCCTGAGATCGTCAGTGACACACCTGGTGTATGTGCAGATGAGCCGAGTCCTAGGACTCAGTGGCTGGATCCTCCAGGTTGTCCAGCAACGGACAAGGTCCATGTTCTCCAAGTCATGGGACAGGAGGGCTCGGATCCTAGTAATGAGAGACTCGACTTTTGGCCGGGCGGATTCTGGGCACCTAGCCTTCATCAGAGGAGTCAGCCTCAGGCGATCCTCAGAGAACAGAGGGAGCTTAGGTTCACCTTTGGGGGAGGTGTCTTTGCAATAAAAGAAGGTTTTTTGCCAGTCCTTGATTCGGTTGGGGAAAACTGGCTTAGGAAAGACTGAGTTCAAGCGGCGCTGGAGAGCTACAGCACCGCATTGTAGAAGAGGTCCCCCAGAGGTTTCAGGCTGAGGATTGCAATAAAAGAGTTCAAGCCAGAGATCTAGGTCTGGCTTGATTTGGAGATAATCCTCACAAAGGACGACAAAGTTGGATAATGTGAGGATAGAGTTGGGGGCTAGGTCATGAATCCTCAGGTTGTAAAGCTCAAGGAGTTGGCGGAAGAATAGGTTACCCGGGGGAGTGAATCCGCGGAAGAGATGCTCGGTGAAGATAACGGCCTCGCCCTTCGCGGGGGAGGGGATCACCTCGTCCCCTGGAGCACGAGCTTGCACCTCAGATGGAAGGAGGCCGGCCAGACGGTGCGCTTTTAGCTGCTCCGCTGTGACTGTGGATCCCGCCCAGTCGGCGGAGATCGATCTCTTGGATGAGGTGGATTTGGCGGCGGCGGCTACGGCGGCGACGTCAACCACCCTGCTGGATGAGGATGCCTTGGTCGTGGAGGCGCCCCTGGTGCGCTTGGGAGCCATGGCGTGCTCGCGGAGAAAGCTGGGAGTGCAGCGCGCGGGAAAGAAATGGGCGCGGGAGAGAAGAGAAGTTTGGGAATGAAAGGGACCGGTGAAATTCTGGACCCTACCCCTAGCGCTTTATAAAGGGTAAAACCATAGAAAGTTACAGCGGTGGCCCACAATAAAGTGGTGGATAACGGTTCGGCAGTTAAAAGTTAAGATTACAGAGGTGGAAGAAGAGCCGGCTTGTGCCAGAAAGCCGAGTCCTATGACTTAAAAGATCGAAAATTTCTAGAGCCAGCTTAGAGGAATAGCAACAGACTCGGCCAGAGTTGTGAAAGGCTAGAGCAATGGACTCGTGCAAGGTGCGAGGATGGAGTCATTTTATGTGTGTATTATATTTTTTATGCAGGAATTCATCTTGGAGCCAGCAGCAAGCAATTTCAGGACCTGTGTCTCCAATGAAAGGAGTCGACTGAGGAAGTCGGCTCAAGGAGTCGAACCAGGAGTGGAGTTAAAAAGTCAGAAGAAGCCGGCAAAGCTGCGCCCAAGATAAATTCGGGGGCTACTGATGGGGGGATACTTTATAGGTAGGCCCATGGACCCGGAAAGTAGACCCGCCAAGACCAAGAAGGCCAAAGCCAGGTCACGGGTCAAGTCACATGAACTGGGCTGGAGACAAGCCGGCCCAAAGCCCATGTGGAGAAGGAGTCCGCGAGAGAGGAGTCCTAGTACAACCCGGAGTTCTAACTTGGAAGGACAAAGCCTAGAGTAGGACTCCGTGTCTAAGTATGACTCGGTACCAGTTGTAAGTCCAGGGACTCGTCCGCCTTTATAAGGAGAGCCCTGGACCTAGATTGATAAGTTTTAAGAGAACCAGAGAGAGAAATATCCTAGCCACCAGAGAGAACTCGCCGACTCCTGAACTAGAGGAGTCGGAACCCTTGTAATCAAGATCTAGTCCAGAGTAATAACAGAGAAGCAGGAAGTAGGTCTTTACCTCTAATCAGAGGGGCCGAACCTGGGTAAATCCTTGTTCCTTGGCGAGAGTAACAACTCCTACGTACTTCGTTCATCGATGGCCTCAGAACTCATCTTCCCCCAGGAAGAACTTGCCGTGATAACCCCTGATCCAACGGCTCGCAAGCGCTTGAAAGAAACACACGATCCGTGTGCTTCTTTAGTCCCGGTTGGTAACACAAACTGGTACTAAAGGCCCTGATCCAATAGCTCACAACCGCTCAAAGAAACACACGATCTGTGTGCTTCTGATCCAACGGCTCACAAGCGCTCTAAAGAAACACACCCATGATCCAACGGCTCACAAGCGCTTGAAAGAAACACACGATCCGTGTGCTTCTTTAGTCCCGGTTGGTAACACGAACCGGTACTAAAGGACCTGATCCAACAGCTCACAACCGCTCACTATATATATGTAGGCTTGGCCGCCATTGCCATATCACATATAAACTCATATCTGCAACCTCACTGTTCTCGGCGACGATGTCCATGTTGAACCAGAGGGGCGATGTGTGGGACTGGGCTCCACCAGGCTGGCACTGTGAGGTGCTACCTTCCGGGACGCGCAGCTTGGTGAGGAATCCGGGTGACGTCGTCGACCCGGATCTTCTGTGGTGGCAGTCGCGTGGGCCACGCTCGGTGCAGAGGGAGCCGGCCCCCGAGGAGGTGGTACGTCACCGTATCAGGGAGGAGGATGAGCACGTCCGTCGCTACATGTATCTATTGGATACACAGTATGACAGTAGGTGGTCGTTTCTTCAGAGGGTTCCTTCTCACGTGAGCTATGACCCTGTGAGGGTTCCTTCTCTTTGGATGCGCAGCGCCGGCGGCTCAGCACCCCGCGGCTCAGGAACCGGTCGAAATTAGTTTCAGATTGTAGTTTAGGTTACCATTGCAGTTATCTTTTCTGTGATCGTAGTTTAGGTTACTACTTGCTTTTGAAAACTTGCGACCTAAACTATCGACTTCCGGAGATGTGTGTGATATTCATGCATATGTATGCAAAATATTGGGATCCACTATTGTCATTCTGTACCGTATCCGGTCGATTACCTGAAGGATTTCTGTATACAGCCCAACGGTGGCTCGTGAGTGCCTGCATATCAAATGCACCGTTGGAGCTCAAATTTAAACACTTTTCATGTTGAAAGTTTAGTGAGATATTAAATTTATAAGTTTAACTAATGTCTTAATGAATTTATAAGTTTATTACAATTTTTTAAAACTTAATCTCAAACAAAGTTGAATTTGATATAAATATATGGATTATATTTTTTTGAACAATTTGATATATTATTTGTATTTTTCTGATAAACAGATCAAAAGATATTAAATTTATAAGTTTAACTAATGTCTTAATGAATTTATAAGTTTATTACAATTTTTAAAACTTAATCTCAAACAAAGTTGAATTTGACATAAATATATAGATTAAATTTTTTTGAACAATTTGATATATTATTTGTATTTTTCTGATAAACAGATCAAAAGATATTAAATTTATAAGTTTAACTAATGTCTTAATGAATTTATAAGTTTATTACAATTTTTTAAAACTTAATCCCAAACAAACTTGAATTTGACATAAATATATAGATTATATTTTTTTGAACAATTTGATATATTATTTGTATTTTTCTGATAAACAGATCAAAAGAATGTCTTAATGAATTTATAAGTTTATTACAATTTTTTAAAACTTAATCTCAAAAAAGTTGAATTTGATATAAATATATAGATTATATTTTTTTGAACAATTTGATATATTATTTGTATTTTTCTGATAAACAGATTAAAAGATATTAAATTTATAAATTTATTGCATTTTTAAACTCTTTATTAAAAAAATACCTTTAGTCCCGGTTGGAGCCACCAACCGGACCTAAAGGTATTTTGGCGCGCGCCTTTTCGGTGCCGCCGAAAATTGCCTTTAGGTCCGATTGGAGGCACCAACCGGGACTAAAGGGTTGGCCATTAGTCCCGGTTGGTGCCACCAACCGGACCTAAAGACCCTTTGGTCCCGGTTGGGGTGGTTAACCGGGACTAAGGGTATTTTTTATAACTGCTTCTTCTTCCTCCTCCCCCAAATCCTCTCATTCTTAGCGCGAGGAACAAACACGCCGTCAGGCTGCCAAAATTTCCCGCGCCGCCGTCCGAAGCCCCTGCCGCCGACGACGCTCCCGCCGCCGCAGCTCTCCTTCTCCGTGGCGGCCGCCGCCTACGACTTCTATCAGGTAAGCCTCGTCCCGTCCCCTTTTTCCAGCGAGGTCATTGTCGTCGAGCCAAACGGCTCGGCTAGGTTTAGGGTTCTGCGGGAGGAGTACGATTTGGTGCTGCGGCGGCGGGAATCGAAGGAAGTGGTCAAACCGGAGCGTCCCAGAAGAGGGGCGGCGAGGGAGATGGCCGGCACGGCAGCCTGATTGGAGCGCTTTTGATGCAAATTTGTAGAATAGTTTTAGCAATTTTAGTTTTAGGAATTTTAATGTTAGGAATTTTAGTTTTAGGAATTTAGTATTAGGAATTTTAGCATTTTTACAATTTTAGCATTTTTAGAATATTTAGAGTTTTTAGGAATATTAAGAATTTTAGCATTTTTAGAGTTTTTAGGAATTTTAATGTTAGGAAGTTTTAGGAATTTTAATGTTAGGAATTTTAATGTTAGGAATTTTAATGTTAGGAATTTTACTTACAATTTAATTTTCTACAATTAAATAATCCCTAAATGTATAAATAAATGTATTTGTATCCCTAAATGTTGATGTATATTTTTTGTACTGCCCCAAATTTTATTTAGATGACTTGTATGTGTGTATTGAAATATGTGACGCTTTGGCGAGGTCTCTGCTAGGGTTCCGGCGAGGCCGCGCCGCCCGCTTTAGGTCCTTTGTTTTGGGCCGTTAGATCATGATCGGACGACCAGCTTTTGGGTCCTTGTATTTGCTCTTTTGGGTGTATTAGTTTATATTGTATTATATTAGTCTCTTATATTTGTGTAATAGAAATATTGTATCAATTTTGTATTAGCTTATATTGTATTTATTAGTCTCTTATATTTTATTAGAGAGGGAACTTGTATCAATCTTGTATCAATTTTGTTTTAGCTTATATTGTATTATATTAGTCTCTTATATTGTATTAGTCCAACATTGTATGTTCAAGTGATATATATCACGACGACGCTTAGAAACAACGGGCGCAGCAACGCGCGCCTTTCCTTTTAGTACCATTTTGCAGCAACCCGGCGCAACAACGCGCGCATTTCCTTCTAGTAGCATTAATTCTATCCCTACAAGTTTCCTGAACGGCACGACATGCATTTTGCAGAAACCATGGATCCACAAGGTAGAGATGACAATGACGAACATATCCTCGAGGATATGATCCGCGGCGACGATGTCGCAACTCAATTCCTGAACGAGTCCGGTGAGGGGGATGAGTCTCTCAACCAAGGTGACAGCGGCCCCGACGCCTGGGAAGAGGCCGTACTCGGTGACTCCGATGAGGGGGAAGCCGACGAGGCAGAAGCCGGCGGCTCGGGTGCCACATTGATCAACACAAACTCCGGAGAGGTGCATATATATATTTATATTAATTAATTTAGCCTCAGTTGTCTATATACACATATTAATGGTCTTTCTTCTTTTAGCCCTCCGGATCAAGCAAATCCACTGCGAGGACGAAACGAGGACCAACCAGAAAGTTGGAGGACAATGTCCGGTACAGGATCGAGGTGGTCGCTGCAGACGGCGAACCCATTGCTCCAACAGATGTCAAACAGAAGTTTGTGAAGCAATGCGGTGTCGTTGTTAGGGACTTCGTCCTGATCACCGTCCAAGAATGGAATAAGCCAAAGGATCGTGATCTTACCTGGCTCGGCGACGAAAGCAAAAAACACCTTTTTCAAAAGGTCATGCATAATTTCACCTTGCCGTGGCCAGAGGTGGATCCAGAGGAGGGGGAGCCATCTGAGGAGCAGATGGATAAACTTAAAAAAGAGCTAGTAGATAAAGTCAAGGCGTGGGCTCTTAAGAAGATGGCCGAGCTATTTAACAAATATAAGAAGAGATTGTACACCGACTATGTGTTGAAAGGAAAAACTCCGGATTTCGATCGAGGGTACGAGAAGATAAGAGACTATTGGGATGAATTTGTAGCGTACAAGAAATCGGAGGCAGCTCTGGCAAAGTCTGAAATAAATAAGGCAAATGCTGCTAAGAAGAAGTACCACCATAATATGGGGCCCGGTGGCTACGCCCGTTCCATGCCTAAGTGGGACAAAATGGAGAAGGACCTGCTGGATCAAGGGATTGTACCAGAGCCTATTAGAGAAGGATGGATCGAGCGGTCCCGAAATTGGTTCTACGGGCATGGGGGCACACTGAACGCTTCTACCGGGGACTGCATATATAACAAAAAACACAAGGACCAACCTCTACTACCCAATGATGACATTAGAACAGCAGTAAAGGATGTTGAAGAGGGACGGTTCCGTCCCGATAGAGAGAATGACGAGCTTGCACGCTGTCGGGGATATGGGACACGGGTACCCATAAGGAGGATCAACGAGGCCCATCAGGAGGAAGCCCAGCAAGCCGACTCCAGTCATAATAGGAAAAGGACTCACCTTTCCTACTTGTAATAGATTAACCGAGTCGTAAGAGGACTCTACTTGTAACTCGGCCCTCCACCTTTATAAGAAGGAGCCGGGAGCACCAAGAGGAGACAGACCCAACACAACCAAGATAGACGGGACAGAGCCCGATAGATTAGACAGATCTAGACAAGAGGAGCCGCCTCATCGGCGACTTCCACCATGAGCAGAATACAACCTAGCCACAAACAGCACGTAGGGATATTACCGGATGATGTTTCCCGGGTCCCGAAGCTGTATAAATCTTGTCTCCCGTGTTGTTCGTCTACTAACCCACATCGACGATGCTCGCGCGTACATAGTCCCGTATCTTCACCGTCGGTTCACACCACGACATTTGACGTCCACCGTGGGGCAAAGTGCGCGTGGATTCACAATTCGATTGGTCCAAATTTCATCAACGACGACGGCGAATTCGTCACCTCATCGGTCAAGCGAGCCAGACGCATCAAGATCTTCATCCACATGGACGTGAAGGCTCTGACGTCATCACTGCCCTCATGTGCGTCTGAGCTATACAAGATTAGAGTTTTTCCAAGGTGTTCCGTGTCGCAAGGTTGAGCGAAATCCCGACCTGCCAAAAACAAATCGTCGAGTCCGACAGGTACTTGGATAACAAACCAGCCGGTGCAAGTCTCAAGGAGGCAACAAGAAAAAGAAAGAAAAAAAAAAGAGCAACCAGCCTCAGCTATTACGGAGTTCAACTTGGACTCGTACACGTATCAACAAACAAGGAAAGCAAGAGCTATCGGATCGCTTGGACTTCGCGTTGGCAAATAGAAAAAGGAAAAAAAAAACGGTTTTGCTATTTCTCACTCGAGTGAGTATTAAGTTAGACCTCACTCAACTCTAATCCCGTTAGATTTGTATCGTGATTCGTGCGATATATTATTTATATATCTATTTTTTTTCAGTTGCACATGGGTTGCGCATAGTTGCAACTGAGATTTCTCAATTACACATAAATTGTACATGAGTTGCAAATGCAACTGGATGACATCATCTGAGTGAGAATTAAGTTAATTCTCACTCGAGTGAGCCCTAGTTGCTCCCAAAAAAAAAAAACAGCCAGGAGAAGTAGCGTGCGTGCTATGAAGCCAGGTCCAAATCGGGAGAAAAAGAGCAAACGGATCACGTACCATATCTCAAAGTAACGAAAGAAGATATACCGAGTACTACTAGTATTCTAGTAGATCAAGGCACGGACATACAATTCAACGCAGCTGGTAATGTGGAGGCCAAGAAAAAAAAAAGAGGAAGGAAATACATGATTTGGAGTTGCTAGCTATGGAGAACCTCATGTTGCGTGCAAATCAAGGAGATTATTCACGTGGGCAAAGAAAAATAAAGGGAAAGGAGTCGGCAAGGACTCGGGCGAGTTAAGAAAAAGAAGCCGGCCAGCTCCATCCACTCTGATGATCGCCCACTCGTCAGCTACAGAAATATAACCAGCTAAGTCGCATTTTTATTTAAATTTCATATTTTATTTATTCAGTTAAATTATATAAAATCAGCCCTCTTTAAGTTAATTCCGGATTAATTCCGAGAGCTATATATCTTGTTTATGAAGAAATTGCAGATAATCCAGAAGATTACAAAATAAGTTTTAAATAATGCAAGGGGGCTAGTATAAGTTGAGTACTGTTATTATATCAGAAAATTTTAGGTGGCATATCAAATCGATTCTTGGAGGCTTAATATAGCCAAATCTCAAAGTTGGGTTTTTAAACCCGCCATAGATTTCTAAAAAGTCGAGCTCTCAAATAGCTCGCACCAAATTTATTTAAAGTCGGGTTATCCTTTGCTCGCAACGGATTTCTCAAAAGTCGAGCTATTGCTTGCACCGGATTTTTTCAAAGTCGAGCTATCTATTGCTTGCACCGGATTTTTCAAAGTCGAGCTATCTATTGCTTGCATCGGATTTTTTCAAAGTCGAGTTATATATTGCTCGCAATGGATTTCTTTAAAAGTCAAGTTTTTTATAACTTGCATCAGATTTATTGGAAAGATTTAGTTACACCCATAAAGGGATTTCTAAAAACTATCAATGTCCCTATACTCCAGCTTATATATCACCAACGAGCCCAGAGAGCTCCGCAATACCAACGAGTCCAGAGAGCTCCGCAATACCAATGAGCCCAGAGAGCTCCGCAATACCAACGAGCCCAGAGAGCTCCGCAATACCAACGAGCCCAGAGAGCTCCGCAATACCAACGAGCCCAGAGAGCTCCGAAACACCAACGAGCCCAGAGAGCTCAGCAACATTATAACATGATTATTGTGATCAAAGGGATAAAGCCGTCTTCTCTACAGTAAGAGTTTTGCCGAGACACCCAGTAAGTGCGCCTTTATTAACTTTGATCATTAGGTCCTTGGGGGCTTGTCTTTCAGGAAAAAGCCAAGTTTTAGACTCATTGACCTGGCTCAGATGCCAACTTATCCTTAGTTTTATCTGTTAAGTCAGATGCAACCTGTACAACAAACCGGCTGCTAATTAGCAAAGACCGGGCAGGACCTACTTATTCATCAGTATAAAACTAGGAAGGGTTATAAGAACCAAATCAGCTCAAGCATCAATCAAGTTCAAAAAGTTTTAAGCTCCGAGTCGTCGCAGGCAAACGATCCGGCACTCGGGGGCTACATCATCTGAAAGTCATGAGTTATATATCAACGAGTCCCGAGTCGTCGCAGGCAAACGACCCGGCACTCGGGGGCTACATCATCTGAAGTTATGAGTCATCTATACAAGCTCCAAGCTGTCACAAGTTAACAACTCGGCGTTTGGGGGCTATACATATACCGGTGTAAACAAGCTCGAGAGAAGAGAAGCAACTCATCAAAGGACTTGGAGAAAAATTCCGAATCATTTCAAAACAAGTCGGCAGGAGAAGTCGGCATCAACAAAGTCGGCATGAGAAGTCGGCATAGACAAGTCGACAGGAGAAGTCGGCATTAGCAAGTCGGCAGGAGAAGCCGGCATTGACAAATCGGCAAGAGGAGCCGGCATTAACAAGTCGGCAAGAGGAGCCGGCATTAACGAGTCGGCAGGCTAAAGCCGGCATCGACAACTCAGCAACATCTACATCAACAACCCGGCAACATCTACATCGACAACCCGGCAAAGTCTACATCGACAACCCGGCAAATGCTAAGTCAGGTGCTGCGACATCATCGACATCGACAAGCCGGCAAAGAACCCGGCACGAACTACGTGTCCCATTTCTTCAACAAATCAAGACCTTCCGCATGACTCTGCGAGTCATCCAAAAGCTCGGGGGCTACTGTCGGGGATATGGGACACGGGTACCCACAAGGAGGATCAACGAGGCCCATCAGGAGGAAGCCCAGCAAGCCGACTCCAGTCATAATAGGAAAAGGACTCACCTTTCCTACTTGTAATAGATTAGCCGAGTCCTAAGAGGACTCTACTTGTAACTCGGCCCTCCACCTTTATAAGGAGGAGCCGGGAGCACCAAGAGGAGACAGACCCAACACAACCAAGATAGACGGGACAGAGCCCGATAGATTAGACAGATCTAGACAGGAGGAGCCGCCTCATCGGCGACTTCCACCATGAGCAGAATACAACCTAGCCACAAACAGCATGTAGGGATATTACCGGATGATGTTTCCCGGGTCCCGAAGCTGTATAAATCTTGTCTCCCGTGTCGTTCGTCTACTAACCCACATCGACGATGCCCGCGCGTACATAGTCCCGTATCTTCACCGTCGGTTCACACCACGACACACGCGCCCTTGGGAATAAAGAACATGAAGGACGAACACGAGGCACCTCAGGCTCCAAGCAGTGGGAACATGGGTTTCTCAAGGAACAAAAAATATGGCCCGACAGAAGTCATATAAGGAGAAAGGTAAGGGAGCAACAGGAAGAAGCCGAGAAGGCAGACCGGCTCCGCGCGCTAGAAGAAGGGTACAAGCGGCAGGAGGAGCAAATCGACCGACTTAGCCAGCAAGGCACTCTCGCCCTATCTCAGCAGCACGTCGATGCTGCCGCCTCATCGAATCGTAGAAGCAGCGTGGCTTCGAGCAGGCTCGTTAATGATGATGATCCTCTTCGTCGCTACCCAGTGGATGATATCACGGAGACCACAACTTGTGAGCTACATGTGAAAGTGGGGAACATAAGCATGAAGGTGGCGGTCGGCTATGCCGTACCTATTGGACCTACACCAACTTTCCATTGCTCCCTTGTTCCTCTTGGCTACGCTATTGTCGGGGTGGATGAAGTTTTTAAAGGATTTGAGGAGCTGAAGCTAGATTACCCCGCAGGTGAAGATGGGGAGATCGTTGAACTTGGAGAAGCCAGAAAAAACACCATTCTATGGCGAAAGGAATTAATCGTGCTTCCAAGGCCATCGACTCCTCAGAGTAGCGATCCAGCGTAACATTCTCCAGCGCAACAGTCTTCTCCGCCGTCGCCGCCTCAAGCGCCGTCTCCGCAGCCTCAGTCTCCAGCGCGTGAGTCTCCGCCGCCTCACTCTCCAGCGCGGTCGTCTCCGCCGCCTCAGTCTCCGCCGCGTGAGTCTCCGCCCACTCAGGCTAAGCGTACCACTGCTGGTACTATGAGGAGTGATAACCGATCACCGAAATGTAAAAGGTCACCCCTCCCAAAAGTACCTCATAAGAATCTTCGCAAGAGACCATACGACTATACGGTGGAGCAAAATAAGGCGATCGTAAATGCCGAAACGGAACAGTGGTTTGCTAACTTGAATATAAAGAAGCCGAAAGCGACAGAGTTCCCCAACACCCCGGAAGAAAAAGCCGTCGTCTTCAAAATGTTGAAGACCCTTGAACAACCCCCGCCAAAGCTGACATCGGACTATGAGCGCTCTATTCTCAAGTCGGTTCAGGCAAATAAACGGCGGCCGAAGAATGGTAGTGCAAGCAAGAAATCAATTGCCCAGCTCGGAGAACAGCAAAAACAACCGTGCCCCCCGCTCAAAGTGTTTTCCGATACCGAGGTGGGGTCGAGCAAACGTGCGGTCGGCATCGATCCTGAGTTTGTTGCACTGTACGGAGAAGCATCCTCTGCTCAGGGCATGTCTATTGCTCAGTACTTAGACCAATTACAATTCCACGAAGAAATAGTTCCAAAATACAAATACCAGCACGGGCATCCTCTCGTCAAACCTGAGTTAGTCAAAGATCTACCAACAAAAATGCGAAGATTGCATAGTTGGTACATGACAGACTCAAAGAAAGGAGGAAATTGGATCCACGTGGGATATAAGAACGAGCATTACGGGCATGGAGCTGGCGTGGTAATGATTGAATTTTCTGAATTATTTCAGTTATACCAACAAGAGGCCCTTGACAAAGCTATCATCAATGCTTATTGTTTGTAAGTATTATTTCTATAATTAAGTCTCTAGCTATCTCATCTCGTTCATTGCATTTATAATCTTACTCATCACTATATTAATTATGCAGAATGAAGATTCTCCAATGCAAAAGAGGACAAATCTATGACATTGAGTTCGTTGACCCAAATATCGTTCATGAAAAAAGTCTCCATGATTTTTACAACGATACAGAGAATAACTTGGTAAATGCGTTATGGTTTAACGAAACCAAAAGAGAAATACTATTTCCTTACAACTTCAAGTAAGTGTTACTGTCTTCTACACATTCTATTTCGTTTAATATCTCGATGTTAAGTATATAATTGATGACTTATGCGTACGCAGCTTTCACTTTATTCTGCTAATCATTATGCCTGACAAAGGAGTAGTACTTGTCATGGACTCCTTACATAAACTCCTTAAGGATTGGGAGGACATGCAGGAATGCCTCCAGAGGTAATTTCAATCATTATGGCACTATATCGGCAACTTTCCATTCATTTATTGATAGGAAGTAATTAATATATAACTCATTTATTCATTTTCTTTGCCGGGCAGGGCTTGGAAACGATTCACCGCCAAGGCTAGGGGTGAGTGGACGAAGGAGCTTACATTTAAACCAATAAATGTAAGTACTACTACCTAAATCCACGCATCTCTTTGATTCTAGTTTAATACCACTACCATTCTTGATTATTATTTTGATTGAAATCTGTTCCCGTAAAGTGCTTGAGGCAGTGAAGTGGGAATCATTTATGTGGATACTACGTCTGCGAGTTCATTCGTCAGACGTGCTGTGAGAAGGGCAGACTGTTAGAACAACTTGAAGTGCGTATGCAATATTCATAATTTTAATATATTACCATCAAATGTGTTTACTTTCATTAATATATATTGATATTTTTTTAATTAGATCGAACGGTTGCGGGAAGGCCTTCTATCACAGGATCGCATACTAGCAATTCAAGAGGAAATTGCCGGATTCTTAGATGCAGAGGTCCTAGATCCGACAGGAGAATACTACTGTAAGGTTAATTTAAATTAAATAGTGAGTGTAAAAGAGATATATATATATATAAGAATGAAACTCGTGTGTACTATATGTACCGTTTGTAATATGTTTGACCAAGCACGATGAATGAGATGTGTGTAATATATTCGTGACGATGATGTGTAATATATAGTGGTTCCCCATATTTAACTAGTAGTGGCATTTTGTAGTTCTAACAAATATTTAATTTAAGTTTTTTAAACATGCATACATTTGACATAATCAAATAGGTCTTATTTTTTTGAACATTTTGGTATTTTATTCATATTTTTATGAATTACAGAATAAGCATTATTGATTTTACAAATTTAAACAATTTTCTGAAATTTCTGAAAAAGTGAAAAAATCTGACGGGCCAATAGTCCCGGTTCGTATTACGAACCGGGACTAAAGCCACTGGTCAATAATCCCGGTTCGTATTACGAACTGGGACTAAATCCTCTCTGCCCGGCTGCCTCCGGACGTGCCACGTGCGCCCCCATTAGTCCCGGTTATTGTCCCAACCGGGACTAGCATTAGTCCCGATTTGCTAGTCCCGGTTGGGGAACCAGAACTAATGGCCCAGCCCAACCAGAACTAAAGGGCCTTTTTCCACTAGTGCGGGCACGATCCATCTGCGGGCTGGCTGAGGAAAGCTAGTTTTGTGGCCACGTTCCTTGATTTATTCAACATAACTCGCGTGACGGCGTGGATCGAGCAAAGCACAAGAAGACATACTGATCGATGAAGTCGGAATTAATTTGCACTCTGCACATCAGTGGCATCGATCGAGGAATTACTAGTACAAGTTCCCTTGGAGAATCGGTTGGTATTTCTACCATACACGATCTAGAAAGATATTCAGTCATCACGTGGAACAAGGAATCACGGAGCAAATCTATCAGCGATTCACGTCAAGGACCTAATTTCTTGCGCGTATGGGTCAAGGAACACTTGTTTTTTTATCTGCCTTGGGTTAATCATGGTGGAAGACAGACACCCAGGAATTTACTCGTTCGCATCGAGGAAGCTTTGTTGCCACTCGAATCCAGGGATCGAGGAAATCATGTGTACTCCAGATCAAGTTTTGGCGCAGGAATCGAGGAAATTTAAGCTAGCTACTACTGCTGCTTTGGTCTAGCGATCTGCACGTATCGTCTTCGCCGGATTTCTACGTCCAAACTACGTACCGGTAACACTTATTTATTTCTTTTGTCTTGAGAAATATTGATTATGTCATTGATCTGTTAAAACCGGAAACGCCAAAAGGAAAAGCAAAACTATGGAATTTGGACTAAGGAAAATATACTAGTTCACATAGTTATATCAATATTTGATACTTTAGTTGTTGAATATGGGAGTGCACAGATCACGTGGAATATTATAAAGTTTTTTGGACTTATTTTCTATTGATGACCACTCGTTTTAAGAGGAAATTGGAATGCACTCCGAAGGAATTTATTGAACTATTCGTCTGATGTTTTTTGCGGACTTATCTTTTATTATTGGAGGAAGATGGAAAACGCTCCAAGAGCGAAAATTTTGATCTTCACTTAAGAGGGAAAATATATATGTGTGTAACTTTGGAATTTGGAAATTATGCAATCAAACTCTGTTTATGGAGGAAAATTATTATTATTCTTATATTCACCTACGATGAGAAGGAATTTGTTTTGTACTTCTCTATCGGAAATTGTTGATTATGACATACTATTTGGAAAAGGAAGAGTGGACATATTGCTCAATTGGAGGTTAGTGCTCAATGGAATTTAACACAATGGTCTCATTTATCTTGATAATCATTGGAAGTTGGTGACCAAATCATTTATTTGGTGATGATGACTCCATATGGAGGAATATTATAATAGACTCACATGCTCGGAATTTTATTGTCGATGGAATTTATGACTTGGTTTTACTAAACAGAATTACACTTGTTAATTCTGGAATTATAAACTTTAAGTGGGAGGACTATCAGTTATGGATTATTCTTCAGTGTGACATTTGTTTTTACACTCCCACTAGAGGTTCAGTAATTTATTTTATCTCATTTACGACTTGATCACATATCAAGGAACATAATTAGTAAATTATTAATTCTGGAATTCTAAACTTAAGTGGGAGGTTTATGGTACTTTATCAACTTACATCTACGGTATTTTTGGACACTCCTACTTGAGGTGAATGTATTTATACTATTTCATGATTACACTTGGTATGGTTATTTATATCTTTTACAATGCAAGTCAGAAGGTCTTTGTTGTATTAATATCACACACTGAAGTGGAAAATCAGTTCATCAAAGGATTTAAAGGTTTGAAAACTGATTGGTGGGGGAAGTACACTTCAGGAACACTATTTGAAACTATTATAAGGAGCATGGAATTATTCACAGCTATCTTATGTCATATACTCCATGGCTGAATGAAGGAATCCAACTATTGGTTATTCACTTGATTATATGTGGAAAAGCATTACGTACTACTATTTTTTCAGTAAGTTATTATTTAACATAGTCACTGTTTATATTTTGTGAACTGGAAGGAACTTATCTATTTATATTTTGATGGTATAAAATTGGAATGATTATTTACTACATATATAGCACACCAAGATTTTGTTTTAAATGTTTATATTCTAGTGGATTGAATGATATTTCATTTTTGATCTGGAAAAAAGGAAAATTGGTGGAAAGTAGGATATGATATTTTTCATGAAGGGTGTGTTTACTAATAGTCACACCGGAATTTTATGTGCTAAACTCAAAGGAAAACACCAAGTTAGACTCCCAACACTAACATGCTTAGGAAAAGTGGGGGGAATTAAATTGGTCATCATTTTTTGGCTACTATTGTGTGTTATTTGAGGAAGTCGCTCTATTTTTTTTCTTAGAGGAAACAAAAATACTAAAACATGTTGTTAATGTTAACTATGGATGGAAGCTTTGCGGGAAGCAATAAACTCAATGAGGAAGTTTAAATGCAACTTGCTTAGTGGAATTACAATGCTAAGCTTGTTGTTTAATTCTTTACACAAAGGAAATATTTATACTTTGTGGAAACTCTAGAATTTGGAGGAGGTGGGAATAATGACAGGATTTGCTAATTGAATTGATCACTTCATATTTTTTGGAACAAGCTTCACATCACTGGTATGTCAGGTCATATGGTTTTATTTATGATGGAAGACAATGGTTTTAGTTATGATGGAAGACGATCATATACAAAGGTTAGTGTGAATTGTTTTGTGTTATCATTATATGTGCTAACTATGTTCTTATTGCTTTTTAAATATCACATTGATGGAAGTGCAAGCTTGGTTCAGTTGTAACTTTCATATGAAAGGATTATTCAAACATTTCTGTAATTTGGGAGTAGAATTACATAGAGAATGTTTTGATATTTTGATATCTTGATAAAGGGAATGATACGAGGAATTATGTTTAAACTCATGAGGAAAAAGGAAGAGTAATCATCATACCACAATTATCGTGGGACATTACTCATGCGACTTGAACTTAGCCATTCCACTGTAATTGTTGCTATTTTCTTTAGCACGGAAAAATATTTGCTGGAATTTTAGCAAATGGAATATGAATCTTATAAAGATTGTTGGATCACATAATGGAATTGTCATGCAATGTCAAGGAAACATGGATTATTCATTATTCTTTGATGATCTCAACCTCCAGCTGCGTGGATATATTGACACTATTTTTGAAATTGGATCTTTGTGAAAGGTAATCTATTTTAATGTTATCTGCTAATATTTATATTTGTAGGTATAGGTATTTATTATTTACAATGGAAACATGGATATTATTTGTTTACGGAATATGAATACTTTGATGCATGTCAAGCATTGAAGGAAGGCATATGGCTAAGGAAATTTCTTCGAGAATTTAAGGTCGTGGAAAGATGCATCATAACCTGTTACTTTGTGATAATTTGACTCCAAACATCACAAAGTTTTATGTACAACGTGAGTGCACTGATGGAAGGAATTATTTTCTAACCATGTTAATTGCATGGGAATTCACTTTGCTGAAATAAAATGTTTTCAGTCAAGTGGGAGATGTAGTAAATTGTGTCTTTCAACATTTTATATATCTACTACATTGTCTGGAATTCAACTCAGTGTGGAAATCTCACGGAAATAACAGGGAATTAATGATGTGGAATTGTACTTAAGGAAATATACTTAAGAAAGCCGGTACGGCTATACTGGAACACAGTGTATATAAATATGCTGGAATAATACCCGGGAACAGTATAGAGCGGAATGCCAGGTTGTCCGTAGGATTGGCTCTATGGATTGTTAAAGCCTACGAGTTTGATTTGTTTTCGAACTCGGCGCATGACTCACACATGCGTGCTGGGACCTAATTGTTTAACAGTAATAGGCTTGGTAACTGGCTGTTAAATATTATGGTTGTTTTAACATGTCACGAGTCCTATCTGGAAACAGATTGATTTATCTGGAATTGGAGTCTATATAAAGGTCCCACCCTCTAGCCTTATTATGCATTGTGAGCGGCACCACCGATAAGGCAGAGGAATAGAGGGTAGACCGAAATAACTCCTAACCCTAATTTCTTACAATACTCCCTGGTGCTCATGGCGGAGAGATCGGTGGTCTGCGCTTCGGCCAAGTACACCGACCCCGTGCTCTGCCGGTGGTCACCGCCACCGCCGTGCTCCCCCGACAACGATGTTCGTGGGATCTCAAGGGACGTGTGCGCGTCGATGCCTTTCCCGACCCCTTCAAGGCGAACGTAGTGTTCTCGTGCAAGGGCAATGCTGCCTGGGGCGATCTTGTGCAAGGGATCATATACTGCGATTGCAGTCATCTGATTGACGCAACGATGCCCGTGGATTTCAAGCACATGATGTTGCCCATGGAGTGCAGGATTTCTAAGTACGACATGGCAGGGTTGGAACACTGCTCTTCGGGTGTGCACAGTACCATGGGTTGCGTCGGGGACTCCATCTGGTTCGTCGTCGTCGAACCAAACCTCACTTGCCCTAGCGATACCATGGTGAAGGAATGGACTCTCGACTTCCTATCGAAGGAGGAGAAGTGGAACCAGCATACAGAGTTCAAGATGGTGGAGGCACTACTAGGAAACTAGCTATAGGTGGAAGGTTATTCTATTTTCTGTGGCGCACTGTTAGTGGTGCGCCACAGAATACCTCCCCTTTCTGTGGCGCATTTTTCCCGCATGCGCCACTGAATTACTACTTTCTGTGGCGCACCAGTGCCCATGCGCCACAGAAAATTTGTGGGCCCCACCACCAACGGATGGATTGCATCCTACCCCTCCTTTTCTGTGGCGCATGGACCCACATGCGCCACAGAAATGCAACTTTCTGTGGCGCATCCAACTCCATGCGCCACAGAAAGTTACATTTCTGTGGCGCATGTTTATCCATGCGCCACAGAATTCCAGCACTTAAGCATTGCTGGGCTCTCCCCTTTATCTTCCCCTTCTCCTTCCTTTCGCCCCCAACACACCCGCGCACGCCCAACCGCCGGCCGCCGCACACCACCACCGCCCCAACTCGCTGCCACCGGCCGCCCCAGCCCAATCCTTCCGCCGCGGCACCTCGACCCCCACGAGGAGCACCTCCACCGCGCCCACGAGGAGCTCCTCCACCGCGCCCACCGGCCTGCGACCTCGACGCCGCCGCCACCGCCGCCCTCCACACGCCGCCTTCTCCATCCCATCCCCGAGGTGCTGCTCCTCTCCATCCCCTCCCCGAGGTGCTGCGCCCGCTTCCGCCGTCCGCGCGCCTGGTAAGGCCCCTCCCCTCCTCCTCCCCCTCCTCTCCCTGCGGTGATCGAGCACCGACCCTCCCCTTCTCTCCCTCCTTTGGCTCCTTGCCATTTCTTCCTGCTCCTCCATCCTCTCCCTTGCAAGCAAGGTGTTTGTGAAAATTCCACAAAGGAAAAATTTAGGTTTAGCTAATGTTTTAGGTTAATTTTAGCTACTGTTTTTGTGGTCAAATTAATAGTTAGTTAGTTTTAGCTACTGTTTTAGATTAGTTAGTTAGTTTTAGCTACTGTTTTAGATTAGTTAGTTAGTTTTAGGTTAGTTTTACCTACTTTTTTAGCTACTGTTTTAGATTAGTTAGTTAGTTTTTTGATTATTTAGGTTTATCTACTGTTTTAGATTAGTTAGTTAGTTTTAGCTACTGTTTTGTGGTCAAATTAATAGTTAGTGTAGGTTAGTTAAAATTAGGTTAGTTTTGTGGTTAAATTAATTAGTTTTGTGATCAAATTAATTAGTTAGTGTAGGTTAGTTAAAATTAGGTTAGTTTAATAGTTAGTTAGTTAGTTTTAGGTTAGTTTAAATTGGTTAGTTAGTTTAAATTATCATAGCTTAATTATGGTAAAAAATTAGTTGATGCTAAATCATGATTTGGTTAATTTATTGCAGCACCACGAGGAGCACCTCTACCACGCCGATCTCGGACCCGAGCATCCCTTCCCTACCCGAGGTAGTTCCTCTCTCCCTCGATATGTTGTGGTTGTTTGTGCTCCGACCATCGTGTCGTGGAGATGTCGGCCGATGTAGATTTTTTGTGAAATGATTGCAGGTACCCTGAGAGGCCGTTGAGATTGCCAGAATGTCGATTAACTTCCGTTCCGGCAAATTCGGGTACTCTCCATATATCCTTTTTTTCGCAAAGGTCATGCCGAAATTTTTCGTAAATTTTGGCATGACTTTGCTAAAAAAGGGACATATGGGGTATCTTTATTGTGTTCATATTTCACAGTGGTGTTATCTTTATTGTGTTATGCATGCTTTATTTTTGTTTTGTCTTTTTTTCTAAAGCCGATGATTAAAATGTTGTGTGGCACACTATTTTAATCAGGTAGGTGCTAGCGGACCTTGTCATATGCACAAATAACATCTTGTGCATACTTTTACTTGGTCCGCTTGCCCCGTACCTGATCAATGTGTGTCCAATCTAAATATGAGGCACAAATCCAAAATTATTTTTCTTCGAAAGCCGATGATTAATATGTTGTGACACTAGGCATTTTAGCCTCCCTGCAGCGAACGGCACACAACGAGCGTCTACCTTTGTCACCGAACCCAATGGCTGGATTTAGCCTACCTGCTGGCATGTTCCCTGGCATTATTGTGTTTGTCTTTGTTCACCGGCCAGCCATTGGATCCACCTCCTGTAGGTCGGTGAATAAAGACAACACAACGATGCTGTTGGAAACACAAGCCCTCAGGTAGGTTGAATCTAGCCACTGGATTTGGGTGACACAATGATGAATTGCCGAGGATCCTGCAGGTCTACTTGTGTGTCCGACCTAAGTATGAGGCGCAAATCTAAGTCATTTTTATTTTGTTTTTTTTTCTTCTAAGCCGATGATTAAATTGTTGTGACACTGTATGATTCAGGGAGGAGCTAGTGAACCTTGTGATATGCACAAATAAACATTTTGTGCATCTTACTTGGTTCACTTGCTTCGTCTCTGAAATGTGTGTCCAATTTAAATATGTATGAGGCACAAATCCGAAATCATTTTGTTTTTTCTCTATCTTTTCGAATGCCGATGATTAAAATGTTGTGGCACACTATGTGATTTAGGGAGGTGCTAGCGGACCTTGTGATATGCACAAATGATATATGTATACTCTTACTTGGTCCGCTTGCCCCGTTCCTGATCAATGTGTAGTGTCCAATCTATGTATGAGGCATAAACTCGAATCATTTTGTTTCTTCTCTATGAATTGACAAATCCGATGATTTAAACTATGCCACGGTAAAGGCAAGGAGAGTGTCTACAATGCCTTGTAGTATATACAATTGGAGTGTTTGCATTAATACATGGTCTTGTAGACACTCTTTTTGCCTTGTTTTGCACGGCAATGATATATGAGGCTTTACATTGTTAACTTCTCGCATTTCGTAAATTTTAATATTACTTTTGTAACAAAATTTTGACTTAGCTGTTTTTGACTTAGGTGTTCTCAGCGACGATGTCCATGTTGGACCAGATGGGCGATGTGCGGGACTGGGCTCCACCGGGCTGGCACTGGGAGGTGCTACCTTCCGGGACGCGCAGCTTGGTGAGGAATCCGGGTGACGTCGTCGACCCTGATCTTCTGTGGTGGCAGTCACATGGGCCATGCTCGGTGCAGAGGGAGCCGGCCCTCGAGGAGGAGGTACGTCGCCGTATTATGGAGGAGGACGAGCACGTCCGTCGATACATGTATCTGCTGGTTAGGCAGTATGACGGTAGGTGGTCGTTTCTTCAGAGGGTTCCTGCTCACGTGAGCTATGACCCTGTGAGGGTTCCTTCTCTTTGGATGTGTAGCGCCGCCGTCGACTCAGTACAGATCGATGAATCAGAAGGTTCATGTTGAAATTAGCTAAGCTTCATGTATTAGCTACTGGATATATAATAATATGATCGATGAACTATGATTGTGATCAACTTTGTGTAATAATATGATCGATGAACTATGATTGGAAATTGTGTATTTGTACTGGTTTATCAAATATTTCTCTCTATATAATATTGGATTATGAATTTCCTGTAATGTGATATATCTGTATTTTCTATAATATACTAGTTTTTTTCCTGTAATGATATATCTGTATTTTCTATAATATACCAGTATATGGCAGTAGAAAAATGAAAATACGTATAATATATTCTGTGGCGCACCGTTCGTGGTTTCTGTGGCGCATGCATTTCTGTGGCGCACGAGCAACACATGCGCCACAGAAATATTTTTGTGGCGCACCCAGAAAGGTGCGCCACAGAAATATATTTTAGTGGCGAGACTTCTGTGGCGCATCCTTCTATTTCGCGGATGCGCCACAGAAAGGCCTAAAAGGTGTGCCACTACTAGGCTGTTTCCTAGTAGTGAGGTCTTGAGGAGGGCACAAGGGTTGCCAGAGACCGTACCCAGGTTACCCATCTTCAGCCAGCACGATGATGCCCTCTACATGCTGCTACCTGAGCCCTACACAGGTGGAGATCCATATGGTCACGTTGTGTGTATTGACTTGAGCAGCAGCAATGAGGTGTGTCTCGAGTCCAACACACGTCTGGCCATCCCGTTGATGACTGAACCTGTTATCCTGGAGAATCCGGATTTCTTCAATTCACTTCGACACTACTACTAAGAGCATGTCTAGCAGGGCCCTTAAAAGGCCAAAACCCGTAGAATAACCGCCAGAATACGGGTTTTGGTGCTGCCGCGGCGATTATCAGGTCCCCTAAAACGTCCGACCCATAGGGAAAATTCCCAGGTCCGGCCCGGATCGGCTGGGGAACCCGTAGGTGTGCAGGTTGGGTGGCCGAAACTGTACCGCGACCCACCCACCTCCTTCCCCCACGGCGCGCTGAAATTTCAGATTTCCCAAACCCTTCCCCACTCTTCCGACCGCGTGCTGCCGCAGTCCCGTCCGCTGCCGCCGCCGCGAACCACGAATCCGACCGCCTCCGCCGCCCTCCGAGCCGCCCGAGTGTTCCCCGATGCCCGCCGCACCCCCGACGCACCTCGGCGCACCTCCGCCGCACGTCGGAGCACATCCGCCACACGACCGCCACGGTGAGTTCTTCTACCCTTGGCTCTTTGTTTTCGCCGGTACGAGCGTAGATGTTGACCTATATTTCATGGTGGTAGATGAGCTCGGATTTGACCATGTAGGATGTGGGTGATTCGTCGACCGATTGGCCGTCCTCGGATTCGGATGATTCGGACCTCGACGACCTGCTCCACGAGGATGACACGGAGATGTTGATGGCCATCCTTGGCCTGAAAGAGCTCGAGGACCGCGCCAAGCTGCTGGATTAGAGGAGGGGGTCGACGATGGGGCGCATGTGCATCCCACGGTTGATGCAAGATTATTTCGCCGAGGTAATGACCTATCCTCCCCGCCTCTTCCGTAGAAGATATCAAATGCGTAGACATTTGTTCGAGACAATCGTCAAAGACTGTGAGGCCAATTCGAACTACTTCAAGCAACGAAGAAACAACGCCGACACCATGGGATTTAGCCCACACCAAAAGATCTCGGCTGCCATGCGTGTGCTCACATACGGCATCCCCGCGGATTATATCGATGAGTATCTTCGCATTGGCCAACAAACAACCACGGATGCCGTGCGTATGTTTGCCAAGATGGTGATCAAGTTGTATGGTGAGACCTATCTCCGAGCGTCGAACGAGCAAGATACAAAAATACTCCTTGAGATGAATGCAAAGAGGGGTTGGCCGGGGATGCTTGGTAGCCTTGACTGCATGCACTGGACATGGAAAAATTGCCATCGCAGTGATGAAGAAGAACACAAGCTGCATTCGCAATTCACAAGGACAAGAGGAAATGTTTCAGCACGAAGCAACTCCCATCATATTTGCAGCAAAATAGAGAGGGAGGGAGGGATCTACATTCTTTACCTCTTTGTCGCTCCCCACGAACCGCACCAGGAAGGTCTAGGGCATGGGAACAGTTAGGGACCACAACATCCTGTTCAGGACAGTCTTCTCCATGATGAGAATATGCTGCCAAGATGTGAATGAGATCATTAGCCTGCAAAACACACACAAGCAGATTAGATCTTGGGTTCAGAATTCAAAATTCGTTCACAGACAAGACACAAGCAGACCAAACAAGCAGGGCAAGCAATCAAGCAGGTGCATAGCTTTGTTGTAGTTGGTCATCGATCACCAAACTGTTTTCTATCTGGATATTAACAGATATAAATATTCTCTACATACCAAATGAATATTGCAGCTAGCAAGCAAAAACAAGGCGTAGAAGCAGCATGTACATATCATTTGTGTCTGCATTTACTTCCCATTTGAGCACCAATTGCAGCTGCCCTACACCTCTTCCAAAGCGACACCGCCAAATTTGATATCTAAGAACTAATGCAAAACTACAAGTAAATTGATGGTTGTGGACATGTCCGTTTAGACTAGTCATAGTGAGAAGTAACTTAGACTAGTAACATGCATATGTTACTAGTCTAAGTTACCACCTCTATAGTGGGTAGTAACTAGTATGTGGTGTCATGCAATGAGTTATTTATTGAATTATAGAGTCATTTTGTATTGAAAAGTGTGATGCGATGGTAACATATCTAGTTACTCTTTTCATCTCTCTCCTCATTTAATGATACGCCATGTCATCAAAATACCTAGTTGGCGTTGCATGTGGGTGCATGTTACCACCTTAGTTACTCCCACTATGACTAGTCTCAGTGTATGTTTAAAAAAATGAGTTTTGAGTTTCGACCAGTAACCAGCAACCACAAACACCATTTGTATAGACTCAACCAGAGCAAGTCAACAGTTAGCAGAAGTTTTGCCTATAACCACTAAAGCCAGTAGCTCCTATAATAAGCCTAAATAGTCACATTAATTACAGCAATCCGTCCAAGGCATACGAGTGAGCCAGCCAACCTAGGCATACAATTTAATTAACATTTCCTAAGTACACAGTAGAGAATTGTCACAACGCACTTGAGACCTTTGCCGAATAATAAACCAGAGCAACATGACCAGATCCTAAGCATCCAACCACCACTGAACCTAAACCAGTAGGTCATCGGCTCAATGGCCTGGTATCACAGAGCGTGTACAGGATACAAGGGGAGAAGAAAATGCTCACCTAAACCATCGCATGGCAACGAGGGTGGAGGTGAAGGAGTAAGAAGTCGAAATGCAAGTACAAGAGCATGGGAAGAAGCTCTCAGCGAAAATGACAGCAGCGTCCTATGCTTCCAGGCTTCAAAAACTTGCAGTTAAGAAACATCAAATGTCAGTACAAGACAGGACATGTCATAGCATTGAGGATTAAATCAATATCTCAAGTACAAGTGAAAATCAAATATACTTCTAATCAAGCTTCTAAGCATTGCTTGCAGAAATAAATTGGGAGGATGGTTTCGACTTAACCCACAGATCATGGCAGCACCCGTACATCAGAGAAAACCACGTTTTCTCAAGATGGCACCTTAGTGAAATTACTACTGGAAACATCACGGTTTTCTATCTGGAAATATTAACGGATCAAGATTCACTAGACTAAACGATTATTGCAACTAGCAAGCAGAAACAAGACATACACTACATGTACATATCATTTGTTTATGTGCATTTACTTTGCGCATTTTCAGCACAAATCGCAACTGCCCTCTGCACCTACCATCAATATACATGGGAAACTAGCTTGGATTCCATGAATAATACCACCAAATTTGAACCTAGGAATGCCACTAGAAGTACTTTAATGGTTGCTGTCATGGCTACTAGTTTGGCATTAACTACAGCAATCAGTACAAGGCATACGAGTGAGCCAGACAACCTAGGCATACAAATTAATTAACTTTTCCTAAGTACACAGGAGAAAATTGTTAATACGCACTTTAGATCATCGCATAATAAATAAACCAGAGCAACATGACCAGATCCTAAGTGTACAACCGCCATTGAACTTGAGCCAGTAGGTCATCTGCTCGATGGCCGGAGCACATAACAGCCATGGCTCGATGGCCTGGTATCACAGAGCGCATACAGGATACAAGGAGAGAAGCAGATGCTCACCTAAACAACCGCACGACAGCGAGGGTGGAGGTGGAGGAAGAAGTCAAAATGCAAGTACGAGAGCAGGGGAAGAAGCTCTCAGTAGAGACAGCAGCGTCCTATGCTCCCCGGCTTCAAAAAGTTGCAGTTAAGAAAATCAAATGTCAGTACAGGGAAGGAAATGCCGTAGCATTGAGGATTAAATCAATATCGCAAGTACAAGTGAGGCTCGCATATACTTCTAATCAAGATTCTAAGCATTACTTGCAGACATAAACTAAGTGAAGGGTTTCAACTTAATCCACACAACATGGCAGAACCTGTACATCTACAGAACAACACATTTTCTCAAGATGGTACCTATGTGAAATTACAACTGGAAACATAACTGTTTTCTATCTGGAAATATTAAGAGATCAAGGTTCACTGCAGACTAAACGAGTATTGCAGTACCACCAAATTTGATCCTAAGCAATACCACCAAATTTGATCCTAAGAATGCCCCTAGAAGTAATGGGATGGTTGCTCTCATGGCTGTTAATTTGGAAAAATACAAGAGGAGAGCTTCAACCAATAGCTAGCCACCACAGATCACATATATCTTGTGTATAGAGTATAGACTCAGTGAGAGCAAGTCAACAAGTTAGAAGCTACTTATTATAAAGCCAGCAGCTTTCCTAATAAGCCTAAATAGTGTCGTTGACCACATCAATCAACATAAGGCATACCATTCGTAATCTACTTAAGACACGTCACATGAGTTGATTGAACCTTTCATCATGACTACAACATTTTTCGGTGCAATTTGATCAGAATATGTATTGTACTGTAACAATATACTACCTCATGGGTCACAGGGGCGTACAATCATGTTGTTATGATCAAGAATGGCTAGCACAAGATGCACACGCGGCCATGGCACGAAGGCCATGACCCAGAGCACCATGGAGGAGGTTTCGTGACAGTAGGAGGACCAAGATCACATACTGTAGGGTTGTAGTTGAAGCAGAACACCGCCGCCGCCGTGGTTGCGGTACGGTGAGCCCACCACCATCACACAACCACAGGACGAAGAGCTACCACTTGAAGCTGTCATGTATCCTGCACTAGCCAACTATTCCAAAGTTCGAACTGATGAAAAGACTAGTGCAATCCACATATACCGTAACACCCCCTCTCATGTGTGACGAGGAAAGTCAACACGTGTAAACCGGAAGAGAGCGATGGCGCGCAAGTCTCAGAGGTATATGCCTCAACCAATACGTGGACTCAGAGGTATGACTCAAGAGGTCTATACGTGGACTCAGAGGTATGGCTTCAGAGGTCTATATACGTGGACACAAAGGGGCTACAAGCATTTTTTTTTAATAAATTGCGGAAACCAGGACTCGAACTCGAGACCTGAGACTCTGATACCATGTCATGTATCCTGCACTAGCCATGAACTTTTGGGATAGTTGGCTAGTGCAGGATACATGACAGAAGCGTCATCCCGCTAACACCGTTGTCGACTCCACATGTATGCAGCAGCATGAAGGCTCAGGAGACCAGCAACACCACAGGAGGGCCAGAGGATGCTGATGGTGTAGAATTAGCGTCTAGCGCTTAATTGAACCTTGACTTGGCTAAACTGGGGACAAACAGAAATTCATGAAAATGCACTCTATTAGAACTTGAAACCAGAGGCCACCCACCAACCTAAATATTGATAGTAAAATACCAGCTTAAACTGTTAGAGATCATCATAGAAATATAAACCGAAGTGGTGCCTAGCCAGTGCCATGACCAAATCCTAACCTTACAACCACACACACCACTGAGTCCTAAATTAGTAGTTCATCGGCTCGATGGCCATGGTATCATAGAGAACCCACCTAAACCACGGAGACGTGCGCTCATCACCACCATCAAACGCCAGCGAGGTCCATGCAGGCCTAGAACCACGTACGAGGCGCAGGCGGCCGCGACCAGCTGCCGGAGCCAGAACGGCCAGGTCACGGTGGACCGAAGCAGCCAGAGGCAAGCCGCGGCGCAAATCCAGTAAGCCAATGTACATGTTGAGCATCGGGTTCACAGTGATCTGGCAAGAAGAGAAATACGATGACCAGATAGACAGAGGCCTTGGAGCCCGAACCGATCATGGGAACTAGGCTGTGGCACAGCAGAAAGAACCGGGGGGGGGGGGGGGGGGGGGGGGGGCTGGAGACGGAGGCGCGTAGCCAGTTAGCGAGGGAGGTGGTTGACCAGGCGGGCGCATGCGAGGCCAAGCTACATCGCCCTCAACATCGAAATATCTGCAGATCCAAAGAGAAGAAACAAGACTATGAAGTTATCTTGCGTACGTACATGTTTGCAGGTGTCCACAACTAACACTAGAAACTACTCTAGCAGCAGATTAACATGTTTGCAGATTTGCACACACGGTTGATCGAGATGGGGGTCGATCCGCGGGAGGCGGGTTCCTGTCTTGTGACTGGACCATGAGAAGTAATTAAGGTGGGCAGCTTTTTCTTTGTTTTTGCGAAACGAGCGAGCGGGACTTTTTGACGCGTACGGATACGGAATCAACCGATCCGGATCAATGTTGGACACTTGGACCGACTCACCGACCATGACAAGTTTGGTCGCGTTTTCCTGCTTGCGGCGTACGGCGACCAAAATATCTGATCGATCTGCCCTAAACCTCGGTCGAGCCCACAGCCATGGAGAGAAGGATCCTTCCCGGCCGTTCCTGGTGCTAGGCGACATCGTGCAAGATTTCCGCCACATCGTCGACCGCGAGGGTTTTCAGATGGTGCGGTGCCGGAGGCGGGAGGCCTACGGCTGCGGGCCCAACGGCGACGCCATCGTGCGCGGCCTCGAGCTCTTCGTGCGCCTCGCCGGCCGCGACGACGACCCGGACAGAAACCCCAAGCTGTGTATCTCCGCGAGCGACGAGGTCCTCGAACGCGTCGGGTCGGAGATCGACGACCGCAAGGCGGAGACCCACGGGAGGCGCCTTTGCTACTGCGCTCACATATGCTCCTCCGTCGACGGCTACGTCATGGTCCTCCGCGTCTCTTTCATTGCCAGCTTCAGCAGAGCCGCCTTCCGGACGTACTACCTCGTCTACGACTCCGCAGCCGCGTCGCTCTCCCTGCTACCCCACATGCCTCCCTGCTGTCAGCACGTCTCTGCACCGAGTCCCTTCTAGTGATCAAGGTAGGAGAAGAGGAGGATGACAAGTCGTACTCCCTAGTGGTCATGGCGGAGAGATCGGTGGTCTGCGCTTCGGCCAAGTACACCGACCCCGTGCTCTGCCGGTGGTCACCGCCGCCGCCCCCGTCCTCCCCGACAAGGACAAGAACCAGGACTACAACAGCAAACGTTTGTGTTTTATTAATTTCCTAAGAAAAGGATCAAGTTGATGTTAATTTTCTGAATAGAAACAACTTCAATATTAATGCTTATCGAAATAATGTTGGTAGTAACAACTATAAGCCTTACCCTCCCAATAATGGTGACTCATATGGTAATTCTAATAAGAATGTGTCCTCTGATCTTGAAAATGTTTTAAAGGAATTTATCACTTTGCAAAAAGTTTTCAACAAAATTGTTGAAGGAAAACTTAAAAAACTTGATAGTCTTGTCTCTAAAGTGTAAGAACTTGCTTATGATGTTGAAAATTTAAAAATTAGAACCACTCCTCTTCAAGACAAGCTTACTGAATCTTTAAATGCTATTTCTATTCAAATTAATGAGAATGAAAGGATGTTAGCTCGTTTGCATGCTAGGTGGGCTAGAGAAGCAGAAGAAGCTAGAATTGCTGAAATGAATAGGAAAACTGTTAAAGTTTACACTATCCAAACTACTAATGAGGATCCTCCTAGGTTATTTAAAGATGATGAAATTGATTTTGATAATTGCAATCTTACTGAAGTCATAAAGTTTCTACAAAAACTTGCTAAGTCACCGGATGCTAGTAAATTAAATATTGCCTTTACAAAACACATTACCGATGTTCTTATCAAGGCTAGGGAAGAAAATCTTAAGCTAGAAACTTCTATTCCTACAAAATTAGAAGATGGATGTGAACCCACTATTAAGATGAAGATAAATGACTTTGATTACAATGCTTTGTGTGATCTTGGTGCAAGTGTTTCTGTTATGCCTAAAAGTTTCTATGATATGCTTGATTTAAATCCTTTTGAAGAATGTTATTTAAATGTTCATCTTGTCGATTCTTCTAAACAGAAACCTTTGGGTAGAATTGATGATGTCCTTATTGTTGTTAACGATAATTATGTTCTCGTTGATTTTATTGTTATGGATATTGAGTGTAATGCTTCTTGTCCTATTATTTTGGTAAGACCGTTTTTTAGAACCGTTGATGCTATTATTGATATGAAAGAGGGAAATATAAGGTTTCAGTTTCCCCTTAAAAGAGGGATGGAACACTTCCCTAAAAAGAGAAAGAAGCTTCCTTTTGAATCAATCATAATGTCAAGATATGCTCTTGATATTGCAAAGGCCTCCGAAAAAACTTGATATTTGGCATTGCGCCTAGCTAAAAGGCGTTAAAGAAAAACGCTTATTGGGAGGCAACCCATCTTTTATTTTCAGTTTGTTTTTTTCTTTTTTTGAGTCATGAAATTATTACCTCTGTAGAAACTTCATTGTATCTTTTTCTTTTCGTTTTTTGTGTGCCAAGTTTAGCCTCTAATGCATTGAAAGTGTGAGGTGTTGTTTTCCTGTTCAAAAACAGATTCTATGCGCCTGTTGCACGAAATTACTAAAATCACCAGAATTTTATATTTTTCTGATAATTTTTGACAGAAAGACTGATTCTTTTATATATCTTTCGTTAGTTTTAAGTTTTTTTATTTGATTGGCAGAAGTGCCTCGAAAAATTCAATATTTACAGACTATCCAGTTTTGACAGATTATGTCTTTATTTTGTATTCGCCTCTTTTACCATCGTACAATGTGAAACTCTTGAATAGGAGTACCACATTGAGGATTAGTAAACAGTAGCTAATGCCCAATGAACATTGTTTGCAATTTGTCCTAAGTTGAACATATGTGCATTTTAATATATGAGCACTAACCCTCTAATCAAATTATGAGAAGTTTTGTGTGAAGGGAGTTTTTAAGTTCCAAAGGAGAGGAATATGAAGAAATCGAGGATGGATCAGAGCTCAAGCTTGGGGATGCCCCCATGTCATACCCTCTAAATATAAAGAACCATCAAGAGTCAAAGCATGGGGATGCCCAAGGCATCCCCTCATCTTCATCGACTATCATAAGGTCGTCTTCGTTGAACTTCGTTTTTATCACTTTACATATTATGTGCTATGCTTGGAGCATCTTTTCACTTTCAGTTTTTTTGTTTTTTGGCTGGTCATATCTTTGTTGGATCCTAGCTTTATTTGTGTGGGAGAGAGACACGCACCGCTTTTTCGTTTGAATACTCCTTTGCTTCGCTTATATCTTTTTGAGTATTCTTAGCTATTGTTTGTTTGCTAGTAAGCTCTCGCTTTTAGCTTTTATCTTGTTTAGAGATGCTAGTTGTTAATGTTAAACTCTCATGTTCATCACTTATACTTGTTGGAGAGTTGTTGTTGAAAAATTGCTTGAATTGTCAAAGCGACAAAATGTTATTTGTGTGATATTAGAATAAAATGAAAATCCTGCATAGTCTTGTAGATCATTGTGTGGATACTTGATGCTTCTCAATTGTTTTTAGATATTAAGTTGAATGCTTAAACTTGCTGGTTATTTGAGTAGAATTGATTAGTAAAGAAATATGGTTAAAAGCTTGAAATTGTGTGGTTTTTCGCAGTTGTTAATTCATAGAGCTAATCTTTCCATCAAAAGAATTGTTTGGTTGACAAGGGAGACCGTGTAGAGTTTTTATGGTTATGATTGTTGGAAATATTCCCAAGAGGCAATAATAAAGTTTATTATTTATCATATTTCCTGTTCATGATAAATGTTTATTATCCATACTAGAATTGTATTAATCGAAAACAAATATGTGTGTGGAATATAAACGGAAATGTGTCCTAGTAAAGCCTCTAATAACTAGTTCGTTTGATCAAGTGTTGGTTAGAAGTTTCCTAACCAAGGATTAATAAATCACTTGATAAATGGAGTTGTATCATGGGGATGATATAATGGACATACCCAATTTTAGTAGATGTCAAATATAGTTTACTTAGACCATGATATTATGTTACTCCCACTTATCGTAGGAATCCTTGTGGACATCAAACGTCACTTTGTAACTGGGTGATTATAAAGGTGTTTTTCAGGTAACTCCGCTGGTAGGATGTTGAGTTGCATGAATCAAGATTGGGATTTGTTCGTCCGACTGTTGGATAGATTTCTCTGGGCCCTCTCGGTAGCATAGAATCCAATAAGCTTGCAAGCATATGACTAAGTAGCTAGTCATAACGGATCCTATCCTATGGAAACGAGTAAAGAGGGCTTGTCGGAAATGAGATTAATCAGATATGGGGATATAAGTGATTAAGTCTCGGACAAGTAAGACATCGTGAAATGAAAGGAATCGTATATGGATTAATTGAATCCCAGACATAGTGGTTCAACCGGTAAAGTACTTCGATGAATGTGTAGGAATTAATATGGGCATCCCGGTCCCGCTATTAATATGACATATTCACGAACCCGCAGGGTCACACACTTATAGTTCGATGTAGTTAGGGCTCGAGATAAATGATGGTGTGAATATTGATTCGGAGTCTCGGATGGGATCCTGGATATCTCGACGAGTTCCGGAGTGGTCCGGAGAATTAGATTCATATAAGGAAAGTAGTTTCCGGAGGTATCGAAAAGGTCTGGCAATTTTCCAGCAGAGTACCGGAATATTCTAGAAGGTTCTAGTGGAGTCTAGAATTGGGTCCCATAGGAGTCTGAGGCCCACATGGACTAAAGGGGTGGTGCAGCGGCCTTATAGGCCAGCCGCACCACCTGGCCATATAGGCCCATGCGGGCTAGGGCTAAGGCCCAAAAGGGGGTCGGCCAACCCTAACCCTAGGACGGCTGGCTTGGGGGCCAAGGCACCCAGCCGCCGGCCCTAGAGGGAGGAGGGGGCGCACCCCTTGGCCTCCTATATAAGGAGGACCAAGGAGGACAGCCGCACCCCCTAGCTCTCCTCCACCTGGCGCCGCCCCCTGCCCTAGCCGCTGCCTCCTCTCCTCCTCCTCCTCCGCAGCCGCTTGGCGAAGCCCTGTCGGATCTCCACCATATCCGCCACACCACCGTCGTTGTGCTGCTGATATCGTGAGCCTCTCCATCAACTCTTGCGGGATCAAGATCGTGGAGTCTTCATCGAGTCGTACGTGTGGATCTCTCGGAGGCGTTGCTCGTGCGATGAATCGGATAATACATCTCCTCGCGACTAGGTAAGTCTAGTTGCGGGGATCGACTAGCCAACCCCTGCCTCGACAAAACACGCTTGGTTTTCTTCGAGGGTGAGATTCGATCTCCTACTTGCTACCACCATCTTGTAGATCGGATCTAGTTTTGGGTTTTATTCCACCATGTTTTGTGTAGGAAATCTTTTGTTTTCTATGCTGCGACCCTTCAGTGGTATCAGATCCTATATCTATTTGTAGATGTTGGTGCGATTAGAACACAAGTGTTGTGGGCGTTGATATTTTTGTTGCTACCTTCTCACGCGTACTTCGTATCTTGTTGGATGGTTAGATTGAAGCGGCCCGGACAAACCTTACTCGTCCACGCTCGAGAAACCAGTTCCACGATTGACATGCACCTTGTATTGCATAAGTGGCTGGCGGGTGTCTGTTTCTCTAGCTATGGTGAGATGCGATTTGCAATGGAAGGTCTTTTAAAAGGATGAGTAAATAAGCAACTCTCATATCACCGTTGTGGTCTTTGCGTAGATTAGAACGGTTCTATCTCGTTGACCCAAGCCACGTAAAAATTGCATAAACAAAGTAGAGGACGTCTAACTTGTTTTTGCAGGGTTTGTGATGTGGTATGTCCAAGATATGATTTTGTGATAATATATGCAATGATCATGTTTTGTAATTTTCACGAATTGCATGTCGATGAGTACGGCAACCGGCAGGAGCCTTATGTTTGTCTTAATTATTGTATGACTTGCGTGTCAATTTAAACGTTATATAATTGCTTTACTTTATTGCTAAGAGTAGCCATAGTCGTAGTTACAATTGTTGGTGGAGGCAATCATGGTGATGGCGCCACATGCTGGTGATGATGGAGATCATGCCGGTACTTTGGAGATGAAGATCAAATGCACAAGAAGAAAGGCTATACCATGTCACAAATTAATTTGCATGTGATGTTTATCCTTTATACACCTTATTGTTATGCTTTGATGTGATCGCGATGGTAGCATGATAAGGTGATCTCTCACATAAATATCAAGAAGTGTTCTCCCCTAGTATGCACCGTTACAAAAGTTCGTCGTTTTGAAGCACCACGTGATGATCGGGTGTGATAAACTCTACGTTCACATACAACGGGTGTAAGTCAGTTTTACACACGCGGTAATACTACGGTTTCCTTTACAAGCCTAGCATGTAGAGACATGGCCTCGGAACACAAGAGCCGAAAGGCTAAACACGAGTCATATGGACGATATGATCAACATGGCGATGTTCACCTCTAAAGCTGCACCACCTCACGTGATGATCGGTTGTGGTGTAGTGTATTTGGATCGTGTATCAATAAACAAAACCAGAGAGATGTTGAGTTTAGTGAGAGTTTGTTTAGTAATTTAGATTAGTCTTAACACCTTTTTACAAATAATGTTGTAGATCAATGGCCCGTCCCAACACCACCATGAATTTTAACGCGTTCATAGAGAAAGACAAGCTGAAGAACGATGGAAGCAATTTCTCAGATTGGTTTATGAATCTGAAGATTATACTCACTACTGCCAAGAAACTGTATGTCCTAGATGCACCGCTAGGGTGAGGCTCCAGCAGCAGGAGCGGCTGAAGATGTTAGGAACGTCTGGGCAGCCCGTTCTGAGGACCACGAGATAGTTAAGTGCGGTCTATTGTACGGCTTAGGACCAAAGCTCCAAAAGCGTTTTGAGCACCATGGCGTTCATCAGATGATCAATGA
>QRDG01002386.1:209643-330569 GCA_012064385.1 Puccinellia tenuiflora
GAACTATAATATGCAAGGGATGGAGAAAACTCTTCCTGAGCTCTTCGCGATGTTAAAGACTGCGGAGGTGGAAATCAAGAAGGAGCATCAAGTGTTGATGGTCAACAAGACCACCAGTTTCAAGAAAAAGGGCAAGAGAGACAACTTCAAGAAGGGCGGCAAGCAAGCTGCCGCGCCTGCGAGGAAGTCAAAGAAGGGCCCTAAGTCTAATACTGAGTGCTTCTACTGCAAGGGAACTGGACACTGGAAGCGGAACTGCCCCAAGTATCTGGCAGACAAGAAGGCGGGCAACATCAAACAAGGCATATGTCATATACATGTTATTGATGTGTATTTAACAAGTGCTCGTAGTAGCACCTGGGTATTTGATACTAGTTCAGTTGCTAATATATGTAACTCGAAACAGGAGCTGCGGAATAGACAATGCTTGGCGAGGGATGAGGTGACGATGCGCGTCGGAAATAGATCAAAAATTGAAGTCATCGCTGTCGGCACACTCCCTCTACGTCTACCTTCTGGATTAGTTTTAAACCTTAATAATTGTTATTTGGTGCCTGCGTTAAGCATGAACATTGTATCTGGATCTTGTTTATTGCGAGACGGTTATTCATTTAAGTCTGAAAACTTTGGTGTTTCGATTTATATGGATAATATCTTTTATGGTCATACACCTGAGAGGAATGGTTTATTTCTGTTGAATCTCGATAGTAGTGATACACATGTTCATAACATTGATGCCAAAGAGGTAAACTGAATGATGATAATACCACATATTTGTGGCACTGCCGTTTGGGTCACATGGTTGTAAAGCGCATGAAGAAACTCCATTCTGATGTACTTTTGGATTCACTTGAAACTTGCGAACCATGCCTTATGGGCAAGATGACTCGAACACCCTTCTCCGGCACGATGGAGAGAGCAACAGACTTGTTGGAAATCATATATACCGATGTGTGCGGACCAATGAGTGTTGCAGCACGCAGTGGATATCGTTATTTCTTGACCTTCGCCGATGATTTAAGTAGATATGGGTATATTTATTTAATGAAGCACAAGTCTGAAACGTTCGAAAAATTCAAAGAATTTCAGAGTGAAGTAGAGAACCATCGTAACAAGAAAATAAAATTTCTTCGATCTGATCGTGGAGGTGAATATTTGAGTTACGAATTTGGTATGCATTTAAAGACTGTGGAATTGTTTCACAACTCACGCCACCTGGAACACCACAGCATAATGGTGTGTCTGAACGTCGTAATCGAACCTTATTGGATATGGTGCGATCTATGATGTCTCTTACTGATCTGCCACTATCATTTTGGAGCTATGCATTAGAGATAGCCGCATTCACTTTAAATAGGGCATCATCAAAATCCGTTGAGATGACTCCATATGAGTTATGATTTGGCAAGAAGCCGAAGTTATCGTTTCTTAAAGTTTGGGGTTGCGATGCTTATGTGAAAAGACTTCAACCTGATAAGCTCGAACCCAAGTCGGAAAAATGCGTCTTCATAGGATACCCTAAGGGAAACTATTGGGTATACCTTCTACCACAGAACTAAGGGCAAGATTTTTGTTGCCAAGAATGGTTCCTTTCTGGAGAAGGAGTTTCTCTCGAAAGAAGTGAGTGGGAGGAAAGTAGAGCTTGATGAGGTTATCGAACCTGTTCTTGAGAGGCTGAGTAGCGTAGAATCTGGAAGATGTTCCAGAGCAGCCATCGCCACCTGAAGAAGGAGCAAATGATGGAGATCATACTGCTCCGGTCAAGGCTGCTATTGAACCTCGCAGGTCAACAAGGGAACGTACCGCCCCTGATCGGTACGACCCCGTCATGAGTGTCATGTTGTTAGACAATGATGAACCTGCGAATTATGAGGAAGCAATGATGAGCCCTGACTCTGATAAATGGCTAGGAGCCATGAAATCCGAAATGGAATCCATGTATGAAAACCAAGTATGGACTTACCAAACGACCGCAAGGCCGTTGAGAACAAATGGATATTCAAAAGAAAGATAGACGCTGACGGAAATGACACCGTGTACAAGACTTGTCGCAAAGGTTTTCCGACAAATTCAAGGAGTTGACTATGATGAGACATTCTCACTAGTAGCGGTGCTGAAATCTGTTCGGATTATGTTAGCAATTGTTGCATTTTATGATTATGAAATTTGGCAAATGGATGTCAAGACCGCGTTCCTTAATGGTCATATTAAGGAAGAGTTGTACATGGTGCAGCCCAAAGGTTTTGTTGATCCTAAGGATGCTAACAAAGTATGCAAACTTCAGAGATCCATTTATGGACTGAAGCAAGCATCGCGGAGTTGGAATCTCCGGTTTGATGAAGTGATCAATGGGTTTGGATTTGTCCAAACTTATGGAGAGGCCTGTATTTACAAGAAAGTGAGTGGGAGCTCTGTAGCATTTCTGATACTATATGTGGATGACATATTATTGATAGGAAATGATATAGAACTACTTGAAAGTGTAAAGGCTTATTTGAATAAGAGTTTTTCAATGAAAGACCTTGGTGAACCAGCTTACATTTTAGGTATTAAAATCTACAGAGATAGATCAAAACGCCTAATAGGGCTTTCATAGAGTACATACCTTGACAAGGTTCTGAAGAGGTTCAGAATGGAAAATTCAAAGAAAGGGTTCTTACCAGTGGCGAAGCTAGCTAGCGATTGAAGCCTGGGCAAATTTCACGTACACTCCATAACTAGCTGGCAGTCAGCTTTTGTCCGCACTAAATCTTGTTTAATCTTTGCTTTCGTTCATGAGTGTAGCCCGGGCAGCCGCCCGGGCATGCCGGGCCCTGGCTCCGCCCCTGGTTCTTACCAATGTTGCAAGGAAAGGTTTTGAGTAAGACTCAAAGTCCAGTCACATCATAAGATAGAGAGACAATGAACAAGGTTCCCTATGCCTCATCCATAGGCTCTATCATGTATGCCATGCTATGTACTAGACCAGATGTGTGCCATGCTGTAAGTTTGACTAGCAGGTACCAAAGTGATCTAGGAGTGGAACACTGGACAGCTGTCAAGAATATCCTTAAGTATCTGAATAGAACTAAGGAAATGTTTCTCGTATATGGAGGTGACCAAGAGCTAGTCGTAAAAGGTTACGTTAATGCTAGTTGGGATACATATCCGGATGATTCGAAGTCTCAGTCCGGATACGTGTTTATTCTAAATGGTGGCGCTGTGAGTTGGAGGAGTTCCAAACAGAGCGTGGTGGTGAAATCTTCAACAGAAGCGGAATATGTGGCAGCCTCGTCGGCAGCAAGTGAAGCAGTCTGGATGAAGCAGTTCCTCTCCGAGCTGGGTGTGGTTCCAAATGCGTCAAGACCACTTTCCCTGTACTGTGATAATACAGGTGCGATTGCTCTTGCCAAGGAGCCAACTTCACACAAGAACACAAAGCATATTAAGCGCCGCTTTCACAATTTGCGTGAGAATGTCCGAGATGGAGACATTGAGATTTGCAAGGTGCACACGGATCTGAATGTGGCATACCCGTTGACTAAACTTCTTCCACAAGCAAAACATGATCAGCACCAGGAGGCCATCGGTGTTAGATTGTTACAAATATAAACTACTCCCTCTATTCCATAATGTAAGCCTTTTTAGCATTTCTCTTTCCATCCGTATCTAGACATGTTTTAGTGCAAGATTCATTTGAACCTTAAACTAAAACATGTCTAGATACGGATGGAAAGAGAAATGCTAAAAAGGCTTACATTATGGAACGGAGGGTAGTAGATTATTGACTCTAGTATAAGTGGGAGACTGTTGGAAATATGCCCAAGAGGCAATAATAAAGTTTATTATTTATCATATTTCATGTTCATGATAAATGTTTATTATCCATGCTATAAGTGTATTAATCGGAAACAAATACATGTGTGGAATATAAACGGTAAAGTGTCCCTAGTAAAGCCTCTAATAACTAGTTCGTTTGATCAAGTGTTGGTTAGAAGTTTCCTAACCAAGGATTAATGAATCACTTGATAAACGGAGTTGTATCATGGGGATGATATAATAGACAGACCCAAAATAAAGTTGATGTCAAATATATTTTCCTTAGACCATGAGATTATGTTACTCCCGCTTACCGGAAAAGTACTTTGTGGACATCAAACGTCATCTCGTAACTGGGTGACTATAAAGGTGTTTTTCAGGTATCCCCGATGGTAGGTTGTTGGGTTGCATGAATCAAGACTGGGATTTGTTCGTCCAACTGTTAGATAGATTTCTATGGGCCCTCTCGGTAGCATAGCATCCAAACGCTTGCAAGCATATGACTAAGTGTATAGTCATAGCGGATCCTATCCTATGGGAACGAGTAAAAGAGAACTTGTCGGGAACGAGATTAATCGGATATGGAGATATGAGTGATTAAGTCTCGAACAAGTAAGATATCGTGAAACAAAAGGAATCGTATATGGATTAATTGAATCCCAGACATAGAGGTTCAACCGGTAAAGTATTTCGTTGAATATGTAGGATTTAATATGGGCATCCCGGTCCCGCTATTAATATGACATATTCTCGAATCCGCAGGGTCACACACTTAACGTTCGATGTAGTTAGGGCTCGAGATAAATGATGGTGTGAATGAATATTGATTCGGAGTCTCGGATGGGATCCCAGACATCACGAGGAGTTCCGAAGTGGTCCGGAGAATAAGATTCATATAAGGAAAGTGGTTTCCGGAGGTATCGGAGAAGTCCGGGAATTTTCCGGTAGAGTACCGGAACATTCTAGAAGGTTCTAGAGGAGTCTAGAAGTGGGGCCCATAGGAGTATGGGGCCCACATGGACCAAAGGGGTGGTGAAGTGGCCACATGGGCCAGCCGCACCAAGCCCACAAGGGCCCATGCGGGCTAGGTTCTAAGGGGAGGCCGGCCTAGCCCTAGGGCGGCTAACTTGGGGGGCAAGGAACCCAAGCCGGCCGGCCCTAGGTGGCTTGGGGCGCACCCCACCCTGCCGCCTATATAAGGAGGGGCTAGGGCAAGGGGTGCCGCACCCTGGTGCCCTGCCGCAGCCGCCCCTGCCCCTAGCCGCACCCCTCCCCTGCCGCACCTCCTCCTCCTCCCTCCTCTCTAGCTTGTCGCTTGGCGAAGCCCTGCTAGATCTCCACCATACCCACCACACCACCGTCGTTGTGCTGCTGATCTCGCGAGCCTCTCCATCAACTCTTGCGGGATCAAGAACGTGGAGTCTTCATCGAGCCGAACGTGTGGATCTCTCGGATGCGTTGCTCGTGCGACGCATCGGATAATACATCTCCTCACGACTAGACAAGTGTAGTTGCGGAGATCGACTAGCCAACCCCAGCCTCGACAAAACACGCTCGGTTTTCTTCGAGGGTGAGATTTGATCTCCTACTTGCTACCACCATCTAGTAGATCTGATCTAGCATTGGGTTTTATTCCACCATGTTTGCGTAGGAAAAAAATTTGTTTTCTATGCTGCGACCCTTCAAACCGATGATCAAGGTTTCCTGATCATGGACATTTTTGTCAATTGACAATGGAGTCGTGTCATTAGGGAATGACATGATGGACACCACCCAATGTAAGTTAAATGCAATAAGATCTGTCACGAATATCGGCATTGTGATAACTTAAAAGATACGTAGTAGTAACCAAGTTCTTAGACCGTGAGATCATATTTAATCACTGTTCCGGAGGGAAGCTTTGACTGCATCAACCGTCACACCGTAACAGGGTGATTATAAAGGTGTCTATCAGGTTTCCTAAAGGAATACGTTGAGGCGTATGCATCAAGAGCGGGATTTGTCCATCCGCGTGACGGACAGATATCACTTGGCCCACTCGGTGATATTACATCAAGTCTTGCAAACTTGTGACTAGGTCACGGAGATGTAATATCATGGAGACGAGTAAATAAGTTTGTCGAGTAACGAGATGGGATCTCGGACAAACTTGATATCATGTGACAAAAGGAATTGGTGAACAACGATAAGGTTCAAGCGACAAAGAACTTCGTGGAACGCACAGGGGCCATCATGGGTTTCCAGATCACGCTGTTGGTCATTGATCGGAGAGGAGTCTCGATCATGTCTGGAGTGATCCCGAACCATAGGGTGGCACGCTTAAGGGTAGACGACGCTTAGGAATAGTTTCGGTACTGAAGAAATAAGAGAGACAAACTCCGGAATGGTTCCGGGAATTATTCGATGGTGATCGGAGAGGTTCCGAAGTGTTTCAGAATGAGAGAGAATTATCTGATGCTGATCGGAGGGGTTCTGACGGTGTGTCAGAATTAAGGGAGAAGTGTCCGATGGAGATCGGAGGGCAATGAAAGGAGTTTCGGAGCAAGAAGAATTAAATAATATGTATTTAATATTAATTAGGGGAATTAATATTTAAATATATTTTTCTTTAATTAATTGGAGGCAGCCCACCTACATGAGCCTCACCCGGAAGGGGAGGCCCAAGAGGGGGTGGTGCGCCCCAAGATGAGGGGCCGGCCGAACCACTAATGGGCTGCCACATGGGGCCCATGTGGGGGCCGGCTGCCCCCCTTGGCCGGCCAAGCCAATGTGGGAATAGTCCCACATGGCTAAGCCAAGGGGGTTGGCTCCCCTCCTCCACCTATATATATGGGTGCCCCCTCTCCCTTTGAAGGCATCCAATTGTCTCCCAATTCTTTCTCTCTCCCTCACGTGTGGTTCCGGAATATTGGAGCCGCATATGGGGTTAGGGATTTCTCCACCAAATAACACCGCCGTGATATTGGTGCTTCGGTCGAGCTATTTATCTTCCGCTACGGCCGCTGGACCCGAGCCGGGGGATCGTCGCTACACCGTATGCGTGTAGAACTACGGAGGTGCTGCCCACTGCAACACTTGTCGCCGGTACAACTCCATGACCTTGAGGTCGGCGTCGTACGACTCCATCGCCAATGTTCTACGGAACGTAACGCTTTCGGTTATCAAGGTATGAATTACGATTCCCTCCGTTACTTTATATCTTCATAGTAATAAATCTTGGCTAGTTTGTGGTTCGCGTTGTCAGGGGAAAATTTTGTTTTCTGCTTCGGAACCCCTACAGTGGTATCAGAGCCGATCTATGCGTAGATATAGAGTACGGATAGAACACAGAGAAATATGTGGACACTCGATCATATAATTGTTACCCTCTCACGTGCATTTGTTCATACTATTGAATTGCTTGATGAAGCGGTCCGGACCGACCTTACGCGTACTCTTATGCGAGACTGGTTCCGCACTTGACATATGGCTTGCACCATATATGCGGCTGGCGGGTGTCTGTCTCTCTAGCACTGGTAGTATGGCATTTTCAACGGAGGGCCCTGAAAGGGGTGTAATAGAGACAATTATTTTATCGGTGTTGTGGTTGCAGGTTCGTAAGTTAGAAGGCAGTTCTTTTTGCGAAAGCCCCTCAGCCACGTAAAATATGCAAAAGATAAAGTAGAGGCGTCTAACTTTATTTTGCAGGGGCGCATGATATGATATGGTAACGGTAAGTATTTAGCAAAATATTTAATTGTTGGCGTGGAGGCACAGTGACCTAGTGCGGCGCCGGAGCGCACGATGGTTAATAGATGTTGTGTGCTACCTATATTGTTTGTATTAGATATACGGCGGTAGCAATATAGGGATCCCTCGATTAATACCAATGTCGTGTTCTCCCTTAGTATGCACCACCAAGAAAGTTCGCCGTTGTGGAGGCAGGCCGTGATGATCGGGTGTCAAACATATCTGCGGTCGCATACGGTGGGTGTAAGCCATGTATGCACAGCAACATACTAAGGTTGAATTGGCGAGCCTTGCATGTACAGACATGGCCTCGGAACACAAGAGACCAAAAGGTCGAGCATGAGTCACATGGATGATGTGATTGACTGGGAGATGTCTACCTTTGAAGCTATGCTGTCAGCCGTGACGATCGGGGGTAGTATGGTGGATGGGGATCATGTGATCACTAAGAACGACGACGAGGGATGTTCGTTTTGAGTGGGAGTTCTTATAGTTATATAAACATGAACTCCTATTTTGAACATAGTCTAAATTACTTTGGAAAAATCTATGTAGATAATAACCTGTTCGTTAGCCCTCCTAAGGGGCCGACAGCTGCCCCTTAGCCCTCTTTAAACTTAGACACAATCCTGCAGTTGAGAAACTTAAAAGGTGGGTCCAACTTCATAGTTTTATACTGTAGCTTGAGGATACTCCTTGATTCAAACTTTCAGCTCTATATGATACAAAAACCGTTAGGAGATAAACATGGAGATTGCACTAACAAAGAGATAATTTGGATAATCAAGTTCGCACGGATAATTCCATCATAGTCCAGTGTGCTAGGATCTCTCCCATAGAGAATGAACTGCGGGTACGAGTTGATAGATCGTGATCATTCGGAATGGTTGCTGAACTCGATGCATTTTATGCGCCGCAAGTCATGTTGATGCAGTTTTTCATCATTTTGGCTGTCTTCTCGACGAAAATGGAAGAGAATATTTGCACTAAAAGAGCGCGTGACAGTCATGCTTGATGACACTGGGATGCCACGCTTAGCTCAAATACTGGATGACATACATTTTGCTTATGATGAGGTGCTGCACTTGCTGCCCACCCCAGTTGCAAATAGTTTGTCATAGACTATGTCATGCAAGGGGAAACGTTCACCTTCGTGAATTCTTAGTTGCATGGAAAGACCAAGAAGATGAGGCAGATCACCGGGAAGTCATCAATGATGATGGTATATACGATATACGCGTTATGAATGTCTTACCTAAGCAAGTACTCGCAGCAATGACTGAGTTATGACACTGGTCATGTTTTACGAAACACGATATTCTGCTTGAGTTGCTTGAAAGGATGATGGGACAATGTGTGTAGGTGATGGCAAACAATATGTTGTGGTGGCCATCGACACTCTCCCTCTACATCTACCATTTGTTAAGTTATTTTATAGTTGTTTGTTAGCTTGATCATTGTGGTGTGTCTTGCCTCTGGCGAGACAATTATTCATATATGGTAGCGACAAGTCATTGTCCTATATTTATGAGTAATATCTTCTATGATCATGTGTCGATTATAAATGGATTGTTCTTATCTAGACAGTGGTAGATCCTGCATTCATAACATTAATGCCAAAGGATACAAACTTAGTAATGACACTGCATCTGTGTGGCACTATTGTTTGAAGTCATGTCAATGTTATATGCATGAAGAAGCTACATTTTGATGGATCTCCAAGTCTTTTGATTTTGATCTTGTGACACATGTGAAATTGTCCTTCATGGAAAAAGATAACTAAGACTCCGTCTTCGGCCTGAGGAAGCGGACATTTAACTTGTTGACAATCATACATGTTGATGTGTGTGGATCAATGAGTACTTCAACGAATAGTGGAAATCATTATTTCGTAAACTTCACCAATGATTTGAGTAGATAAGTGTATATCCACTTAATGAATTGCTGCTCTGAAAAGTTTGATAAGTCCAAACAAAAAATCGGAGTGAAGTAGAAAATAGACCTAACAAGAAAATCAATTTCCTGCGATACTAATCGAGGAGAAAAGGATTTGAGTTATGGCTTTTGGCATATCATTGGAAGACTTGTGAAAAGAGTTTCACGAATTACGCTGCATGGAACACCACGGTGCTATGGTTTATTTGCGCGTCATAGTCATAATCTATGTTGACAGTGTATGAAGAATAATATCTCTTATCAAATTATTGTTATCATTTGAGTTAGGTGTTAGAATAAAAAACATTCACTTTAGGGAGACCATCTAAATCCGTGGAGACAATACCATATGAGTTGTGGCATGGCTTTTGGCCTAGATTGTCGTTTCTGAAATTTAGTGTTTCGATAAGTTCGAACCTAAAGCGGATAGATTCATCTTTGTAGAGTATCGAAGGATTTGATTGGATACATCTTTCACGACAAAGGCAATTTATTGCTGGATCGTACCTTACTCAAGAAGTTGTATCTTGATAGGGGTATAAGTGAGAGAAAAAGTAGAGCAAGATGAAGTTAATAAACTTCCCTTCCGGACATCGGAGTGGCGCAACAGAAGTGGTTTCGGAACCGTCCTCTGGAAGAAGCTAGTGATAATGATCATGAAGCTCTGATCTAAGCTCATACTAATATCGTAGGCGTGCAAGAATGCGTTCCGAAAATCTTGTTATGATCATCATGTTGGTGAAAGAAGCGATGGTGGACCCAAGTCCGAGAAATGGCTATGAGCCATACATAATCCGAGATAGAATCCATGTATGTTTACCAAGTGGTGACTTGGTAAAATCTTCTGGATGGCCTGCATGTCGTCGAAGAGCGAATGGATACTATAAAATAGACGTTAACAGAATGACAGCCGTTCTATAAATTTCGGTTTGTCACGAAACGGTTTCGACAAATTCAAAGAGTTGACCACAACGAGATTCTGTCTCAGGTGGCGAAACTTAAGTCTATTTAGGATTGTCTTAGCAACTACTACAATTTCAAGTTGGGAAATTGATAGATGGAAGAAACCGTGCTCCCTAATGGCAACATTAAGGAAGAGTTGTAGTTGTACAACAAGTAGGTTTTTCCTAAAGGATGCTAGACATGTATGCAAACTTCAGCTATCCATTCATGGGTTGAAGAAAGCATATCGGAACTGGAATCTTCAATTTGATAATGTGATCGAAGGATTTTGGAGGTGTCCAGAATGGTTGAAGAGACCTGTATTTACAAGAAAGTGAGTGGGAGTTAACTAGCTTTTGAACTCATATGTGAATGGCATATTTGAGTGGGAGCTAAGGAAAATTCCCTCGTCTTATATGCGAATGGCATATTTGAGTGGGAGCTAGGTATCATTCATAGATTTTGAACTCATATGTGAATGGCATATTTGAGTGGGACATAAGGAAAATTCTCTCGTCTTATATGCGAATGGCATATTTGAGTGGCAGCCCACCTACATGAGCCTCACCCGGAAGGGGAGGCCCAAGAGGGGGTGGTGCGCACCAAGAGGAGGGGCCGGCCGAACCACTAATGGGCTGCCACATGGGGCCCATGTGGGGGCCGGCTGCCCCCCTTGGCCGGCCAAGCCAATGTGGGTTTAGCCCCACATGGCTAAGCCAAGGGGGTTGGCTCCCCTCCTCCACCTATATAAATGGGTGCCCCTCTCCCTTTGAAGGCATCCAATTGTCTCCCAATTCGTTCTCTCTCCCTCACGTGTGGTTCCGGAATATTGGAGCCGCATATGGGGTTAGGGATTTCTCCACCAAATACCACCGCTGTGATATTGGTGCTTTGGTCGAGCTATTCATCTTCCGCTGATGCCGCTGTGCTGGAGCCAGGGGATCGTTGCTACACCGTATGCATGTAGAACTACGAAGGTGCTGCCCACTGCAGCACTCGTCGCCGGTACGACTCCATGACCTTGAGGTCGGTGTCGTACGACTCCATCGCCAATGTTCTATGGAATGTAACACTTTTGGTCTTCAAGGGTATGAATACCGACTCCCTCCGTTACTTTATATCTGCATAGTAATAGATCTTGGCTAGTTTGTGGTTCGCGTTGTTAGGGGAAAAAAATCTGCTGCGGAACCCCTTCACCTCCGCCACCAAAACCCTAATTCAGGGGACAGAAGTTCCTGTTCCGGCACCCTACCGGGATTGGGAATTACCCCCGGAGTCATCTTCATCGTTGTTGCTGCCTCTCGTGATGCAGCGGGAGTAGTTCTTCATTGGGGCTGAGGGCTCTACTAGTACCTATGTGGTTATATCTCTCTCTCCCATGGTGTGATCTTTATGTGATCGTGAGCATTGTAATATAGTTGAACTCATGGATGGTTTCCCCCTTCATTATGTATGGATATGTTGCTCAATTTATCTAGTATAATTTCGGAGTCAATGTTGACAACACAAAGCCAAGGTCATAGTGTCGGTGGCGTGTGTGGTGTTCAGACTTTAGGGTGTGACAGACCTACGCATGAATTGTGGTGGCCGAACTTTGAGGTGTGCTTTTGTAGCCCTACACGGTTTTCTCCGAGCGACGTCTTTATTACATGATGTTAGAGGAAGTGTCTTATGTGTTCAATTATGGTACTACTATTGAGAGAGTTCACTAGTGAAAGTAGGATCCCTAGGCCTTGTTTCCAATCATTGGAACACCGTTTCTAGCCAGTGTTACATGTTTGCTTGCTACCATTTTTATTACAGATTACAAATACCACTTGTTACCATCCATATCACTTGCATTTTACTATCTCTTCGCCGTACTAGTGCACCTATACAACTGACAATTGTATTAGGTGTGTTGGGGACACAAGAGACTTGTTGTATCTTAATTGCAGGGTTGTTTGAGAGGGGATACATTCAACCTCTTCCTCCCGTGGATTCGATAAACTTTGGGTTACTCACTTAAGGGAATATTGATGTTGTCCTACAAACCTCTGCACTTGGAGGCCCAACACTGTCAACAAGAATAGAAGCGCATAGTAGACATCAAGGAGGAGGAGGGGAGAAAAAAGGAAGCGGGCACCTCCACCGGTGGCCTCTCAGCCCTCCTCCCGCGCGGCCGCGCCATCACAAGGAGAGGAAGAGCGACGGAGGCTGGCACAGACGATTCCTCACCAAAACCTCGCCCTACAGGTTCGAGACGATGGTGAGGGCACAGGGCAGATCTTGGCTCCGCCGGCATCCCTTGTGAGGTTTGGAGGAAGAAGAGTAGATTGACACGGGGTGGAAGACGGAGGCGGTCGGTTATGGAGGTTACCAAAGTAGTTTCTCAGGTATTCAGTCGCTGAGTCGTGGGCCGGAATCGGATGTGGGGCCACTCAGGTCACAAGAGAGGCATCATTCGTGGTAAGAAAAAATCCAGTTCGTTGATCCGAATGAACGATACAAGATGGCTCTTCTCTCAGATCGAACGACTGCAAATGATCCGCCCGGGAGTGGCCTCACCGTGCGGGTCATCAACCGGGCGTCAAGCTTTAGTTAATGTTCCCGTTTCATTTTCCCTCGGATGCTCAGCAAGAAATGCAGATGGGACGGTATTTCAAATTAGAATTCCTTTCCAGAAAAATATCTATAATAGAATATGTTTCTTTTCCCATTAATTATTTTTGAGCACTCTCTTTACCATGACGAGGGTGTCAAAAATTCCAGAGGTTTTAATCTCTGTTCATGCGGGTACTGTGCATCTAATATATGCGTTTTTCGGAACTGTGGGTGCACCTAGATTGAACAGAGCAGCTGACATTAATCCAAACAAAAACTAAAATTTACCATGACCCGGGTGAAGCAACTGGAGTAGCTTTGTGTGAAGTGCACCTTCGCTAAAGTCATGTGGCTGCTCTCGCATAGCAGCCACCGCTTCTTCTCTCTGGCAGAGGTGCGAGACCGGCTAGTTCGGTAGAGTGCCATCGATGAGAGTAAGCTTGACCCTAGTTGTATCGTTATTTACCTAGTTTGGTTTCTCATAATTAAATGGGCAACAATCTTTTTCTTAATCAATGAAAGAGGCAAAGCTTTTGCCTCATGTTTCAAGAAAATTACCATGACCAAAATAATGGTAGTGTTAATTTTAATCACCAATTTATCACAGTCAACCTCAGTTATGAGAACTGAGAACTGCTTGCAGAAAAGGGAATGCTTCATCCCTAGTCCCGTGATCAACTTACCAAGCAATCTCTTCCTTCCCATTACGAAGCTGGCAGGTACATTGTTGTGATTGGCATTGCGAAGCGGGCAGGTACTGCTCTAGTGCAGCGCAGAACAAACCTTCCAACTTCCATGTGGGTACATAGAGCTGACTTCCACAACAGCTCCATACAACATATAAGCCACATAGAATTGGTGTTTCCCATATCGAATTACTTGTAGAACGACGCAAAGAAAACCAAGATCCTTATAACTTCTACTCTTCCTTTCCCTTTTTTGTTCTGCTTAGCAGCTTGACTCACACTAGGTGGGATCTGGGGAGGGATTATAGAAACCTACTCTTACCCCTGCAAAGTGTCGTGGGGAGGCTGGTTCGAATCCAGGACCTCTTGATACAAGTGGGGAGGACCTCACCACTGCATCAAGGCCCACCCTCTATAGAAGAAAAACATACATGATAACAAAGTAGTTGAGAGTCACCGTATACTTCAATTCTCTTGAATCCATGCCAAGTATATTAACATATTTCAATCCTAAGATCAACTTTTCTTGGATTCTCTTTTGAAGTGCCATCAAAATGGAGAACATAGACCATCTGAATAATAACCAGCAAAAATGCAGAAGACAGTATCAATTTTTACATGAAAATGTTAGCATGTGCAGATGACCAATTGAGATATTTTTTACATGAAAAATAATCCTGTGACCAAAATTATCATTTTTTCGAAAAGGGGAAAAACCCTGGCCTGCATAAAGCGTTTCAGTAGTATAGCGTATTACAATCAATGATCACATTTGGTCGGTACATAAATCAACCAAATGAAAAAGGTCTAAAGAATATAGACATCGTTAAGTCTACTAGTATGTCGCCACCCAGTCCGACGACTGATAGTATCATGGGCGACCCCATCAGCAACTGTTTGCATCCAGAAGCCATGGCATCCCTCTGATCTGGCGGTAGGAGGTAAGATCAAGAAGTAACCCCAGTTATTGGCAATATAGAAAACCTGCAAGAAATTAGTAGTTCCAACCTTGTTAAAAATTAAATTATTTCTATAGTTCCAAATGGCCCAACACAAAGCAAAAAAACGCCAATACGAATTCTAGCTTTTGATTTTTCCCCGCTCCATTCAACCAATTCCCAAACATATTAGTAATATTAGTTGGTGGAGGTAAATCAAAAGTCAATGACAATAAACCAAACCATCTTAGCAAAAGGACATTTTAAAAAGAGATGTTCAATGGACTCCTCTGAATCATAGAAACAACACTTTGTAGACCTTGTCCAGTTCCTTTTTGCCAGATTATCTTTAGTAAGTAACAACTTTCTACGAAGGAACCACATAAAAATCTTAATCTATAAAGTATTTTCTGCTTCCAAAGATATTTTTGAAGAAATCGTGTATGCACATTCATCATTTTGCATACATAGATTTAACCGTGAATATCCCAGAGTCAGTTAACTTCCACACAAGCTATCTAGCTCATTAAACAAATGAACAGCCATTAGACGTTGGCACAAGGGAATCCAATCATCCCACTTATTGCCAGTTAAAAGCCGTCGAAACACTAAATTCGGATGAGCATGTGATAACCCCCAAGAGCAGGGGATCACTGTAGCACCTCTCAATGTGGAAGAAGGGTATCGATCCGCAGGAGCAAGAAGGAAAAGTTATCTATCCCCTACAACTAAAGTGTCACAAGTTTTAGTTGATTATGTACTAAACAAGTTTAAAGAACAAGATGGTTGATTTAATGGATGGAAGTTTAATGTAACAAAACAAGAATGTGAAAGTGTCCCAATCCTCTTCAATGCAAGAGGACAAGACAAAGGTGTAAACGGTGCTTGGAAATAAGGCCTAGGGATCATACTTTCACTAGTGGACACTCTCAACAATAATAATATAATTGAATACATAGATATTTCCTCTTCACTATGCTACCCCGAACTATCCTCTGCTTGGATAACGAACACCAATCCAATGTGTAGGGCTACAAAAAGCACACCTTAAAGTTCGTATTCCACATCTATGGACACTTCATGCGGTCACTATCCGCATACAAAGATAGTACTAACAAACACCACAATATCATAGAGACATCCAACACAAATAATAACTCATGATAAGTATTCATGTAATCTTTAGCCTAAGAGCCACACACGGTGCACACACTGTCAACTTCACACCATGGGACAAAGGTGACTCCGGAAATCACATCAATAAAACCACTTGAGTAGCATAATTCATAAGATGATGAAGAGTAACATCTATGGATTCAACTAGATTACAAAGCTCATGATCACATAAAGATCACACCATGGGAGAGAGATAAACCACATAGCTACCGGCATGAGCCCTCAGCCCCGAGGGAGACTACTCCCCCTTCATCATGGAGACGGTGGAGATGTCGTTGGGGGAGATGGAGACCACCCCGACAGCGCTCCGACGGAGTTTTCCCCCTCCAATCTACATCTTCTGATCTCCGTTTCGGTGTTTCTCTGTTTGCGACCGCCCCCCCCGGAAACTCCTCGGGGGACTATTTATACAGTCGGTATTAGGTCAAGACGAAACCAGGGAGACGAAGATCGATGGCATCGGAGCCACGAGGGGGAAAAGGGGGTGCCTCACGCGGCCAGGTACAGGGGCCGCGTGGGCCCACCCAATTTCTTCCTCGGACTTCCTTTTTCACGGATCCTTGGCTCGTACGTCTTCTTCCTTCCAAATATTGGGCCCCGTAAAATCTTAGGTCATTTGGACGTCGTTTGGGTCCCTGAAAGTCAAAAACATGGAAAAAGGGGGTTAATTCCAAATAAATGGGGAACTGTGAATTATCCCCAAAATCAATATAAAACAATGATATAACCCTTATATGATGCAAATATGATTGAAATATGTGAATTATAATGCAAAGTTCATGTATGCATTTTACATGCATCAACATCCCCAAGCTTCACCTATACTCGTCCTCGAGTATGAAGGTGATAAAACTAACATGGACTTTGCATTTTAATTCTATCAGTGGATATCAAAGATGATTATTATTGCTACATAGAGTCAAATGATTCATTCTTTAAAGGAGTAGTAATATGCAAGATAGATTATAGAGTGATATCAAATATTCAATGCAAGGATGTTAAATGATAGTTCACAAAGTGTAACATAAAAGATAGTAATATGGACCACATGTATGCAATATGATAAGTAAGAACATCCTATACTGGTCATAGAGTGAAGATGAAAATCTGAATTTAAAAGGTGGACACTTTGGAAAAGATGTATAAATGAGTAGAGGTAAAACATGCATAAGTTTCATCTATCCTCCAAACTATTCTACTTATGTTATTGATTGCAATGGTAATACTTGGTGTCAAGCTCTCATTCCCTTAACATAGCATCTTGAATGATTAAAGTTTAATGTGAAAGCAAATATGAGTAGTGGCCTTGATAAAGCAAAGGTTAGATGTCTCATGCCCCTTGAATACAAGTACCTACACCATGATTACTCAACTTGGAAAACAAAGCAAGTTTAAGTTATCTATCATTGTAAGTAAAAATGGTATTATCAAGAGCCACAACTGGGGTACCTCTTGTCCCATGATATGGATCAAGCCCACATCAAAACAACAAGACAAACAAACATAATGAACAACCTCAACACCCTTTTTATTTACCACTTGATATAGCTTTTTATTGTAGGGTGTATCACAGAAAGTTCAAAATAGCATGTAAGTAAATTTACACCATGAATGATGCATGGCTTAGATTAGCGGCCCAGGTTTCTCTCTAACCATTTATACAAACTCATTTAAACTTACTCTATTTCCACATTATTTCACCATGATAGGAATCCATAAACAAAAGTACATGATATCAACTAAATAAATGATGGAACATGTTGAATAACTCATGGTGCATCTCCTCCAATCCTTGTGAAAAAACTTCAAAACACTGTTTCTCCCATTTCTTTTCTATGGGGTGATATTAGTAGAGATAAACAAATAGGCTTCTTGCTGCATATAATCCATGGACTAAAATACATATGAATGTTCAGAAAGTGTATACTGTTGTATGCCTACTCATAAACTCAATTAGATAAAAAAGATTCAACTCGAAAGTTCAAACTATGCATAAAACAATATGGGACAGAATCTGTTTAGAAAAACAGCAGCAGAAAAACGTATTTTTCTGTCCTACTTAAACTCGTCGAAAAAATCTGAAAACATTCAGGAATATATAGGGTGAAAACTTTCAGTTACAGTAAATATATTAGCTTATTCGGAGTTACAGAATAAAAATGAAAAATTAAACCGTGCACAGACTTCGTGCAGGAATAAAATCTCCGAATAGAAATAGCAACCTTTTCAAACCAAAATAGGTAAAACTTGGCACTTTATTAAAAATTTCAGAAACTAAACTAAAAACTAAGTCTCTTGTTACAGTAAGAGGACACAATAAAAACAACCAGGTTGCCTCCCGTAAAGCGCTTTCTTTATAGCCATATAACTAGGCTTACTTACTTGGTATCAAGATGGTTGGAGTGAGGTGGCTTGGCATCCCCAAGCTTGAATTATTGTACTTATTTGATATATGTAAGGTGAGCCCAGGAAGAATAGGAAATAAAAGCATAAAGAGCTCACCACAAGACATTAACCCATTAACTTTTAAGTCTAACTCTTTTCCTATGCATTGGCATTTTATAAGAGAATAAATCAATAAAGCACAAAGTGACTAGCATAAGAAGGCAAAACAAGTGGGACTTCAAAAGTTTCAACATAAAGAGAGGAAAATTAATATTATTGAGATATTTAGAGACATGTTTCCCTCTCTCATAATAAATTTCAGTAGCATCATAAGCAAATTTAACAATGTAACTATCACATAAAGCATTCTTTTCATTCATCATCATAAAAGTATTATTACTCTCTACATAAGCAAAATTCTTCTCATTAGTAACAATGGTAGTAGGATCATCATAAAGAACTCGAACATGATAGACAAGTTGTATATTAGAGGAATGGTTTTGGTCAATCCCTCTATAATTATGACAAGTTTCATGAGGATGATTGTAATTATAGTCTATGTCATAGTATTCTTTATAATAATTATCAAAGACTAGAGGCATAGAATCATCGTAAGCAATGGAATAGTTATCTTCCCAAGTGTGTTCATTTGTAAACATATCATCATCATTTTTACTAGAAGGAGAGGTTTCAAATATATAATCATCAGTAGCAAAAGGATTTTCAAATACCTCATCCCCAAGCTTAGAGCTTTCCATATCATCATTGGAGGTAACATGGATAGTACTAATAGTATAACAATTAATAACATCATCATTTTCAGAATTGGTACCAAAAAGATTTTCAATATCACAAGTAGTGTGCTTTTCCCAATCATTATCACTACTATAAGTAACAGGCATAGGATCATCATCGAATTCAGACTCATCGGCAGCAACTATAATAGGAGAAACATGCTTAGGGGAAGATACCGTTTCCTCTCTCCTTTTACACCTCCTCTTCTTCTTCTTTCCCTCCTCAGGAGGGAGAGGCTGAAATAGGCTTCTCCACATACCCTGATTATTGTCAGAAACAATAGAAGAAACTAGGGAGGATTCCTCCTTTTCATTAATAAGAGTAAAACAAACATTAGTCCTTTCATATTTTGGTAAAGACATTCCATCTTTTATGATATTTTGTATGTAAGTGTTGTCATGGCAATTATTAACACAATAGAGATAACATCCATGCAACACGCTATTCATATCAAAAGCACTCATATCTAATGAAGAAGTTTTTCTTGATAACTCTTCACACCCCAAAAATAATGTAAGTTCATCATGCTGATTAGGAGTGATCATGTTATCACAAAAGTCTCTCGCAGTACTCATATTAGAACCTGAGCATTGGAATTTGAAATGACCCTCTTCATTGCAAAGTTCACAAATAAAAGGATAGAGGGCACAAACTTTTTCAGCAATATCACTTAGAGCTCTGTACCATGTTGTAGTTTTTCACTCCTATGATGAATACAATATTCCTCTTCGATTTTATTCTTTCACAAGGTCTAAGTGTTCCGCAAAAATTAACATGCTTATAAGAAATAGTATTTTCAGAAGTTTGAGCATGTTTATTGCAATCATTAGTAACAATTTCATTTTCCATGCAAGTGTCTTTGAAAGGTTCGTGATACAATTCCCAATTTTCTTTAGGAATATTAATATGAGAAGCAAAGGTTTTACACCAATCAACAAAAATTTGAGAATCAAGACCAAATTTAGCACTAAGCCCATGAAAATTAGCAGTTTCAGCGAAAGACTTAATGCAATCATAATCATAGTTTATACCTGATTATTTACCTTTGTCGTTCTCCCAATCTTCGGTATTGCGTTGAATTGTTTCAAGAAGATCCCATTTAGCTTCAACCTTCTTGCTTGTGAAAGAACCCTCTGAACAGGCATCTAGATAATCCTTGTAATGACCTGAAAGCCTTGCATAAAAATTAGTAACAATTATTTCCTTAGGAAGCTCATGGTTAGGACATTTGAGATTAATGTTTTCAGTCTTCCCCAAGCTTGAGCAATGCTTTCTCCCTCATGAGGATAAAAATTGAAAATGTAACTCCTAGCTAGATGCACTTCATGAAGAGGATTAAATTTCGAGTAAAAGAGAGATTCAAGCTGTTTCCAATTCGAAGGACGATCATCCAGCATCCTATACCACTCCTTTGCTTTGTCCTTAAGTGAAAATGGAAATAATTTCCTCATGACATCTTCTCTTGATAAACCTGCAACCTTAAACAACTCACAAAGTTCTGTAAGTTTCAACAAGTGATCATGTGGATGGCCATCCCCTGCATAACGTTCATCCATAACCATTTCAACAATTTCCATAGATATTTCAAAAGGAATACTTTCAGTAGGTGGATTTAGAACATCAGAAGCATCATTAGAATTATCACATATGGGAGACAAAATATTATCAGAGCAGATTTTTTTCTCCAAAGCTGGGGAACTAAAAAGATCATTTTCATATAAACTAGCTTCCCCAAGCTTAGACTTTTCCATAGCATTAGGAATAATGGTGTTCAAAGAATTCATGCTAATAGCATTGCCATCACTATTATGCAAACAAACTCCCATTGGTTTAATTATCTCTTCAAAAGCATCATGTCCTAATTCAATATAAAGTTCATAAAGATCTCTAATTTTTTTGTTGTTTTCCATTTTCTATTTTTTTTGGGTTTTTGATAAATGCAAAACTGAAAGTAAAACTAAACTAAATGCAAAACTGAAAATAAATATCTAGTGCAAACAAGAATAGAAACTTAAGCGCTACGCTCCCCGGCAACGGCGCCAGAAAAGTACTTGATAACCCCCAAGAGCAGGGGATCACTGTAGCACCTCTCAATGTGGAAGAAGGGTATCGATCCGTAGGAGCAAGAAGGAAAAGTTATCTATTCCCTACAACTAAAGTGTCACAAGTTTTAGTTGATTATGCACTAAACAAGTTTAAAGAACAAGATGGTTGATTTAATGGATGGAAGTTTAATGTAACAAAACAAGAATGTGAAAGTGTCCCAATCCTCTTCAATGCAAGAGGACAAGACAAAGGTGTAAACGGTGCTTGGAAATAAGGCCTAGGGATCATACTTTCACTAGTGGACACTCTCAACAATAATAATATAATTGAATACATAGATATTTCCTCTTCACTATGCTACCCCGAACTATCCTCTGGTTGGGTAACGAACACCAATCCAATGTGTAGGGCTACAAAAAGCACACCTTATGATGTAGCCCCACACGTGGTCAACACCATGGACACCATGCCAAATGGCCCAATGACAAGATCAAGAGTCAAGGCTCTTCATGAAAAGGTGACCTCGCTCCTCTCGATGTGTGATCTTGACCTTCCTTTGAATGGGTTGCTACTTCATGCCGGTACCTTGTGCATACTCAGGATCCACCCGGTTGATGGCCCACAATGGAGTCAAGGAGATGACCAAGAGAAGGTCCAAGATGATGGAGAAGATGGACAAGAGGAGACCCAAGAAGATGGACAAGAAGAGGAGGGAAGGAGCGAAGACTGGGTGGCCGGCCTCCCAGCCGGCCTAGGCCGGCCTCCAGGCCGGGCACCAACCCGAAGCCGCCGGCCTCCCAGCCGGCCCAGGCCGGCCTCCAGGCCGGGCACCCCCCCGAAGCCGCCGGCCTCCATACCGGCCCAGGCCGGCCCTCAGGCCGGGCCACATCCCGACGCCGCCGGCCCACGCGCCGGCCTCCCAGCCGGCCTCCAGGCCGGCCTAGGCCGGCCCCCAGGCCGGCCATCCACCTGAGCCGGCCGGCCTCCGGGCCGGCCTAGGCCGGCCCCCAGGCCGGTTCCTCGCCAGAGCCAGCCGGCCTCCAGGCCGGCCTAGGCCGGCCCCCAGGCCGGTTCCCCGCCTTTCCTGCCCGTTTTGTAATGGACTATAAATAGCTTTCCACTTTCCCCATTTCGAGGTTAGACTGAATCTGAGACTTGTGTGAGCTATGCTCCTCCTCCCTCGTAGCTAGGGTGCCTCGTAGAGGTAGATCTTGTTGTTGCTACTCTTTCACTGCGGTGTCTCTAGTAGTGCAAACCAATCTTTCACTGCGGTGATTCTATTGGATCGGTGGACCGGCCGGTAAGAGCAATCGGTTTCAACAAGAGTAAGTTTGGCTTTGATTCTTCGATCCAAAGGCTACCTTTTTGAGGGTTTGTTGTTGGGTGGAGTTCTTAGCAGGATTTGCTAGTTATCCTTGTGTTTGCCCACGTATCTCCCTCGTTTCCCCTCGTGTTCTTCGTGTTCATCCCCGTTTCCCCCTCAAATCCGTGAAGATCGGGCCTAGCCCTACATCATTTGGTATCAAGAGCAAGGGTTTCCACGGATTTGGTTCGTGTTTCCACCTTTTATTAGCCATTCCTCCACCAAAATTTTTCTTTCCCATACCAATTTCGAAAATTCCAAAAAAAATAGCCCATATGGATTTCGTTCGATCTTTCGATTTGGTGAGCGATTTGTGGTTTTGATCCACGGATCTCGTGCTTAAGACCTTTTCCCCACTTTCCGTTGGTGTTTTCCGGAGGCCTTTTCCGCTCCAAACCCAAGCGTGCCGCGCAATTCGTCGCCGGCGGTACTACCGTCCGAACGGCCGTTACTACCGCCCGCAATCGGTCTTACCGCCCGTTCGGCCAGTGCTACCGCCGCACGACTATTCACCGACTTCATCTTCGTGTCGCTTCATCGCTACCTCGACGACATCAAAGGTATAGCTTCCGACACATCCCGTTCCATTTCGCGAAACTTTTTCCTAGGAGCTAGCTCTTCATAGTGTGAGCATTGCACTTGTGTGACACCAAGTAACCATATCATAATCTTGCGAGCATTTAGTTGTAGCGGACTCGGCTCGGGCAAAAGCATAAAAGCAAAAGAGAAATAGAAAAGATTCAAAAAAAAGAGAGAAAAGCCGAGCCGTGATCCTAGTCATCCTCAAGCTCCAATAACAAATAGAGAAATGGGTACACTTGTGCAAATCGGTTGCTCTTTCCCATACACTTGAGCTAGTTGTCCTTCGAGAGGTGGTGCGGCACGAGCATAGTCTTCGTTAGGTCCAAGTTGCTCCTCCCTATAGTCGCACCATCCACATTTGTCTCCACGTGTGAGTCTCTTTTGTTTCGCGGATTGTGTGGTTAGTCTCTTTTGTTTCGTGGTCTTTGTGGTTATCCTCCACTTCTTGCAATAGCCTTTTCGTTGGTTTCGTTTCGATTTCTTGCCACTTTACCATACCCAAGCTCCTCATAAGTGTGTGTGTGGGTCGCTTTTGGATTGCTAATCAAACACTTTTACTCTTGTGACACCATTGTCTCGGACGGCAAGCCCACTTGTCCAATATTATCAACCAAAGGTAAGAGCGGTTTTTAGCCACCAAATTTTCCACATATCACTTGTGTTGTCTAATCATGGCTAGGGAAGAACAAGACACCGACTTCGGCAAACAAGCGGAGGCCCTTAGGCGGTACATTGACGACAACTTCCGTCGGTATGAGGAGCGCCATCAAGCCGCTCAATGTGAAAACAATGAGCGCTTCGCTCAAATCCAAGAGCTCCTCGAACGAGATCGTCGACACTCTTCAAGGTCAAGTTCGCGAAGCTCTCGCCACTCCACCGCAAGAAGCCACGCACGGAGTGAGAATGATCAAGGGCATCGCCATCGCCAAGAGATACCTAATCAACAAGTGAACATGGATCCTCAACAACACCAAGACCAACATCGTCAAGAAGAGCCGCACCCCCAAGCGATCGTACACCATCACCAACATCAAGATCGCCATCGACAAGAAATTCCAATTCCAAATGTTAATTTGGATCCCCCACACCGCCATGAGGACAATCGACATCATCGTCATGATCTCCCTCCACATCGAGCCCGCCGAGTACCATTGGCCGACAATCATGTTGATATTGAAGATGACGAGGATTATGTTCCACACCACCATCCAAGGCATCGTCACCGAGACCGCCATCGCCACCATGATGATGATGATGAGGATGATCACAAGAACCGCTTCAATCCTCCCAAGCTCGTCATTCCTAAGTTCCACGGCACCAACGACCTGGAGGACTACATAGCATGGGAATCCAAGGTCTCCAAGCTATTTCGAGTCTACAAGGTGCCGCAAGACAAACGAGTTGACCTCGCATCCCTCGAGTTTGAAGGCTATGCGCAACTATGGTGGGAACAACTCCAAGCATCCTTTGAAGACCCAATAGACACATGGAATGACATGAAGAAGGAAATGCACAAGCGCTTGTGCCACATCATTATGCACGCGATTTGTTCAAGAAGCTACAAGAACTCAAGCAAGGTATCAAGACGGTCGACGAGTACTACAAGGAGATGGAGTCCACTCTCTCCCGTGCACACATTGTAGAGTCCGAGGAACAATCAATGGCACGTTTCTTGAACGGCCTCACGTACCCCATCAAGAAGATAGTGGAATTCCAACCTTATGAGAACCTTGTTGAGCTCGTTCATCAAGCCATGAAGGCCGAGCGCCAAGTCGCCGAAGAGCTCAAGTATGTCAAGGCCAAGTCCTTCTTCGCCACTAGAGCTTCATCATCAACACAACCCATGACTCAAGTCCAAGCCCAAGGCAATGCCAAAAGTTCTACACCGCAACCCACTACCACTTCCAAGAAAACGACGCCCTCACCACAAGCCGTCAAGTCATATATCACTTGCTACAAGTGTGGAGGTCAAGGGCACAAGTCATTTGAATGCACCAACAAGAAGGTGATGATAGTCAATGACAATGGAGACTATGAGTCCATGAGTGAAGATGAGTACCACGCATTGAACAAGGTGGCCACGATGCAAAGCTTGGATGAAGACGATGACTACATCTATTGTGATGGTGACCCCAACCCCACTCTAGTTGTCACTCGAGTCTTGACTACAATCAACCAAGGTGATGACGCTCAAAGATGCAACTTGTTCCAAACCAAGGCCGGCATCAACGGCAAATCAATCAAGGTAATCATTGATGGTGGGAGTTGTCACAACTTGGCAAGCAAGGAGCTATGTGAGAAACTCAACTTGACGTACAAGAAGCACCCCAATCCTTACCATGTGCAATGGCTTAGTGACTCCGGCACCGTGAGGATCCAACACACGGTTCAAGTATCCTTCAAGATTGGCTCTTACGAGGACACGGTGGATTGTGATGTGGTACCAATGTCGGTTTGCCACTTACTTCTTGGCCGCCCTTGGCAATTTGACAAGGCCGCCACTCATGATGGGCGCACCAACTACTATAGCTTCAAATGGAACAACAAGATCCTAGTGCTCCGCCCAATGACTCCGAGCCAAATCATCGCCGACAATGCCAAGACAATTGTACGAGCGCAAGATAAACAATCCTCTAGTGAGTTCAGTGGTGAGAGAGCGAACCACATTCACGTGAGTGAGAGCCACAAGCCAAATGTGAGTGAGAAAGGGAAAAGAGTGAGTCCCGGCGTAGTCTTGTTAGCCACCAAAAGTGAGATGAGGGAAGTGAGAGCAAACCCATCCACTTTCCACTTCATGCTCTTATGCAAAGGAGATGGCAAAGACACTAACGACTTAACCCGAGTTCCTCCGTCTATGTTGTCTATCTTGCAGGAATTCAAAGATGTCTTTCCGGATGAGCTACCTCAAGGACTTCCTCCCCTACGTGGCATCGAACATCGCATCGATCTCATTCCCGGCGCCCCTCTACCCAATAGAGCGCCATACCGCACCAACCCGAGGAGACAAAGGAGATCGAGCGCCAAATTCAAGAACTCCTCGCCAAGGGACATGTTCGTGAAAGCTTGAGTCCGTGCGCCGTTCCGGTCATCCTCGTCCCCAAAACAAGACGACACACTCCGCATGTGCATGGATTGCCGTCCCATCAACAATATCACGGTGAGGTATCGACATCCTATCCCACGACTTGATGACATGCTAGATGAGCTTAGTGGTGCCACTATTTTCTCCAAAATTGATTTAAAAAGTGGCTATCACCAATCCGTATGCATGAAGGAGATGAATGGAAAACCGCATTTAAAACAAAACTTGGCCTTTATGAGTGGCTTGTCATGCCCTTTGGTCTTTCAAATGCTCCTTCAACATTTATGCGTCTTATGAATCACGTCTTGTGGACTTCATTGGCAAGTTTGTGGTTGTCTACTTTGATGATATCCTTGTTTATAGCAAATCCTTGCATGAACATGTCGACCATGTGAAGCAAGTTTTGTTGGCCCTTCGTAATGCTTCGCTTTTTGCCAATCTCAAGAAATGCACCTTTTGCACTGACAAGCTTGTATTCTTGGGTTATGTGGTTTCGTCAAAAGGAATTGAAGTTGACACCTCTAAGGTTGAGGCAATCACAAATTGGCCACCGCCAACTAATCTTGCTCAACTTCGTAGTGCTCTTGGTTTGTTTGGGTTTTATCGTTGCTTTGTGAAAGATTTTAGCACAATTGCTTGCCCCTTGAATGAGCTACCAAAAAGAATGTACCCTTCATTTGGGGCAATGCTCAAGAATCGGCTTTCAATGAACTCAAGAAGAGATTAACCGAAGCCCCTTTACTTGCTTTACCGGATTTCTCCAAANCTATTTTTTCCTTATTTATTTTAGGACCTTAACGACGTCATAATGAGCTGAAAATTACGGGGATCATTATTTTGGAAGGAGGAAGATTACGAGCAAAAGAAGTCAACGAACGGAGGCCGGAGGACCAAAAGGGGGGTCCCACATGGCTACAGTACCAGGCCGCGTGGGCCCATCCAATTTGGCCCTCGTGCCCCGTTTGCATCGATCCTTCGCCCAGAAGCATCCTCGTGACCTAAAAACACCTATATAAAAGGTCCCCCGACGTTTTCCAGAGGAGGGCGGCAGAGAAACGCAAAACCAGAAACAGAGAGGCAGAGGGCTGCCGCCGGAGAAGATCGGAGGGGGGAAACGCCGCCGAAATACACCTCCGGAGGGCTCCACCCCCCTCCGGCGTGTTCATCATCAACTTCTACAGCAGATCATCTCATCTCCACCATATCCATGATGAGGAGGGAGTAGTCCCTCATCGGGGCTGAGGCTCATCCCGGTAGCTATGTGGTTTATCTCTCTTTCCCATGGTGTGATCTTTATGTGATCATGAGATTGTAATCTAGTTGAATCCATAGATGGTACTCTTCTTTATCTTATGAATTATGCTACTCAAGTGGTTTTATTGATGTGATTGCCGGAGTCACCTTGTCCCATGGTGTGAAGTTGACAGTGCGTGCACCGTCTGTGGCTCTTAGGCTAAAGATTACATGAATACTTATCATGAGTTATTATTTGTGTTGGGTGTCTCTATGATATTGTGGTGTTTGTTAGTACTATCTTTGGATGCGAATAGTGACCGCATGAAGTGTCGATAGATGTGGAATACGAACTTTAAGGTGTGCTTTTTGTAGCCCTACATAATGGATTGGTGTTCTTTATCCAACCAGAAATTAATTTAGAGTAGCATAATGAGGAGGAATTATCTATGTATTCAATTATATTATTATTGTTGAGAGTGTCCACTAGTGAAAGCATGATCCCTAGGCCTTATTTCCAAAGCACCGTTTACACCTTTGTCTTGTCCTCTTGCATTAAATAGGATTGGGACACTTTCACACCCTTGTTCCCTTGTCTTGCCCTCTTGCATTAAAGAGGATTGGGACACTTTCACACTCCTGTTTTGTTACATCAAACTTCCATCCATTAAATCAACCACCTTGTTCTATAAACTTGTTTAGTGCATAATCAACTAAACTCGTGACACTTTAGTTGTAGGGAATAGATAACTTTTCCTTGTTGCTCCTACGGATCGATACCTTACTTCCACATTGAATTGTGCTACAGTGATTACTTGCTCTTGGGGATTATCAGGTGTTCGAGGAAAATGACGGCTCCCAAGTGGCGCAATTTCATGTTTTCGATGTAGATGATGAAATTCCTTAAGAAGCCATAAGAAGAATGGGTGTGGGATTTTTCCGCCCCGTTGAGGATACCGTTGTGGCGGATCGAGAAGGACAATGCTCTACTCAAGTGGAGCCTTCATCTACACAAGAAAATCTTGCTAATGTAGAGCCTATTGCACCAACCCAAGAGCAAGTTGAAGACCCTCAACCCTTTGATCAAGTTGCTATGCAAGAGCCCAACTCACCTATTTGTGATGCTAGCCATGATCAATACCTTACTCAATCATCTTCTTCTTCAAATGTTGAAGCTGTGCCTTTTGATGATAAAGGTCATCTTTCTGGTCAAGACGGGGACACAAATGATCAAGATGATCAAGTGATACCTCCAAGATGCAATAAGGATATGGAAGCCCGTCGTCTAGCTAGAGTTGCAAGAATAATGGAAATTCATGAGCATACTCTTGAGAAGGTTATTGGTGATGTGATAGGCAAGGTGTCCACCCGGAGGCAATTGGCAAACTTTAGTGATCATCAAGCCCACATTGCCATGGTGGAACCAAAGAAAGTGTCCGAAGCTCTTGAAGATCCGGATTGGTTGGAAGCCATGCATGAAGAGCTCAACAATTTCGAGCATAATAAAGTTTGGAAGTTAGTTGAGAAGCCAAAGGAGTGCCACAATGTTATTGGCACAAAATGGATTTTCAAGAACAAGCAAGATGAACATGGCATGGTTGTGAGGAACAAGGCTAGATTGGTGGCTCAAAGGTACTCTCAAGTTGAAGGGATTGATTTTGGAGATACCTATGCTCCCGTGGCTCGCCTTGAGTCCATCCGTATCCTTCTTCCCTATGCATCCCGTTATAACTTTAAATTGCAACAAATGGATGTTAAAAGTGCTTTTCTTAATGGTCCCTTAAAGGAGTTGGTGTTCGTTAAGCAACCCCGGGGTTCGAGGACCTCAACTTCCCTAACCATGTCTACAAGCTTGATAAGGCGCTCTATGGACTTAAACAAGCCTCACGTTCGTGGTATGAGCACCTTAGAGAGTTATTGTTAGACCATGGATTTGAAGTTGGGCAAATTGATCCCACTCTTTTTACTAAGAGGGTTAAAGGGGAGCTTTTCGTATGCCAACTATATGTTGATGATATTATCTTTGGCTTTTAATGATGAATTTTCAAAGCTTATGACCGATAGGTTTGAGATGTCCATGATGGGTGAGTTGAAGTTCTTTATTGGATTTGAGATCAAGCAATTGAGAGGAGGGACTTTCATTAGCCAAACAAAGTATATTCAAGACATGCTCACGAGGTTTAATATGGCGGATGCTAAGTAGAAGAAGACTCCTATGGATACCAAATGCCATCTACAACTTAACCCAAAGGGTATACATGTGGATCAAAAGTTGTACCGCTCCATGATTGGTTCGTTGCTTTACCTTTGTGCATCTAGACCCGATATTGTGTTGAGTGTGTGTGCAAGGTATCAAGCGACTCCTAAGGAAATCAACATGTTGGCGGTCAAGAGAATCCTACGATATTTGATTCATACCCCAAGGTTTGGTTTGTGGTACCCAAGGGATTCATCTTTCACTCTTAGTGGGTACACGGATTCGGATTGGGCCGGTGATCAAGATGATAGGAAATCAAATTCCAGGGCTTGCCAATTTCTTGGTAGGTCCTTGGTGAGTTGGTCTTCTAAGAAGCAAAATTGCATTTCTCTCTCCACCGCCAAAGCTGAGTATGTGGCCGTCACTAGTGCATGCACTCAATTGTTATGGATGAGGCAAACTTTAAAGGAATACAGTGTCAGTTGTGACAAAGTGCCTCTTTTGTGTGAGAATGGGAGTGCCATATCTCCCCACAAGAACCAAACATATTGAGATTCGTCATCACTTCATTCGGGATCATGTTGCCCGTGGAGATATTGAGCTAGCTTATGTGCCAACCAAATACCAACTTGCCGATATTTTCACGAAGCCACTTGATGAAGCAAGATTCACCTTCTTGAGGAATGAGCTAAATATCGTGGATTCAAGGAGCTTGACTTGACCATCTTGCATACACACCTATAGTTTCAACTTCTATTTGGTTTAGGTGTAGGCGTGAACTTAGGGGGAGTGTTGTCCTAATAAATTGGGCTCTCCCCCCCCCCCCCCAATATGCCTAAAGTAAAATTCATTGTCTCTATTTTCAATTCATGAATTGTGAGCTTAAATGACGAGTAGTGGCGGTGAACCCAAGATATATGTCTTCGCGGTGTCACACCACATACACTCATACATGGTGGCCTTGGCCACCGCCCTCCTTCTTAGGAGTTGATCTTTATTGGAGCTTTTTGAGATTTATTGGAGTTCATGTTGTCTTCATCACATTCAATGTTGTGTTTTGGTTCTTCTTTTTTATTGAATGTGTGTGAAAATTGTTGCTTGCTCTTTTCTTCATGTCTATCATGTTTGCATTCCCCATGTGACACTCCGGAGCTATATCCAAATCAAGCAAATATTAAAAGTCAAGAAAGAACAAGAAAATTTCGAGTCAAATGAAGATCAACGAAGATTTCTTTCATTAGAAGAAGATGGCGCTCTGGGAGACCGGCCTGGCCGGGCCCTGGCCGGGATGAGGCCGGGCGGCTCGGCTGGGTGGCCGGCCTGCCTCCTCCGCGAGGCCGGCCCAGGCCGAGCGCAGGCCGGGTGCTTCGGGCGCCTAGCAGGCCTCCCCTCCTCCACGAGGCCGGCCCAGGCCGGACGCAGGATGTAACAACCCATGTTTCTATTATTGTGTAAAATAGTTAATCATGAGCATAGCATGCATTAATTCTTGCATTAAGAAATTTATGGTACTTTAAAATAAAAGGGAAACCGTAAAATGGTTATTTCCCCTCCCTATTTTTAAATGTGGTAAAAAGTCCCCAAAAATCTTGTAATAATTTGTGGGGCCTCTTTATATTATTTTAGGCCTACATAAAAAGTTTCATAATTTTTGGAGGTGTTTAACTTTCCTAACTAATTTCCTCAAAACCTAGGGGGTTTTATGCAAAATGTCTTTTCTTTTTCTTCTTTCTTCTTCTTTTTCCTTCTGGCCATGGACAGAGCTCCACCGCCGCCGATGCCGTGCCACCTCCTGCCTGTGCCCTTGCTTGAGGGGATAAGACCCCAGTGCCGTCCGCATCTCTCCCTCTACTCACTCTCCTCACTCGCCTCGCCCTCCTCTTCCTTTCTCTCTCTCTCTCGCTCGAGAACGAGCTCGACCCGAAACCCTAGCTCGTCGGCCGCCGCACTTGCCGTCGTCTCCGACCACCGCAGGACGAGCTGAAGCCTCCACGAGCTCCGCCTCGACCTCCTCTTTATCCTCGTCGAGTATCGCATGCCGGGACGCCGTAACTCGCCCGAATCGAGCCGGTCTTCTCCGACCACGGTCGCCGCCGTCATGGATGATTCCGTCGCCGTCCGACCTCCTTCGCCTCCCCCGACCACTCCATCGAGCTCCTGGTGAGCCGGGGATCCTCCCCGTACCCTTTTCCCTCTCCCTCTCCCTTCCGGTCGCCGTCCACGTCGTGCTCCGCCTCGGGCCGCCGCTGGCCATGGTCGCCGGAGCAACTCCGGTGACCAAATGGTCCCAGCACCGCCACCCCCGTGCTCCTCTCCTCCTCGCGCGTCCAACGCGCGTGACCGCGTCCTCAGGCGCGGCCGGAATCGGCCGGACCGTCGCCGGCAGAGCCGCTGCCGCCGTGGCTGACGTCATGTTGACGTCACCGTGGGGCCGGCCTGTCAGATTCTTCTCTTTTAGGAAATAATTTTGATAAATATTAAATCTATGACATGTGGGTCCAGTCTGTCAGATTTTTATTATTTTCAGAAAATGATTTCAGTAATTAATAAATCTATGACAGGTGGGTCCCGTCTGTCAGAATTTTAATCTTTTCCTACTTTACAGAAATTCAGAAAATATATTAAAATTGTAAAATTAATATCTCTTATTCTGTAATTCAGAAAAATATGAATAATATACCAAAATTTGTAGAAAAATGAGATGTATCTACTTATATCAAGATCATGCATGATTGAACAACTTAAATTAAGGTTTGTCTAGAATCACTAAAATGCCACTTTATTCAATTATGGGGTTTCTCCGATTACTATTCTTCGGACTCCATTTAAAATGGAATATCTTGTGTAGGTTCCTAAATTATTGTAATTGCAACTTGTCATGTCATCATTCTTGTATGCGCATTGCATCGATGCCATGTTGAATGTTTGTTGTCGTTTCTTTCCGGTGCTTCGTTTTTCTCCGGTAGAACGAGTTCGAGTTCGAGAAATTCCGAAGTGAAGATCAGCACCACCAATGATGAATTCACGGATATTGACGACAAATGGCGAATACTTGATCATCAATAATCAAGTCAAGCAGAAGATCCCACCAACTTTATATTTTTTTGTTATCGCTCAATAAGGCAAGCACAACCCCTTCTTCTATCTGATCCCATATTTTCAAGTATTGTTTTCTGATAAGCATCATATCGGCTCCAAAGCTTTTGGTCGATAGGTAGAGTCAGCCTATCTTGCATGTTCCCCTTTGTCGCCTAGTACCTGTTCATCCATCCTAGCATGATTAGGTTTGCTTGTGTGTCGCCAGAGCCTATACATGTGTGTTGCTTAGCCATGCTTAGCTTTATGTTCTGATCCGTCCAGTTGATGAATCAGAGCTACGATCGAATCTAGCACGACATGATAACGAGGAAAGTTGGTGTGAACATGTTAATTTGACTAAAAGGCTTGGACAATGAGGCCACGGTGGGATGTGGTGGGTTGTCTTGTTCTTGCCACCTTAGGACCCGAGTTCTCGCCTCTGAAACCAAGACTAAGAGTACGACACACGCGGGCCCTTGAACCCCGCTCGGCTGTTTCTTGTTTAGGTGTGCCCATAGGACACGTAGTTTGGCGTGTTCCATTTGCGAGTGTGTGGAGAAATGTTTTGTAGAAAAGATAGGTCGTGTCTGGGGACAAGTGAAGGACGAACTGATCTTGGTCCCCACGCACAGAAATAGGGACCGTCAGGAGATGGCCATCTCTTGTTAATGGCGGAATGGCCCTATTTGGGTTGGCTTATGGGCACATCTAGGCAACCTAAGAGTCGTGGTCAACCACCCTCTGCCGGCACCCTCGGAAGCGTGCTAATGATCTGGCATTAAGAGTCGGTTGGCACGTGTGGACTAAACTGTACACCCCTGCAGGGTAAATCTTTTCGAAAAGCCGTGTCCACGGTTATGGACGACTTGGTAACGGATTCTGTGATCATAAAGAATATGAACCTAATCGTAAAACTTGATGACAACGTGTGTGGATTGCTTTCTCGAGGGTGAGACGAGGGAGTGATCCTAGTAGAGCAGATTCAGCTGATGATGATTCTGGTGGTTTCCAAAGATGATTGAAGGAGATAAAAGTGTTCTCTTATCCCTTTTACAAAACTTCTATGTAGACGGATTTCTACTTCGTCTCCCTCTATTCAAAAGTTGGCTTTATGCAAAGATTAGCCCACAAACAGCTTTCTAACTTATGCATTACCGTAACGGGTTATAGTCTTGCTGAGCTCTGTACTCAGGCCTGCCGCTACTTTATTTTGACAGAGCCGAAGATACCACCAATGGAGGTTTCTACGTGGACATCGACGAGTAGTTTGGGGTTCCCAGGTAGCAGCCTGGAATCTGTAGTGTGGGACGTCACCGTTGCTTATTTCTGGCCTCTTAGGCCTTTTGTTAAACTTGTTGAATAGCAACATAATTTGCCTTCCGTTGTATGATGTAATGTTGGGTCATGTGACCTCTGCGTGTATTTTGCTATCTTACTCTAATAAGAGTTGTATGTTTGCTTCTTGTCGTAGAGTCACTGCCCTGTACCGGTTGTTACAACCTCTCCCGTGCATGATGCGTGTATGGATATAAAGTGCACGGTTGAGAGGGATGGTTCCTGGGCTCTTTGTTATGCTGTTTTGGCTATGCCCGTGTTATGGCTTAGCTGAGGGGTTGTGGTGCCGATGATCCATTCCGAGCACGCCTGCCGATGTTTACTCGGCCTGGGAGTGGTAAACCCAGTAACCCTCGGCTACGTAGCATGACCAGTGACACATAGCATTTCTGTATAACTCTGAGGCCGAGTCCGACAGCTTAACAAGGTCCTAGGATTCTTTGTTATGCATTCGTGGTTATGATTAGATGTGGTAGTCTTCCGAGGGGTTTTGTGTGACCGGTGTTCCCGGCACGCCTGCAGTGAAATGCTGCCTGGGATTGGTACCCCAGTAACTCTCGGCTATCATGTCTAAGAGCACATAACACTTATGTATAACCCTGGATCCGGGGTCGCTACAAGTTTTTGGTATCAGAGCAGGACTGCCTGTAGGAAACCCTTACTGCTGGTCGATGTTGAGTCTAGTATTTGTGAAAACTACTTTGAACCTAAAATGAGTTCTGAAAATCTCATTAGGATTCTTTTTACTCCTTACCTGGTATCGCTCTAATTCTGAGTCTTCTTACCTTGTTTGGGTTGAAAAGGTTTTGCTATCTCTTCTGGTCTTTCAAATCCTAGGTGCCTCGTGCACAGGTCGTTTCCTAACCAGTTGACCTAGTGTGGAGTTCTCAAGAGTCTGGTGTGTTCCGAGTTCCATTTTTCTGTTGTTTCAACTGAGAGATTTCATTCCATCATAATCTTTCAGGTTTGTGGGTTCCATAATCTTCTGTTCTAAGCTTCGAGGTTTCCTTTCACCTTGTATGCCTCCTTTCTGTTTGCTTGGGTACTTTAGAAGCTACGATGGTTTCTAGAGGTTACCTCGTGATTGCTATTTTGTGGTGTCCTTTGTGTCACTCAAATAGTAGTTACTCTTTTCTTTGGGTTTTAACCCTTGGACTTGAACCGAAGGTCCCGGATTGTGCTAGATTCTAGTGTGTTCGATCATGTGGTTTCTTAACCATGTGGTGATCATGTTATTTGTGTGAATCTCAGTACATGAAGCTGACCTTTAACCCAAGATCCATTCCTTTGACACCTGAGTAAGGTTTAACCATTTAACCACCTCAGGATGGCTGGTAACTCCAGTTCTAGCCTCGAGCTTGTGGTAGTTGTCGTGAATGAATCGCGATTGCTATGGTCTTTCCTACCACTGGCTATTTGCAGAGGTTCTGTCATGGAACCAAATGGATCACGACAAGAGTGCTCTTTATGAGTCTCATCTAGGCTCGTGACTTTGCCACACCTTCTTGTTCAGCACGGGTTCTACGGAAGAGTATTACTTGTGCATCCACCATGATCTCAGGTTTATCTTGAGCGTGTTCCTCTTCTTTTGTTGCTTTCTAACCTTCGTCTGCCAATTGGTAGCCAAGTTGTAGTTGTGTATTGGAGTTTTCCAGTGCACGATGCTTCTTGTGGTCTCTATCAAGCATTCCACTTTGGGGTGTTCGGAGAAACAAACTCCAGTACCTTGTCCATTTCTAGGACCAGGTCAAAGTGTTGTAATCCGCAGAACTAAGAGGTCTCATTTTATTCTGTTCTGTTCTACCTTGGAGTGCCACACTCTTATATATCAAGAGGTCGAGCTGAGTCTCATGACGTACTTGATGAAGTGATGCTCTTACATATCCTTATACACCTATCCTCTGAGCTACCTGTGCTCGAGAATGTCGGGTGCGCGTATTGATGTGGCTATCGGATACCCTTATCAATTCTTATTGCTTTGAAATATAAGGACATTGATGTCATTCTTAGCATGATTGGTAATCCGATCACTAAGCTGAGTTTGACTGTGCTGCCAAGTCCGTTTGTTCAGGCGCACATCTTCGATCAAAGAGTTAGGTTCATGCCAAAACTCTTAAGACCACATCGTTCTGCCTTGGAAAGCAAGACTCCTCTTGAACTTAGTGACATACGGTGGTTCGTGATATTCTAGTTGTCTTTCTAGAAGTATCGCCAAGTTGTCACCTGACCGTGATGTCAAGTTCGTGAGTAAGCTGGTTCTTTGAACCGCTTCCTTCTCCAAGGAAACCGTGCTGGATACCCTTGGACTAGTTGGTTGAGCTTAATCAACAACTTGGAGAGTTGAAAGACAAGAGCTCTATCCGACTTGGTTCATTCTCAAAAGGGATGTCTAGTTTTATTGTTGAAGCAAGATAGTGTCTCCTCCATGGATCTGCTATCTTCCCAACTTTTGATTTGAGTTTGGGCTATCGTCAAATCAATCTCAAAACCAAGGACTATCTTGATGGTGTTTTACTCAGTGTTTCACTTGAGTATACCTCATGTCCTTTGGTCTGACCAATACTTTCGCCTTGTTCATATAACATACGAGTCCATCTTCTTGGAGTATCTCGATAAGGTTGTTATTGAGCCCATCGATGACATTCTTATTATCTTCATGTTTGAAGAGATTCATATTGGACATTTGGCGCTAGTGTTGGAAACTTGTAAGAACAAACCTTGTGTCATCACGAGGTATATGTTCTGGATGTGGGAAGTGACTTTCTCTCGTTCACGTGCATTTGGTGAGAGATGTCGCCGTGAATCTGAGTGAAGTTTTTTTTGTTTTCTCGGGAATCATCTCAAGTTGGTCATGCATGTGCGAAATATTCTTGCAATGGTAGGTTGTCACCTCCATTTCCTTGAAGGATCTTCTATGCACCCCAAGCCACTGACTGATTTGCTCAAAGATGAGAAGTTCCCGAACATCATCGTCTTGTTTGATGTTCCCTAACCATGACTCGGTTGTGTTTCATTGCAAGAAGTTCATGATGATTCAATTGCTTCCTTGCAGCCGTGATCACATGGATTCCGCAATCTAGCTCGTGTTTTGGAGCTTGACACTGAAGTCCATGCCTTGAGAATCTACTGATCTTACTTCTCCTTTAACTATTGCAAACTCCCTGTTCGGACATGCCGTGTCTGCAGTATCAGTTCAACTAGCCTGATCTGAATCTCAAGCAGAAACAATGGTTGGTGTCTTTCAAGAGTATGACCTAGGCCTATTTGTATCTCTAGCAAGCTTGATGTTGCGGTTGACACACTTAGCTGGAAGGCCTATTGCCATAATCTCTTGATTCGCTAAGAACAACCACTCTCCATGAGGATCTTCTGCACAACTTATTCTAGAAGTTGTTCCTTATGGTTTCCTTTCAATCTTGAAGTCCGACCTTTACTTGATGACCGATTGAAGGCTAGTCCAAAAGCTTGATATTGGTATCTAGAACATCAAGGAGAACACTAGAGCAGTGTTGCTAAATGTCTCTCGGTCGATCCTTTCTACCTTTCTCTTGTGGCAATGACTCCTTCAGGAGGTTTTCCACATTGAAAGTGATTTCAGCTGGTCGCTGACCAATGCTCTTCTCTTCCCTATTGTTTGAACTTGAAGTTCTAATAACTCACACATTGTGTGAATTCGTCAGTCACGTCAGGACCCTAGACTTTTAATCTTGTGGCAAACGTGTTGTTTGTGCCAGAAGATTGAAGCCTAAGAATGTGTCCTTCCTCCGTACAGTGTCTCGAATCCCTGTTGTCTATTCATCCTGGTGGTGTGAAGTGAGCCACGGGATTCTTCCGCCTTTTGTAATCATGCCAAAAAGAGACTACGATGTTGAAGGTCAGAGGTTCCTTCTGCAGCATGATTCAACTTCCTTCTACGGGTCACCCTTCTTCTTCTTAAAGAGTGCCTCCTTATGGTATTAAGGCAATTAAACTCCTCGCTACCTTTGATGCTTCTTCTCTACTCAAGCATGGAACAATTGCCTACGAAGATTGAACTTCTCTTTTCTTCTCTTACCTTGACGTGTCTCCTTCTCCTCAACTCAAGGATTGTTATGAAATCTCCTTCCATGAGTTGACCGTGGAATACTCGATCTTTTTGAAGATCCATTTTTCCAGAGTGTTCCCTCTTTCCTTTATAGCCGATGGATGAAGATCTCGAAGTCGAGAATATTGTTGAAGACCGATGTAACCCCTTCCTCCTCTTTCTCGCTTTGAATCTCGGGACGAGATTCTTGTAAGGGGGGTAGACTGTAACAACCCATGTTTCTATTATTGTGTAAAATAGTTAATCATGAGCATAGCATGCATTAATTCTTGCATTAAGAAATTTATGGTACTTTAAAATAAAAGGGAAACCCTAAAATGGTTATTTCCCCTCCCTATTTTTAAATGTGGTAAAAAGTCCCCAAAAATCTTGTAATAATTTGTGGGGCCTCTTTATATTATTTTGGGCCTACATAAAAAGTTTCATAATTTTTGGAGGTGTTTAACTTTCCTAACTAATTTCCTCAAAACCTAGGGGGTTTTCTGCAAAATGTCTTTTCTTTTTCTTCTTTGTTCTTCTTTTTCCTTCTGGCCATGGACAGAGCTCCACCGCCGCCGATGCCGTGCCACCTCCTGCCTGTGCCCTTGCTTGAGGGGATAAGACCCCAGTGCCGTCCGCATCTCTCCCTCTACTCACTCTCCTCACTCGCCTCGCCCTCCTCTTCCTTTCTCTCTCTCTCTCGCTCGAGAACGAGCTCGACCCGAAACCCTAGCTCGTCGGCCGCCGCACTTGCCGTCGTCTCCGACCACCGCAGGACGAGCTGAAGCCTCCACAAGCTCCGCCTCGACCTCCTCTTTATCCTCGTCGAGTATCGCATGCCGGGACGCCGTAACTCGCCCGAATCGAGCCGGTCTTCTCCGACCACGGTCGCCGCCGTCATGGATGATTCCGTCGCCGTCCGACCTCCTTCGCCTCCCCCGACCACTCCATCGAGCTCCTGGTGAGCCGGGGATCCTCCCCGTACCCTTTTCCCTCTCCCTCTCCCTTCCGGTCGCCGTCCACGTCGTGCTCCGCCTCGGGCCGCCGCTGGCCATGGTCGCCGGAGCAACTCCGATGACCAAATGGTCCCAGCACCGCCACCCCCGTGCTCCTCTCCTCCTCGCGCATCCAACGCGCGTGACCGCGTCCTCCGGCGCGGCCGGAATCGGCCGGACCGTCGCCGGCAGAGCCGCTGCCGCCGTGGCTGACGTCATGTTGACGTCACCGTGGGGCCGGCCTGTCAGATTCTTCTCTTTTAGGAAATAATTTTGATAAATATTAAATCTATGACATGTGGGTCCAGTCTGTCAGATTTTTATTATTTTCAGAAAATGATTTCAGTAATTAATAAATCTATGACAGGTGGGTCCCGTCTGTCAGAATTTTAATCTTTTCCTACTTTACAGAAATTCAGAAAATATATTAAAATTGTAAAATTAATATCTCTTATTCTGTAATTCAGAAAAATATGAATAATATACCAAAATTTGTAGAAAAATGAGATCTATCTACTTATATCAAGATCATGCATGATTGAACAACTTAAATTAAGGTTTGTCTAGAATCACTAAAATGCCACTTTATTCAATTATGGGGTTTCTCCGATTACTATTCTTCGGACTCCATTTAAAATGGAATATCTTGTGTAGGTTCCTAAATTATTGTAATTGCAACTTGTCATGTCATCATTCTTGTATGCGCATTGCATCGATGCCATGTTGAATGTTTGTTGTCGTTTCTTTCCGGTGCTTCGTTTTTCTCCGGTAGAACGAGTTCGAGTTCGAGAAATTCCGAAGTGAAGATCAGCACCACCAATGATGAATTCACGGATATTGACGACAAATGGCGAATACTTGATCATCAATAATCAAGTCAAGCAGAAGATCCCACCAACTTTATATTTTTTGTTATCGCTCAATAAGGCAAGCACAACCCCTTCTTCTATCTGATCCCATATTTTCAAGTATTGTTTTCTGATAAGCATCATATCGATTCCAAAGCTTTTGGTCGATAGGTAGAGTCAGCCTATCTTGCATGTTCCCCTTTGTCGCCTAGTACCTGTTCATCCATCCTAGCATGATTAGGTTTGCTTGTGTGTCGCCAGAGCCTATACATGTGTGTTGCTTAGCCATGCTTAGCTTTATGTTCTGATCCGTCCAATTGATGAATCAGAGCTACGATCGAATCTAGCACGACATGATAACGAGGAAAGTTGGTGTGAACATGTTAATTTGACTAAAAGGCTTGGACAATGAGGCCACGGTGGGATGTGGTGGGTTGTCTTGTTCTTGCCGCCTTAGGACCCGAGTTCTCGCCTCTGAAACCAAGACTAAGAGTACGACACACGCGGGCCCTTGAACCCCGCTCGGCTGTTTCTTGTTTAGGTGTGCCCATAGGACACGTAGTTTGGCGTGTTCCATTTGCGAGTGTGTGGAAAAATGTTTTGAAGAAAAGATAGGTCGTGTCTGGGGACAAGTGAAGGACGAACTGATCTTGGTCCCCACGCACAGAAATAGGGACCGTCAGGAGATGGCCATCTCTTGTTAATGGCGGAATGGCCCTATTTGGGTTGGCTTATGGGCACATCTAGGCAACCTAAGAGTCGTGGTCAACCACCCTCTGCCGGCACCCTCGGAAGCGTGCTAATGATCTGGCATTAAGAGTCGGTTGGCACGTGTGGACTAAACTGTACACCCCTGCAGGGTAAATCTTTTCGAAAAGCCGTGTCCACGGTTATGGACGACTTGGTAACGGATTCTGTGATCATAAAGAATATGAACCTAATCGTAAAACTTGATGACAACGTGTGTGGATTGCTTTCTCGAGGGTGAGACGAGGGAGTGATCCTAGTAGAGCAGATTCAGCTGATGATGATTCTGGTGGTTTCCAAAGATGATTGAAGGAGATAAAAGTGTTCTCTTATCCCTTTTACAAAACTTCTGTGTAGACGGATTTCTACTTCGTCTCCCTCTATTCAAAAGTTGGCTTTATGCAAAGATTAGCCCACAAATAGCTTTCTAACTTATGCATTACCGTAACGGGTTATAGTCCTGCTGAGCTCTGTACTCAGGCCTGCCGCTACTTTATTTTGACAGAGCCGAAGATACAACCAATGGAGGTTTCTACGTGGACATCGATGAGTAGTTTGGGGTTCCCAGGTAGCAGCCTGGAATCTGTAGTGTGGGACGTCACCGTTGCTTATTTCTGGCCTCTTAGGCCTTTTGTTAAACTTGTTGAATAGCAACATAATTTGCCTTCCGTTGTATGATGTAATGTTGGGTCATGTGACCTCTGCGTGTATTTTGCTATCTTACTCTAATAAGAGTTGTATGTTTGCTTCTTGTCATAGAGTCACTGCCCTGTACCGGTTGTTACAACCTCTCCCGTTCATGATGCGTGTATGGATATAAAGTGCACGGTTGAGAGGGATGGTTCCTGGGCTCTTTGTTATGCTGTTTTGGCTATGCCCGTGTTATGGCTTAGCCGAGGGGTTGTGGTGCCGATGATCCATTCCGAGCACGCCTGCCGATGTTTACTCGGCCTGGGAGTGGTAAACCCAGTAACCCTCGGCTACGTAGCATGACCAGTGACACATAGCATTTCTGTATAACTCTGAGGCCGAGTCCGACAGCTTAACAAGGTCCTAGGATTCTTTGTTATGCATTCGTGGTTATGATTAGATATGGTAGTCTTCCGAGGGGTTTTGTGTGACCGGTGTTCCCGGCACGCCTGCAGTGGAATGCTGCCTGGGATTGGTACCCCAGTAACTCTCGGCTATCAAGTCTAAGAGTACATAACACTTATGTATAACCCTGGATCCGGGGTCGCTACACAGGACGGGTGCTTCGGGCGTCTAGCCGGCCTCCCCTTCTTCGCGAGGCCGACCCAGGATGGCCGCTTCGGGCGCCAGGCCGGCCAGGCCGGGGCTAGGCCGGGGCTTGGCCGGGGTGTCGGGATACCCCTTTTTTCTCCCGTGTTGACTGGTGGGATCTCCTCCTCTCTCCTTCTTCCACCTCTCCCCACACGAAAAAGGCTCCTCCCCCATTGTTGCCCTCCCTCCTCCACCTCTCTCCTCCTGCATTGCTCCACTCCCCCACCCCCTTTCCCCTAAGATCTGTGAGATTCCCTCCCGATCTATCATCCTATCCAAAAGAAATCCACTTTGGTGAACCTTTTGGGGGAGTTCCCCTCTCTTGTTGGTGGTGTTGGTGGTTTGCAAGTTCGGATCAAGCAAGGATGGCAAGTGCAAGCAAGGACAAGGCCAAGAGCAAGAAGGTGCCTGGCACCAAGGAAATGGGTGAGATTGTGGTCAACCCGGATGAACCGGTGATGAGTCTTGGAGTAAGCTTTCCTCCTTTGACTTTGAGCGTGATCGTCTTGAGTTTAATCCTTATGCTTTCGGTCAGCGCACTAGTAGTGACAGTAGATTTTATTGCAAGATACATGAGTATGTTGTTTGCACTAGGAAGAACTGTAACACCCCGGCCACTCCCGGACTGGCGCCTGTTACGCCTGGCAGCTCTCTAGGATCTCTAGACTGGCCCCACAGACCAACACGAGTCTTTTCTGCGCACTTTGTGCTCACTCGTGCGCACCTGGGAAGGACTTCCCGGTCGGTCACCCATTCTCAAATTGCTCCGGGCCAAGCACGCTTAACCTCGGAGTTCTTTTCGAATGAGCTTCCGGAAAAGAAGCTGCAACTTGTTGATATGAGTATCCTATTAATCCTATTGAGCCCTGAGCCAAGATCTCACATCCTTCCCCCCTTAGAAGACCGACGCCCTCGTCGGTCAACCCCAGTCCAGGAACTTCCCCCTTTGGCACTCGTCTCTGCGTCTAGTGCTGGCACATGCTCCACATGTCCGCGCCTCTGACCCGCACACGCCCGAGTTACCGCAAGGGTCGGCTCTGATACCAATTGTAACACCCTGGCACTCCCGGACCGGCGCCTGTTATGCCTGGAAGCTCTCTAGGATCTCTATACTGGCCCCACAGACCAACACTAGTCTTTTCTGCGCACTTTGTCCTCACTCGTGCGCACCCGGGAAGGACTTCCCGGTCGGTCACCTATCCTCAAATTGCTCCGGGCCAAGAACGCTTAACCTCGGAATTCTTTTCGAATGAGCTTCCGGAAAAGAAGTTGCAACTTGTTGATATGAGTATCCTATTAATCCTATTGAGCCCTGAGCCAAGATCTCACAAGAACACTCATGTGCCCCAAAAATATTTTGATGTGCAAATGTTAAGAGACTCTCTCCCCGATGTGATGGCGCTAATGGATTATCATGGCATTAGTGGTCTTATGGAATGCAACACTGCTTTTTCACCGATATTACTTAGAGAATTCTATGCCACCGTTCATTTTTCGGAGAAACCAAGGGAACCTAGGAAAATGATTTGGATGAGTGGTGGCATCAAGTGTGAAGCTTCTCTCGCTGAGTTTGGTGAATTGTTTGGTATTGTTGAGCTCCCTTTTCAGCCGCTCATCTCTATGCGCATTCATGTTGATCCAAACAAGCTTATGAAGGCCCGGACCGGAATTGCTCATTGCTACCCTACCGAGGTGGGACTTCTTCATTGCCCTAGGGCCAAGTACTTTACTCCATTTTGGAAAGCTGTCCATGTTATTCTGAGGAACACCATTCATGTCAAGTATGGGGAGAAGGGTGAGGTTCGTAGTTGGTTGATCAATCTTCTCTATCACATTGAGCGTCTCAAGCAGTCGGGCAAGCGTTTGGATGTGTTGGATTACATGTGGCAAGAGATGCGCTCAGTGGTCATTGGCAACAAGGTTCCTATTTATGGCCAATATCTTCAGAAATTGATTAACACGAAGGTACCCAAGTTCTTCTCAACGAATATGAGTTTGTCAGGCCTTCTCTCCTTCCTTTGTCTGGGCTTGTAGAGGATGAGGAAGAGGATGTTGCTCCGGTTGCTCCACCTAGCAACAAGCGTGCTCGTCGCACCTCATCTGAAAATATTGGTCCCTCTCAAGTGGAACCTCAAGTTGAAGCTCCAAAGAAGAAACACCTCCTCAAGTCCATCTTTCAGAAAATGAATTGCTTCTTTGTTGACAAGCAAGACAAGGATTACAAGGCCTACAGAAAGCAAAAGCAATATAACCGCAACCAACGGGAGATTATGAAGAAGCTTGAGTTGCCCTACCCTGCAAGCTCCGAGGAAGTTTCAGAAAATACATACAAATCCAAGAACACTTATTGGCTTGGCGATGATGCCTCCTCTCTTGGTCCCTATTGGCCGGGGAATGTTGATGCTTCGAGCTCCGGACAGGCTCCTGATGATGGTGAGGCAGCTAGAGATGATGACTATGACAACGACGGCTCCTTCGAGTGATCACCTGGGCGTCTCACTCTACTTTCCTCCTTTTTGGTGTCTTGATGCCAAAGGGGGAGAAAGTACTCTCCGGGGATTTGCATTCATGTTTAGCATGCTTTTTCATTTACTTCTTTGGATTTGCATTTGTTTCAGTTGAAGTTGAACTCTATTTGCTTATAATCGTGGACCTCGATATGTTTATTGTATGCGATGCTAAATTATTGTATGAGACTATGGATTTCAGTATTCGGGTTCATCTATGGTTGAGTCTACATAATATTGTGTTTTGATATAATTGTCAACATCTGTTGGCATAAGGTATTATACTTCTCACAAATCTCAACCTAGTTGGATGTGTCTCTTATTATGCGAATGTCATGTTGATTATATCTTGTTGGGAATGTTTTCCTCCTTATGTGTGTATTTGCATTCCAAGGCAAACAAAAGATATGCACACATTTAGGGGGAGCCCTTTCCATTTTTTTAAACATGATCTAGTGTGATGTTTTTATTGCAAATCCGAGTTTTGTCATCTAACACCAAAAAGGGGGAGATTGAAAGAACATTCATTTTTCCCTCTATGTTTTGTGTGTTAGATAATAACACTTGTGATAATTTGATATGATGCTAAGTGTGGCAGGGTTGAATTTACATTGTTGGATTTATGTCGATTACCAAAAAGGAGAAAGAATGGTGCTTAAAAAGGTTTATTGGAGATGCCCTGGCTGGCCGGCCTGGCCGGGCCTAGGCCGGCCGCCTCGGGTCACTGCCCGGCCTCCGTGCCAGGCCAACCGGCCTAGGCCAGGCCGAGGCCGGCCTCTATGCTGCTCCCTGCGTGCCTCCCCACCGACAGGCCGGCCTGGCCGGCCCCAGGCCGGGCTCGGGCAGGGGCGGGTCCCACCTGCGGGTCCTGGTGGGGCCACGGCCAGGGGTCGCCCCTGGCCCCTCAGGCTCCCCTTTGGTCCAAGTCTTCATCTTGACGAATAAAAATTCCTCGTAAATTTTCGTGCAATTTCGAGAATATTTCCAGAAGTGGATTTTCTGAAATAGAAAACAGCAAAAACAGGGAACTGGCACTGGGCATCTTGTCAATAGGTTAGTCCAATAAAATTCCTAAAAATGATATAATAAGATGATAAAAACATGTGACAATGGCACAAAACAAGCATGGATCAATAAAAAATTATAGATACGTTTGACACGTATCAGCATCCCCAAGCTTAACTCCTACTCGTCCTCAAGTAGGTAAGTAATAAAAAAGAATAATTTTTTATGAGACATGCTAACAAAATAATCTTGTTTTAAGATAGTAATGTAAAGCACATGATGTGAATAAAGTGATCCAAAACAATTATCTATAGTTGACATTAAGCAAACAATGATTAACACATACTAGCTAACAATGCTAGAAACTTTTTATGAATAAGTGTGTTGGAGACATGGAACCGTACATAAGGTTTAGAAAGAAGAATTGCAAATTATGTCGCCAATGTAAAGTATCAATCATCTTTCAAAGCATCAATTAGTTATTCATGAAATAGTCAAGATCCAGTCAAGTGATCTAATTCACTTCATTTCCGCATCAACTGTTTTGAAGTATACTCAACTCATGCAAGTAAGAAGTGGTTTTGGCACCAAAAGGTTATGGCAAAAATATTAATGATGGGGTTTGGACGGTCAAAAAAGAAAGGCTCAAATAGTGGAGAGGGTAACCACAAGACAAAAAGAAGTCTCGTAGTTGACACTGAATGAGAAGTAGTGATTGCCATGCAAGGGATGCACATAGAGCTATAAGTGTATGAAAGCTCTCAAATGGAACTAGTGGGGGTGCATCCAACTTGCTTCCTCATGAAGACCTAGAGCTCGCTTAAGGAGGCTCATCCTTGGAATATACAAGCCAAGTTCTATAACGTTAAAATCCCCACATAGTTATACTACTAAAACAATATGAGAACTATCTAAAATGAAGTGTAGGTGCTAACATAGCACAAGTGTGGTAAGAAGGATAGTAGTGCTGCTCCCTCTCTCTTTTTCTATTTGTTTGTATTTTGGTGGCCTCCATGGCTCTTTTAAATGCTCTCTCATTTGGCCACTTTTGGGCACTTTTTTTTATTTTTTCTTTCTATTTTTCACTTTTATTTTTTACCTCACTGTAGGAGCAACACTCTATACTACAAATGGATCATCACAATTTTTGGTATTCATAACTCAAAAGACTAATACATGATGTATAAAAGAAAGAATGCATGATCGAGCACAGTGTGGAAAAAATGCAGAACATGTGGCAAGACACGCATCACACTAACTCAATGATCAAGCAAAACTATATGACAATAAAAAATGACAACAAGTCATGTAATGTAATGATGGATGTTGCATGGCAATGTATCTCCTAACGGCTATGGAAATGTCGTGGTAGGTAGGTATGGTGGTTGTTTTGAGGAAGATAATTGGCTTATGTATAGGAGAACGGGAGAAAGTCCTCCCACAGAATTGGATGTACTGGCGATGTATGCACCAAATCTCAATATGAGAGAGGGCAATGCACAACACCGAAGAGGCTAGCAAAATATGGAGGTGGAAGTGCCAAATACCAAAACTCAACAATGCATTCGATTTTGCAAACGACTAGCAGTTTCAATGTTCCACAAAGTGATTAAAACACCCTAAGAGGGATCGTGGCGGCGACACAAGTGTACCGTTGGCTTCCCCGACCTTAGCAGTAACTAGCCACTAGGAACTACTTTTCAACTGAGTAAAATTCATGATGCAATAGCATTATTGACTTAGGTTGTTTTTAGTTCAGAAAGTACGGCTCCATACTCTACTAACATGTATCCACTAATCAGTTCTAACAAGGTTAACCAACACATTTCAACCATTAGTTATTTTAATGCCTCAAAACAATTGAAGAGTATCAAATTATCTACATAGAGATCTACAAGACTATGCAATTTTTTTTATATATTTCATACCACGACCACATGCACAACATTCTATCGTTCTAACACATCAACCAAGCAACCAAAACAACTCTCTAACAAATATAAGTGAAGAACAAGAGAGTTTAATAACAACAACTAACATCTCTTAAAAAGATATAAGCGAAGCACAAGAGCTGATAAGAAAAACAGTAGCTAAGAATACTCAACAAGATATAAGCGAAGCACAAGAGTATTCTAATGAAAAAGCGGAGCGTGTCTCTCTCCCACACAAGATAGCTAGGATCCAATAAAGCATATGACCAGCAAACAAACCAAAACAAACTGAAAGAAAAATAAAATGACGCTCCAAGAACAGCACATAATATGTAAAGTGATAAAAACATAGTTTCAATGGAGACGACCTGATGGTTGTCGATGAAGAAGAGGGGATGCCTTGGGCATCCCCAAGCTTAGACGCTTGAGTCTTCTTGAATGTCCAGGGGGTGCCATGGGGGCATCCCCAAGCTTGTGCTTTTGTCCATCCTCTCTCGTGGAACTTAAACACTCCCTTCACACAAGACTTCTCATAAATTGATTAGAGGCTTAGTACTCATAAAATAAAATTCACTTGGGTTCCACCAATACATATTGCGCAAAATTGATTTAACATTAGCTACTATTTATAAAGCCTCAAAGTGGCACTCTTTCCAGAAAGTACTGCGAATAACTCTCATAAAAGAGGCGAATACAAATAAAGGCAGCATCTGTCAAAATAGAACAGTCTGTAAAGATCGAATTTTAAGACTCAAATCAGAAAACTTAAAACTAATGAAAGATAGTCGGGCTGGCTGTCAAAAATATTTCCAGAAAAATATCACGTTCTGGGATTTTTCGAGATTTTCTGTAACAGGCGCACATAATCTGTTTCTGGACAGCAAATCAACACCTCGCACTTTCAATGCATTAGAGGCTAATTCTTGGCACAAAAAACCAAAAGAAAAAGATACAATGAAGTTGCTACAGAGGCAACAACTTCATGACTCAAGAAAGCAAAAATAAAAATGGGGTCGCCTCCCAACAAGTGTTTTCTTTAACGCCTTTTAGCTAGGCGCAATGCCAAATGTCAAGTCTTTTTGAAGGCCTTAGCAACATGAAGAGCATAGCTAGACCTTATGATTGATTCAAAAGTTAGCTTCATCCTATTTCTATGGAAGTGTTCCATCCCTTTTCTAATAAGAAACTGAAATCTTATATTCCCTCTTTCATATCAATGATAGCACCAACGGTTCTAAAAAACCGTCTTCCCAAAATAATAAGACAAGAAGCATTGCACTCAATGTCCATAACAATAAAATCAATGGGAACATAGTTGTCATTTACAACAATAAGGACATCATCAATTCTACCCAAAGGTTTCTTTTTAGAAGAATCAGCAAGATGCACACTCAAATAACATTCTTCCAAAGGCTTCAAATTAAGCATATCATAGAAACTTTTAGGCATAACCGAAACACTTGCACCAAGATCACACAAAGCATTGCAATCAAAGTCATTTATTTTCATCTTAATAGTAGGCTCCCAACCATCTTATAATTTTCTTGGAATAGAGGTTTCAAGTTGGAGCTTTTCTTCCCTAGCTTTGATAAGAGCATCGGTAATGTGTTTAGTAAAAGCAATGTTTAACTTACTAGCATCCGGTGACTTAGCAATTTTTTGTAGGAACTTTATGACTTCAGTAAGATTAAAATTATCAAAATCAATTTCATCATCTTTAAATAGGCTAGGAGGATCATCATTAGTGGTTTGGATAGTATAAACATTAACAGTTTTACTATTCATTTCAGCAATTCTAGCTTCTTCTTCCTCCTTAGCCCACCTAGCATGCAAGCGAGCTAACATCCTCTCATTATTATTAATTTGAATAGAAAGAGCATTTAAAGATTCAGTAGGCTTGTCTTGAAGAGGAGTGGTTCTAATTTTTAAAATTTCAACATCATGAGCAATTTTATCCACTTTAGAGACAAGACTATCAAGTTTTTCCTCAACGGTTTTGTTGAAAGCTCTTTGTGTAGTGATGAAATATTTTTAAACACTTTCAAGATCAGTGGGCACACTCCTATTAGTATTATAAGAATTACCATAAGAATTGCTATTATTTGGAGGATAAGGTTTATAGTTGTTACCACCAAAATTATTTCGATAAGCATTGTTGTTGAAATTATTTCTATTAAGAAAATTAACATCAACTTGATCCTTTTCTTGAGCAATTAATGAAGCAAGAGGAACATTATTAGGATCAATAGGGGACTGATTGGTAGCAAGCATAGACATAATCATATCAACCTTCTCATTCAAAGAGGAAATTTCCACAACAGAATTTACGTTCTTACTAGTTGGAGCTCTTTTGGTGTGCTATTGAGAATAATTTGTCATCATATCATCCAAAAGTTTAGTTGCTGCACCTAATGTGGTGGACATAAAGGTACCTCCCGCGGCCGAGTCCAACAAGTTCCTTGAAGAAAAATTCAAACCTGCATAAAAAGTTTGGACGACCATCCAAGTAGTTAATCCATGAGTGGGACAATTTTTAACCATAGACTTCATTCTTTCCCAAGCTTGAGCAACATGTTCATTATCAAATTTGTTAAAGTTCATAATGTTACTCCTCAATTGTATAATTTTAGCAGGTGGAGAGTGTTTTCCAATAAAAGCATCTTTGCATTTAGTCCAAAAATCAATGCTATTTCTAGGCAAAGACAATAACCATTCTTTAGCTCTCCCTCTCAAAGAGAAAGGGAAAAGTTTCAGTTTTATGATGTCACTTTGAATCTCTTTATATTTTTGCATATCACATAACTCAACAAAGTTATTTAAATGAGAGGCGGCATCATCAGTACTAGCACCAGAAAATTGCTCTTTCATAACAAGATTGAGCAAAGCAGGTTTAATTTCATAAGATTCCGCTTTAGTGGCGGGCGGAGCAATCGGTGTGCATATGAAATCAGTGTTATTAGTGCTAATAAAGTCACAAAACTTAGTGTTCTCTTGAGAAGACATACTGACAAAGTAAACTAACGAAACATAAATAAAGACTACACTAATTTTTTCGGGTTTTAAAATTTTAAACAAGTAAGAAGCAAAACAAGAAATAAACTAAGCAAGACAAAAACAAAGTAAAGAGATTGAGAGTGTGAGACTCCCCTTGCTGCAGCTCCAAAGTCCTCGGCAACGGCGCCAGAAAACTGCTTGATGCGGTTGGCAGAGTTGGGTGGTGCCCCAAGCGAAGGCGTGGATGTAGTAAGTAGCAGTTTTTCCTCAGTGAAGAACCAAGGTTTAATCGAACCAGTAGGACTTTGAAATCAACAACGAGGTGCACGTCAACAATCTCTGATGCTTAACCGTCGATGAACGTGGACCTGCACACACTCAAACAAATACTTTGCCCCCAACGGCAGGAAGGTTGTCAATCTTCCCGGTCTGCTGAAAACAAAGCGGTTAAACGTATAGTGTAGTGAATGAAAATATGGAAACGGACCAGCGAGCAAGTGAATATGAAAAGCAAGTAAATGGTGTTGTAATCAATGGAAAAAGATGGACCGGGGGCCATGGGTTCACTAGTGGTGTCTCTCCAATAAATAAAATACTCATATGACGGGTAAACAAATTACAGCTGGGCAATTGACAAGATTATGACACAAACTTAATCTAGCTATATCAAAGAGTTCATGGTAATATTCATGTAGGCATCACAACAAATAACAAAGACCGTTGAGTCCAACTGCATCTTTGTCTAAAAAGTCCATCGTGGGATCGCTATCCAGCCTGTCACCCAACGGTATTAAGTTGCAAGCAACAGACAATTGCATTAAGAATAGTGTATGAAGTAAGCAATATTTATAATCACGTAGACATAAACACCGCTGTTTTCCCCTTAGTCGCAATAACACACCCTCGTCCTTAGACGTTTCTGTTACTTGTGCCCAGGCACAAGAGAGGGCATGAACCAACTATCTAGCATAAATACTCTCTCTTAGAGATACACACAATCACTTGGCCAAAGTAACCACGCACATTGGAGAGCATGCAAGAACATAAATTAACATATAAGAATCATCCACAATCTGATCATAACTTCATAATCCATCGGATCCCAACAAACACATCATATAGCATTACAATAGTCGATCTTGATAATGTTAGGCAACTCACAAGATCATAAACATGAAGCACAAGTGTCGCAACAGTGGAACACGGGGTTCCCCTGATGCGGTCAAAGTGGGTCCACCTCCAGTGGGCCGACCAAGAAGGCGAACCAAGCAAGGATCCAAGACTAGCAGATGGACCAGGCAAGGACGGCATCGACAACCACGACTAAGAGCTGGGGTACCTTCCGGGGTCACCCTCAACCCAGCAGACGACACAGAGGTCCCGGGGACCCGGACGCCCGACAGGAGGCCAAGCTCATCCCCGGAATACAACCTCCATACGAGCGAAGAGGATAAGCTATCCAGCTCCTGCTGGAAGCCCCTACAGACTTGGGCGCCAAGAAGATGGAGGCGCCGCGGGGGGACATGGTCGGAAAAGGTGTCAGCCTTTGTCCGCCCGCCTTGCAAAAGGTGGGCGACCGCACCTAACCCCCTCTTAGAAGGATACTTGGACGAGAAGAGGCCACGTCGCCCCCTAAGAAGAACCCGGAGGGTTTTCCCGCCTAAAACCGCTCCGCCCCCAAAGGTGCCCTTGTGGGATCCCCTTAGCCTATAAAAGGAGGACCAAGGCACCTGAGGGGAAGGAGGGAGGAATTCTAGAGAGTCGGAGGCTAGGCTAGGTAGCGCACCAGACGAGAGTAGCATAAGCGAGAGGTGATATCCTCCGGGACAGGATCTGCTCGTCTTCAACCTCTAGCCAACACCTCCCGGGTTCTCACCCGCAACCACCTCTGTAAGCTACACCATGATAAACCACTCAATCCAGACATGCAGGAGTAGGGCTTTTAGCCTCCGGGCGGCCTGAACCTGGGTAACTCCCTGTGTCCCTGTGTTGTTTGCCGGTACGTAGATCGGAGGTCTCGACGAGGTTCTCCTGGAAGTAGGCGTCTCCCAGCCTCCTTCGTGCTCTGTGCCGAACCTAAAAAGGGGTTATCCTTTACTCCTGGTGTTCGTGATCCAAGACACGACATCTGGCGTGACAGGTACGGGGCGTAAGCGCTAGATTCGTCTCCATCGACTTCATGATCTTCGCCGAGATATACCTCAAGTTCTTCGCCGACCATGCCGTCGAAGAAGAAGCCCGACGTCGCGGCGCACTCAGGCTTCTGGTGAGCGCCACGCCGCTGCGGCAAATAAGAACGCTCCTCCTCCATCGCTTCCGGAGAAGGTGGTGCTGGATGGAGCAGGCGGCAACACCCGGAGCGGCGAGGACGCAGCTGCACAAGGGAACTTTGCCAGGCCTCACCCTTCATGCTCGGGAGGGGACAAGAGCGTCGACGACAACACCGGCAGGGATCCCACTGCCGGGGAGAAGAGCGACGGCGTCCGCGCCAGCAAGGGTCAGCAAGGCGCCAAGAGCAAGTCTTGCACGCTCCTCTCCGCGGACGCGCAAGCTCGCCATGACGCCCTCGTCACAGCCAAGGCCCTGATGCAGATTCCTCCGAGCACCAACAACCCCAAGGTCTACCAGGAGTGGCGGAACCGCTTGGAGGGGCTCCTCCACTTCGCCGACGGTGGTCCTAGGTGTGAGCCCGCTCACGCTCCCACCGTCGACAGTCCCGGAGCCAAGGGGGCTGAGACGCGTGAACCCCGGAATCATCCCCGGGGCGAGGCTGTACCTCCACGAGCAAACCCTCCTGCGGCCGGCCGGGCGAACCACAACTTTGACCTGGTCATCTCCGTCGGATCGTCTTCCGGACGCAACCGAGATGTGCGCAACGACCTCAACAACCGCCTACATGAGGACATGCACACCCGCATCGAGTGCCGCCGAGAATGCCATCGTCAGGAGGATCGGGACGGCGACATCACCGAGGGCTGCCTCGCCCTCTCTCCCGAGTTCCGCCAGACCGCCTGGCCCAAGAATTTCAAGATCGATGTCCTCCGCTACGATGGCACCACCAATCCCCGGGATTTCCTGCAGCTATACTCGCTCGCTGCGGTGGTCGTCGGGGCCGACAATATCATGATGGCCAACTGGTTCCCGTTGGCCCTGAAGGGAGACGCCCAATCGTGGCTTCTCAACCTCCCCAAGTGCTCCATCCGATCCTAGCGGGCACTGAAGGAGGCGTTTCTAGGGGCTTTCCAGGGCGGGTACCAGCGCCCAGGAGTTCCTAGTGACCACGACTTCAAGCAGCTTCCGGGTGAGGCTCTCCGCAATTTCATCCAACACTTCACCCAGAAGATGAACACCATCCCCTGCATCAAGGAGGAGCTGGTGATCCAGTCCTTCCATGCGAACATTCGGCACATCCGGATGCACGAGAAGTTGAGCATACATCGCATCGAAACCACCCGTGAGCTCTGGGAGCTTGCGGACCGCTGCGCCCGCGCAGAGGAAGGGGTCAAGGTTCCCGAGGAGCACGAACCTGAGGACAAGGTCACCCCCGCCAAGAACAAGAAGCGGGACCCTGGACCTGACAAGTGCGTCTTCGTCACCGAGCCTCTCCTCAAGAAGGCCAAGCCGGCCTCAACGCCTGAGGGCGAGGAAGAACCATGGTGCCACGTCCACCCCGACGGCAACCACCTGCTCAAGGACTGCCGCCAAGTGAATGGCCTCACCGTGCACGCACAGCGCCAGGCTGGCGGGGTCGGCCTAGGCGCCTGCTACAGCTGCGGACTCCCCGGGCACTACTCTCGGGACCGCCCCATGGGTCGCCAAGGCGGTGGCGGCCGGGAGTGGGGACGTGGCGGAGGTTGCGGAGGTCGCGGAGGCCAAGGCGGATGCAGACCGAACAACCCAGGGCAGCGGCAATGGACAATTCCAAGAGATCAACGGAGTTGTCGGGTGCATCCACGGAGGAGCCTCCCTTCCTCCTTCCAATAGTACGGGCAAGAGACTTGTCCGGGAGCTGAACGTGGTCGCCTCGGCGCCGCCAAAGCCTCTAGAGTGGTCCAATCAGGTCATTGATTGTTACTGATGAAGAGTTGGGTGGTGCCCCAAGCGAAGGCGGAGATGTAGCAAGCAGCAGCTTTCCCTCGATATCGAACCGAGGTTTATCGAACCAGTAGGACCTTGAAATCAACAACAAAGTGAATGTTGAAGATCTTTGTCGCTTAATCTTCAATAGACGTGGACATGCACACACTCAACCAAAATACTTTGGCTCCAACGGCGGAAAGGTTGTCAATCTTTCCGGTCTCGCAGAAAACAAAGCGGTTAATTGTATGGTGAAATAGATGAAATATGAAAAGTGACCAGAGGATTAATGATGGTGAAAATGATGAATAAAGGTTGCAATCAATGTCAAAAGATGGACCGGGGGGCATGGGTTCACTAGTGGAGTCTCTCAAGTAAATAGAACATTCATATGATGGGTAAACAAATTACAGCTGGGCAATTAACAAGATTATAACACAAACTTAATCTAGCTATGACCAAGAGAAAATGATAATATTTAAGTAGGCATCACAACAATGAACAAAGACCATTGAGTCCAACTGCATCTTTGTCTAAAAAGTCCACTGGGGGATCGCTATCCAGCCTGAAGTAAGCAATATTAAATATGATAATAGACTTTAACACCGCTGTTTTACCCTTAGTAGCAACAACACACCCTCGCCCTTAGACGTTTCTGTCACTCGTGCCCAGGAACAAAAGGGGGCATGAACCCACTATCTAGCATAAATACTCTCTCTTGGAGATACACACAATCACTTGGCCAAAGTAACTACGCACATCGGAGAGCATGCAAGAACATAAATCAACATATAAGAATCATGCACAATCTGATCATAACTTTATAATCCATCGGATCCCAGCAAACACATCACATAGCATTATAATAATCGATCTTGATCATGTTAGGCAGCTCACAAGATCATAAGACATGAAGCACAAGAGAGAGACTACCATCTAGCTACTGCCATGGACCCAAGGTCCAAGGTGGGACTACTCACAAATCATCCCGGAGGAAGGCATGGCGATGAAGAGCCCTCCGAGATCGATCTTGAAAGAACAAGCTATGCCCGGATGTCGCCTAGAGGGGGGGGGGGGTGAATAGGCGATTAAAACTTTTTCTATTTAGAGGCTTGATAATTGCGGAATAAAACTAGGTGTTTAAATTAACAAGCCAACAACCTAATTACTAGGCTCACCTATGTGCACCAACAACTTATGCTAAGCAATACAAACAACAAGGTAAAAGCAAGATATGAACTTCAAGCACGAAGGCTATCACAATGTAAATTGCATAAGTAAAGCTCGGGTATAGAAATAACCGAGGCACGCGGAGACGAGGATGTATTCCCGAGTTCCTCCTTGTTAAGGGAGTACGTCTCGTTGGAGGGGTGTGAGCTCGCCACAAAAGGCCTACTCAAGATGCCACAAAGGCCTCACCCTATTCTCCGATGAACCTCACCCAAGGGATTGGTTCACCTTCCACTATCGGAATCCTTCAAGGCGGATTCCGGAGCCCTTTACAACTCTTCTTGGGGCACACACCCACAACTCAATTGGGGGCTCCCAAACTCGTGCCGAAGCTCCACAAGCGAAGACTTCGCGGCACCTCCAACCGTCTAGGGTACACAATGCACCCAAGAGGCAACAAGCTCTTGGGAACACAATGCACCCAAGAGTAGCAAGCTTCTCAACCTTCAATCCCACGTATCACCGTGGGGAACTCAAACCTATGCACCAAATGCAAAAGGCAAGAACACACAAAGTGGTCAAGTCCTTCACTCCGAAATCCAACCAAAGCAACTAATGCTATGGAGGGATTTGAGAGGAAGAACAAGGGGAAGAACACAAAGCAACCCTAAATCTAGATCCACTAGGTTCCCCTCACTTAGAGGAGGATTTGATTGGTGGAATGGTAGATCTAGATCTCCTCTCTTGTTTCCCTAAAGATGGGCAAGAATCATTGGAGGGAAGTGGAGGAATCAAGCTCTCAAAGATGTGCAACAATGGAGGAGAGAGAGAGCAAAAGGTTCACAAAGATGCATTGAACCGTTGGGGAAGAAAACCCATTTAAATAGGAGCCCTGGGAATCTGGCCGTTGGGCACAAAATCCCGCAGGGCCGGTAGTACCGGCCCAAGGGGCGGTACTACCGCTCCAAGCAAAACTGCCCCAACGGCTCACTTCAGAGAAGAAAACCCGCAGGACCGGAAGTACCGCGGCGGGGGCCGGTACTTCCGGTGGGCCGGTAGTTCTGGGCCCACTTCCGATCCAAAAGTTGGGAGACCCCGAGAAGTCGAGTGCCTGAAAAAATAAGCGGAAGTTCCTCCGGAACTTTCCACCGGAAGTAGGAGCGGAAGTACCGCTGTGGCCGACCGGTACTTCCGGTGGCCCGGTACTACCGGTGCTACTTCCGGTGCAAAAATTCGGGGGAACCCAGGGAGTCCAGTACCCAGAAAAATAAGCGGCAGTAGGGCCGGAACTGGGCACCGGAAGTGCCCAGCGGTAGTACCGGTCCAGGGACCGGTACTTCCGGCCGGCAGAGAAAAACAGGCAAACCCTGAAACTGAATAACTTTTGCGTGGCAACTCCGAATCGAGTGAATCCAATTTTGTTGGAAAGAGGACGACAAGAGCTACCCTACAAAAAGTAAAAATATTGAAACCAAGCCATGGAGATTTTGCTAAAAAATGGAAGAGTGAAACCTTCCGCATAGATGAACCGGCAAAATCTCCAAAACCGAAAACGCACAAGTTTTTCATCAAGACTCCGTTTTCTATGATCTTGGGCTTGTTTCGAAGATAATCACAAGCCCTAGAAGATCATGCATATACACATCATAGTCTATCATGTGAGGAGGAAAACATAAGGAGAGAGTTTGACCTCTCATAGAAGAGACAAACCGGTAAAGCCTCCGATATCAAAAACGCAAGGAGATATTCATGAGATCCGTTTTTGATGAACTAGAGCTTGGTATGGAGATGAACACAAGCTCTAAATTCTCACATGGATAAAAGCCATAAGAACCAATAAAGATGATTGCATGGATGCAAAGGTTTGAGCTCTCCACGAACGATACGATCACGATACTCGGTCGAGAGCCCCTCTTGATAGTACGGCTATCTATCCTATAACCCGGTCTCTCACTAAACAACATGAGACCGGTAAAATAGAAACCCTATCAAGATCATACCTTTGCCTTGCGCATAAATCCACTTGAGGTCGATGAAGACGATCTTCATCTCCTCAAGGCAAACCACCTTTCTTGATTGCGCCTTGCTTGGTGAAGATTCACATGACGCTCCCCCATACACCAAGATGGGGAAAGCACTCCTTCGGTATATCTTCACTTGGCCTTTCTCTCGATGACGAACACCTTGGCCTTGATCAACAAATGATCTTCTTCCCTAAACCTTGACTCCAACACATGGAGACAAGCTTGGCCTTGATCAACAAATGATCTTCTAACCTTGACCTTGACTCCTACCAATGGAGACAAGCAAGCTTGGCCTTGATCAACAAATGATCTTGACACAAGCTAAAGGACAACCTACACATATAGCTCAATGCAAATATTAGTCCATAGAGATTGTCATTAATTACCAAAACCATGCATGGGATCAACCATGCACTTTCAATCTCCCCCATTTTGGTAATTGATGACAATCCCTTTTAAGAGGGTTTATATAATGAATAAAGCATCCTTCCAAGACAAACGAGCAAGGATGCAAGCACATGAGGCAAATGCAACAATAGCATAAAACCTAAATTCCCTTAAACCCTCTAAACTTCTCCCCCATTGGCATCGATTGCCGAAATGGGAAGAAAAATTTAGAGAACCAATATAATATGAGTTCCTCCATAAAGGTGATGGCAATCCCTTTTAATGAAAACTAGAGGAAATCAAACTATATTGAGGATCCAAAGATTGCAAAAAGGATGAAATCATTTTAAACATCTCCACAAAGGAGAAAAGCAATCAAAAAGATCCAAAGCGAGAGTTCTAAATAAAAATGGAGAAGCTCCCCAATGTTCATGCACAAAGGAGTGCACAAATATGGTATCCTCGCTCCCCCAAAATCATCTAGAACACTCAACACGTGCAATTGTGCATAATGCAAAAGCAAATCATAGCACTTGCACCAAAGATGTGGTTGAGCCAAAAACAAGATACCAATTTTCAAAGATTCAACATAAGATAGGCCCAACCGAGATAAAAAGACGATCTTTTAAAGAAACATTTTCACAAGCTTAGGGATACAAATTGGAAACTAAAACCAATTGAGAATGCCAAAAGCAAGTGAGAACATTTAGCCAATAAAATTCAACATGCTCACCATGGTAGGCATGAAGTCAAAAGATCTTCAAGAAATACATGAGTGTGCAAAGATACCAATAAACAATAAGACAAGCACTCATGAGACAAATTTGGAGCCACCAATGAATTATAGGTGAAAAACAAGGTGGCTCAAAGGAAATAGGATACCAACTAAAAGATGACCTCTCTCATATGTATGGGTTTCTTATTAGACAAACCACAAAGATATACATCCGCAAAGAAACATATACATATGAAATGGTCCGGGAAAGCGATAACAAGGTATCCACAAGGAAGTCATAAATATACAAATGAGATTGTTGCTAAAAAGCATAGCACATAGCTCAAATTTATCTCATTGTACATAAATGAACTTCAAATTTATCAAATGCATCACACATATCACTAAGGGAATAAGAGATAGTGGAGATGCTTTGAAATAGGCAACAAGTATCACAAGGAAATAATATCAATTGAAGAAAAGGTTTTTGCAAATTCATCACACATATCACAAAGATATATTAAGTGAAGGAAATAGGCCAAAACCACAACAATTGCATATAAGAGCATTCATGCCAAGAGGTAACCTACACAAGGTTGGAACTAGAAAAGTATGCATGGGATAGATACTTGTTACCAAGATGCATTGATGATGAAGATGATGAGAGTTTGTTTGTCATCAAAGCTTGACTCCGACAATCACACGGTGAGAACACCTTCCTTATGAATGAGGCAAGCATCCAATGCATCTCCATTGTACCTAAAACACAATTAGAGTACAAAATGGTTCCCAAACTCATTGGGTCCCATAGTAGTTAGATAAACTACAACATATAGGAAGCACTCCACAAAAACATGTGCATATAGATATGAAATTGAATTTCATGCACATCTTAGCCGATTTAGGATTCGGTGGAGTATTCCCTATATATTGGAACTAGAAAGACTAGCATGCCATAAAATATATATATTAGTAAAAATGCATGCATAGACTTACAAGAACCAAACGAGATGCAATTTGGACAAAAACACCAAGTGAACCAAGAAGAGAGCACACCAAGGTGTGACACTAAAAGGTTGTCCAAATTATATCAAAATCCAAATCAACACATGATTGAGGAAAAATCAAATCAACAAATGATTGATTCCGAAACACATCAACACATGAAGTGTGATATCAAAAGGAATCAAATCAACACAACAAATGATCGATAAGACACCAAATGAAAATAAGATACCAATTAAAACAAAAATATCAACTAGGAGAAAAGATATCAAGAAGAGGGCGATACTTGACCGAAATCAAGTAAAGTTAAAATAAGGCAAAAGGTATCAAGACTCCCACAATAAATATCAATTGGAACAAATATCTATGGAAAGAGATTACATTCCAATTAATACCAATTGAAGGTACCAACACAAGATAAAGAAACAAATGCCAATTGAGAGGGTCAAAAATTGATAGAAAGAATAATGTTCTAAATAAAAAGAAATGCTCCCCCAAGATTAATGCATTATCTTAGATATTTGCATTTGAATACAAAATGCATGCACAAGGGATCATTACTCTCCATATTTTATCTAAAACACTAAACACTACCGATTGAAAGATAGGATCCATTCAAAAGGCAAGGAAGGCAATGGATAAAGCAAATCAACGCAAGAGCCAATGTGAAGATGGTCTAAAAAATCCACCACAATTACTAGTATCACTTGTCATGGACAAGGAGTATATAGAGATATTTCTCGGTGGTATAAAGGAATGATGTACAAGACCAACTTCACCACAAACTAGCAAATGGCAAAAGATAGGAATTAAAACACCATTTTTTTTAAAAAAAGAGGTTTGTTGGTAGTTTCAATTATTCGAACCAACCGGCAAAGCCATGGTTAGAATACAAGGAAACAAATGGTTTCTCACATAATATATGGGAATGCATATTAGAGAAAAACCACACCAAGCAAACCCACACAAACAAGAACCAAAGGGTAACCACAAAGGAAAATTTGAACTTGTTTGAGCACACATGCCACATAGGAGAGATAATTTATAATATCAACACTAAGTGGCAAACCTCAAATGTTCACATTTTTATGGGATTGTAATATGCACATAGCTTATTACTCCCCCATAATGTGATAATTCATTTTATTTTTAAACAACAGGCAAATAAGACCAACTAGAGAAATTAATGGACATTGTAGAATTTGAATTTCTCATGAATATGACATACCACATAGTAGCTAGATAATATTGAAATATCAATACTAGGTGGTGTGCCTCATGTATACACATTTTTAGGTTTGTTGTAGTGACCTTGCCTGTTAAATTAGACAAGATACCTGTGTATAGTGCTAGTCCCTGGATCGACTCGCTAGCACACACAGTACAAGATGAAATACCACAACAGTGCATCAATTTATTACACGCATGATCCAGAATTCAAAGTAGTTTCGATTACAAAGTGCATAGCTCGGAGCTAGCTTTATTTAGAGTAAACAGCGGAATAAATATTAAGCATGGAGTCTCCATCATCTTCATGCTGCCACAGGCGAACATGTCGGTTGTAGACTCGAAACTCCTAACGAACCTCACTCTTCATCGGAACAACCTGATAAAATATATCAACAAGGTGGGTCAGAACCATATAAAATGGAACTGGCAAGTGACACTTTGTGGACTCATATTGGAACAACTCTAGTAACCTATATGCATATCTGGCTTGGTGGAGTTTGAAGGCTATTTTGCAGAAAGCCAACTTTTTCCTAACTCTTTATAAAACTTTTCATCTATACGAGACTTTCATGACATAAAAGCCACCATCTCGGCTACCCTTGTTCACCCAACAATTTTTAATTTAGAGAAATTTGAGTGATGAGATCTTCCGTTGACGTCCTCGTCCAGTTTGCTCAGAAATGTCCGTAACCGGGGACACGGCTATGATCATAGTTTTACTACTCTCGAGAGGTTGTGCACTTTCACCACTAGACTTAACCAACCCAAACTATCCCTCACACTCCATTAGTGTTTCGGGGAAAAGAAGAAGGTTAAGACGAGATCTTTCAGAAGCATTTTTCCCACCCCATACCGGCCTGACACGTTCCACCTACAACCCTCTACCACCACCTGTCAAGCCGGGGTGAGTCCACACAACTTAGTTGATCAAGACAGAGCCCATATGACTAATGGCTGCACTGGAAGCTAACTAAACAGGGAGTAACGTCGATCTCTTTGTCCCTGGGTGGCCATCCACAAGTGCACATACTCGGGTAAAACCATAGACATGGCCCCGAGCAGCCACTCAACTCCAACCGCCAAGCAATTCCAAAATCCACCCAGGAGGTTCTTTCAACTTAGTAGATATTTTACTTTTATCAAAAACAACATTTTGCATAGCAAGACTAAAATTCTACCAAGTTACCATAGGTGTGTCTAGACCAACTAGTAAAGGAGGAACTATACTAAATAGTTTTAAAGCATAGCAATACTAATAACTTAACATGCAATTTTCCAAGTAATACTACAACATGCATAATTCAAAATAATAGGACAGAAATATGCAAGTGTGCCACTTGCCTTGGCAACAAGCGGAGCAGGAGTAGCAGCTGCAAAGGTCCTCGGTTCCCTCCGAATAATCTAACAAAAATAACACACACAAATAAACATACAATTCACACAAGTGGCAATACAAAAAATTATGCTATGCATGAATATGTAAAAATTACAACAACACAAAAATAAATTTACTTTCTATTCTCTGGTTGTGCTATATGCATGATGCTACAAAGCAATTTTTAAACAATTATAACCAATAAAGCATTTTTAAAACACCCAAAAAGGGCAAATACAAGGATTTTATAGTTTTCTGTAATAAAATATTTTATAAATTTTGGAAAACAAGTCTACTGGACAGAGGACATCTAGACAAAACTTCTGCAATTTGGATCACTCAATTTGGAATTGTAGAACTCAAGATATGGCCAAAATAAGGTTTTAAGGTTTCTGCAAATACCAAGTGTGTGCACGTATCAAAAGTGAAATTTTATTGCACCACTGTATTCTACACATTTTGCTGAATCCAGGGACATCAAATTTGTTGAATTTGGATACATGGTTCAAAAGATATGGAATTTCAAAGTTTGGATGATTTTCTGCCAAAAACAGAAAAACAGATAAATAGAAAAAAAAGAACAGGCGACGTGGCGCGCCCTGATTCGTCGGTACCGGTTCGGGTTTTTAAAAATAAAACGCGGCCGTAGGATTTAGATCCAACGGCACACGATAGATCGGCCGGGATCGGGCGGCGCGGCCTCGCCGGAACCCTAGCCGAGCGGCGGCGACGGGCCGGCACGCGCGTTCCGGCGTGTTCAGCGGCCGTGAGGGCAAGCGGAGCTCACCACGGCGTGCAGGGGATGGAGGCGGGCTCGGTGGCGAGGGTGGCGGCGACTTGGAGCTCCTGGTCGCCGGGGATTCCTCGCCGGAGTTGCTCCCGCGGGCGGCCGGGCGTGGCGCGGACGCTCCCGTCGATCTGGGGCAAGAAAACAAGAAGCAACCGCGTCAAACGATGCGCAACGATGAGATAGAGAGGATGGGGGAGAAGAGATGGCGCGGGGTCGCCGGACTTCACCGGAATCGAGCTCGACGGTGGCGGCAACCGGCGGGACGGCGAGCACGATTGGGGGTAGCCCGGGGGCTATTGGGACGGGAGAAGTGGGGGCAAATGGAGAGGAGGTGGTGGGGGTTAAGAGGGAGGCGATGGTGCGGCCGTTCGCACTCGCGGTGGTGCGGAGTGAAGAGGGGAGGCGACGGGGCGCCGGCGGGCGAGCTCCCGCGCCTGGAAACGGCGCTGACGGGCGGGTCCCGCGCGTCAGAGAGAGAGAGGAGAGGAGGAGGCGGGTGGGCTGCGGCTTGGTGGGCTGGCCCAGTTGGGCTGGCTCGGCAGGCCTTCTCTTCTTTTTTTTTTTAACTAAAACCTTTTTCTATTTTCTGTTTTCAAAATCAAAGCAAAACCAAACCAAGACTTTTCAGAAAAATTGATAAAAATACTTTTTGAAAAGCTTGTTCAGTTTAGAACACTTTGGCACATAGCTTGCCAACAAAATAAAATAAAATAATTGGTTTTATGACAAGGGTAAATTAACCCTATTATGCCAAAATAAATATTTTAACACCAAAGTTTGAGTTTAAAACTCAAAACAAAGCGATTTAAAATGCAATGCAGCAAGAGATGATGCATGAATGGAAGTTTTTAAATTTTTGAAATTTTGGGATGTTACAAACCTAACCCCCTTAAGATGAATCTCGTCCCCGAGATTCGGATTGGCTAGCAAATAGGTGTGGATGGTCTTCTCGTAGGTCATCTTCTCGTTCCCAAGTAGCTTCATCCTCCGTATGATGATTCCACTGTACCTTGCACAATTTTATCGTCTTGGTTCGAGTAACTCGTTCTGCTGTCTCCAAGATCTTTACAGGCTTCTCTTCATAAGTAAGATCACTCTCCAGTTGAACTTCCTCTAGCGGCACTGTATCTCTCAGTGGTGTTTCTGCCATCTCCGGGTGACATTTCTTCAACTGGCTCACATGGAACACATTATGAACCGCTGATAAGACCTCTGGTAGTTCCAACTCATAAGCTACTTCTCCCTTGCGAGACAAGATTTTATAGGGTCCAATAAAGCGAGGTGCAAGTTTTCCTTTGATGCCAAATCTCTTTACTCCACGAAGTGGTGAAACTCTAAGATATGCTCTATCACCAACTTCATATGTGATCTCCCTTCTCTTGGAATCCGCATAACTCTTCTGTCTCGATTGAGCAATTTTTAGTCGGTCTTTGATCAATCTCACCTTCTCTTCGGCTTCTTTAATTATATCTGGTCCAAATAAACTTCTCTCTCCTACACCACTCCAAAGCAATGGTGTAGTGCATTTCCTTCCATACAGGGCTTCAAATGGTGACATTCCAATGCTGACTTGAAAGCTATTGTTGTAAGAGAACTCAGCATATGGAAGGTTATCATCCCAGCTAGACTTATAGTCCAATGCACATGCTCTCAGCATATCCTCTAAAATCTGATTTACTCTTTCTGTCTGTCCATCAGTCTGTGGGTGGAAAGCTGTGCTAAACTCCAGCCTGGTTCCAAGTGATTCATGCAATTGCTTCCAGAAATGTGAGGTAAATTGGGTACCCCTATCAGATACAATCTTCTTAGGAACACCGTGTAAACACACAATTCTCTTCATATATATTTCTGCCAGTTTAGCACTGGAATACGTAGTCTTCACTGGCACAAAGTGGGCTACTTTCGTTAGACGATCAACTATGACCCAAATCGAATCATATCCAGATTTGGTTCTGGGTAATCCTGTGATGAAATCCATACCAATTTGTTCCCACTTCCAGTCTGGAACTGGTAACGGTTGTAGTAATCCTGCTGGCTTCTGGTGTTCGGCCTTCACACGACTGCATACATCACATTTTGCGATATACTCAGCGATATCTCTCTTCAAGCCATTCCACCAAAATCTCTCCTTAACATCCATATACATCTTAGTGTTTCCTGGATGTATAGAGTAAGGGGAGTCATGAGCTTCTTGAAGAATCAACTTCCTAAGGGCTTCATCTTGTGGTACGCAAATGCGTTTCCCAAACCACACGGTACCATTTTCATCTTCCCGAAAACCCTTGGCCTTGCCTTCGCTTAGGTTCTTTTTGATTTCTTCCATCACTTTATCACCTTTCTGTGCTTCCTTTATTTTGTCCATCAAAAGAGGTTGTACTTCTAATGAGGCTAAGAATCCCTCAGGTACCACTTCCAACCTAAGGTCCTTAAATTCTTTGCATAAATCTTCAGGTAATTCTCCTGCCGTAAGTCCGTTTACATAGACTTTGCGGCTCAAAGCATCAGCCACTACGTTGGCTTTTCCAGGATGGTACTGTATACTCAAATCATAGTCCTTGATAAGTTCTAACCATCTCCTTTGACGCATATTCAACTCCTTCTGGGTAAAGATATATTTCAGACTTTTATGATCAGTGAATACTTCACAACGGTTGCCAAACAAATATTGCCTCCATGTCTTCAAAGCGTGTACCACTGAAGCTAACTCCAAGTCATGAGTGGGGTAATTAACTTCATGCTTCTTAAGCTGTCTTGAAGCATAAGACACTACCTTGCCTCCTTGCATTAACACACTTCCCAAGCCATGACGTGAAGCGTCACAATAGACTTGGAAATCTTTCTCTATATCTGGTAGACACAGAACAGGGGCGGATACTAATTGCTTCTTTAGTTCTTGAAAGCTAGACTCACATGCGTCAGTCCACTACAAACTTCTTATCCTTCTTCAATAGTTCTGTCATAGGCTTGGCGATTTTGGAGAAATTTTCAATGAACCTCCGATAATATCCCGCCAATCCCAAGAAACTTCGGATCTCGCCAACATTCTTTGGTGGTACCCAATTTGTTACCGCGGATACTTTTTCAGGATCCACCGCTATTCCTTCCTTAGACACCACGTGTCCAAGAAATCCAACTTGGTCCAACCAAAATTCACACTTGCTGAATTTGGCATATAACTTATGCTCTCGGAGTCTTTGCAATATCAGGTGCAAATGTTCTTCATGCTCTTTGTGGCTTTTAGAGTAGACTAAAATGTCATCGATGAATACAACGACAAATTTATCCAAAAAGTCCATAAACACTTTATTCATCATGTTCATGAAATATGCCGGTGCATTGGTCAACCCAAATGGCATCACCGTATACTCATATAGGCCATATCTAGTGGTGAAAGCGGTCTTGGGTATATCCATTTCTCTGACTTTCATCTGGAAGTACCCTGATCGAAGATCGATTTTTGAAAATACACAAGCACCTTCCAATTGATCAAAGAGATCATTGATTTTTGGTAGTGGATACTTATTCTTGATGGTTTGTTCATTCAGGGCTCGATAGTCCGTGACTAGCCTCTGTGTACTATCCTTCTTCTGCACGAATAGGATTGGTGCCCCCCATGGTGAGGAACTTGGACGAATAAATCCTTTCTGCAGATGCTCATCAAGCTGCTTCTTGAGCTCTTTTAATTCATCTGTGGCCATTGGGTATGGTCTTTTAGCAATTGGTCCCGTACCCGGTTTTAGTTCAATGAGAAACTCAACATCTCTATCAGGTGGCATTCCCGGTAGTTCTTCTGGAAACACATCTGGATATTCTTTCACTATAAGGACATCTCCTAGGCTAACCCCCTTAAGAGAATTAAGCCTAACTTTCCTTAATTCAAACTTCGATCGAAACCTTATTTTCTTTCCTTCTAGTGTGGTGAGAGTGATAGCTCTATTTGCACAGTCTATGATTCCTTCAAAACTAGTCATCCAATCCATTCCCAAGATAACATCCAAACCTTGGGTCTCTAGGACGATCAAGTCTGTCGGAAACTGATGTTTTCCAATCTTCATATTCAACTGTCTACACTCAGAATTCACTAACATTTCTCCACCAGGAGAACTTACCCTAATAGGTTTCCCTATACTCTCAACTGCTAGCCCATGTTTGTTTACAAATGCCCTTGAAATGAATGAATGTGATGCTCCGGTATCAAATAAGACTAGAGCTGGAAAGGAGTTGAGCAAGAACGTACCAATCACAGCATCGGGTTCATCATAGACTTCCTCCACATTGATGTGGTTCACATGTCCCTTCTGGAAAGGGTTGGGCTTGGCAGCTTCTTCAGTCTTCCTTTCTGGGCAATCTGTAGCATAGTGACCCTTATTCTTGCACTTGAAGCAAATCACTTGGCTAATATCCTTCTTATGCTCATGATTAGGGCGATGCTGTCCATGGTTATGACTATGGCCAGCATGTCCATTTCCTTTGTAGCCTCCATTGTTTCCCTTGAATCCACCTGTGTGGTTATGACCATGATGCTTGTGGTTGCTTCCTCCACTATGGTGGTTCCCATGTTTATGTCCATGGCTCATATCATGCGAGAAGTGCTTCTTGTATGAGGGCTCAGAATGGTGTTTGTTGGTACTCAGCTTCCTCTTCCTGTTTTCAGCCTTCTTGATATTATCTTCCAGTGTTATTGCTTGATCAAGAAGGGTCTGGTAATTTGGGGTGTATGCAACTGACAAAGGGACCTTTAGTTCATCACACAGTCCCCTAAGGAATTTCTCCCTTCTCTTGCCATCGGTGTCAATATCCTCAGGAGCGTAACGAGACAACGTGTAGAAGTCATCCATATATTCCTTGAGCGTCCTGTTACCCTGCCTCAGATTGCGGAACTCCTCTTTCTTTAAGTTCATAATACCCGTGGAAATGTGTGCATTGCGAAATCCCTCCTTGAACGTCTCCCACGTGAGTCCATCCAGTGGGTGAGTGATCTGGTAGGTCTCCCACCATTGGGCTGCTGGCCCTTCAAGCAAGTGTGCCGTGAACCTCACTTTTTCGGTGTCACTGCACTCACATGTCACTAGATCCTTACTGATTGAGCGCAACCAATCGTCTGCCACAATTGGCTCAGTTGCGGTCGAGAATTTATTGGGTTTGAGCCTCAGAAACCTAGCCAGTCTGTCCACTTGAGGTGGTGGCGGTGGTGGCGGCGGGGGTGGTGGTGGCGGATTGTTGTTGTTCTGTGCATGCGCAATGAATTGCGTCATCATCTGCATCAGCTGGGCTTGAGCTGCTATCAGTTGTTGAATTGCATCGTTCTCGGGATCACGACGGGGAGGCATCTGTGGTTTTAAGAATAGATGAGTACAGATAGAAAGATCTAAAGAAATATTTCTACCCATACAAGCAATTAACAACAAACAAACAAGCGAACTCAAAGAGAACTCGAACATAGAATTTTGGGAAAACCGTACTAAACGTTTAGGTAACCACGTAGCAAGGTTCTGGAAAACAAGTACGAAGGTACTGCCATACCACAAGTTGGTAGGTCAATACTAAAGCTTATTGTCGACTAACGACTTATTAAGGAGAGGTGGGCAACTACTCGTCCTGGATCCTGGCAAGAAACTCCACGGCGGCTTCAGTCTTGCGGCGCTTCTGTCCAGAACTCGCCTTCCTAGCCTTCCACTCCTCAACCGAGACCTCCTCGCCATCAGTGGTGTACATGACTCTCTCCTCAGGGTCTTCCTCCGATGACTCGCCAAGCTGACTCCTTGGCGAGACGGGCACACTGCTCCTGCAGGGCTGCTATCATCGCCTGCTGTTGGTCCACCTTGTTCCCTAGCTTGAGATTCTCTGCCTCCAGCTTCTGGTTATCCTCCATGAGCTTCTGCTTCTGGGCCTCCTGTGCCTCTGCTAGCTCCTCAGCGGTCTCAATCTGCACTCTCTGCGCCTCGACCAGCTCCTTGGCCTGGTCTAGAACCATCATCTCTGCACGTAACTCATACCCAGTCCTGTAGAGTAGCGTCTCCAGATCCTCCAAGTGTAGCTCAAATATATCCAAGTCCTTGCGACCCTCCACGGTCCAGTATGGCATTCCCTGAGCATCACGCTTGCCGAAGCGACGATAGATAGACTCTGGGGGTAAAAGCTCGAAGTACTGCTCACAGATACGGGACAAAACCTCCTGCTTTGCCATCAAAAGTCCAGTTCCCCAAGAGGTGTACTTCTTCTTGAAAACAATCGGCGCAGTGGGTGTACCAATAGGCCTGGACAATACCTCTGTCTCAATCTCCCAGCGGTGGACTGTGGGTACATCAGAAGGCACCACTCTACCCTTGAAGATAGGAGGAACGAGGCTCAGAACTCTGCAGATACCCATCAGCTGTCTACCAAAGACACAGGTGTCATCGTCGGTCGGAACTCTCATGCGGGTGAAGACGGACATCTACACAAAGGTTAAAAAAAAAAAGAATTAGAACAAGTGTTACGATGGTTAGTCAAAAATAATTAATTGAAGTAGCTATTAAACTTGTAAAATGCAGAAAATAAATTTTTGGTTTCCTAGGGTCAACCTATGTCTATCCAAACCTAGGGTTTCGAACCTACAGGCAACACATTGCTCTGATACCATCTGTAGTGACCTTGCCTGTTAAATAGACAAGATACCTGTGTATAGTGCTAGTCCCTGGATCGACTCGCTAGCACACACAGTACAAGATGAAATACCACAACAGTGCATCAATTTATTACACGCATGATCCAGAATTCAAAGTAGTTTCGATTACAAAGTGCATAGCTCGGAGCTAGCTTTATTTAGAGTAAACAGCGGAATAAATATTAAGCATGGAGTCTCCATCATCTTCATGCTGCCACAGGCGAACATGTCGGTTGTAGACTCGAAACTCCTAACGAACCTCACTCTTCATCGGAACAACCTGATAAAATATTTCAACAAGGTGGGTCAGAACCATATAAAATGGAACTGGCAAGTGACACTTTGTGGACTCATATTGGAACAACTCTAGTAACCTATATGCATATTTGGCTTGGTGGAGTTTGAAGGCTATTTTGCAGAAAGCCAACTTTTCCTAACTCTTATAAAACATTTTTATCTATACGAGACTTTCATGACATAAAGCCACCATCTCGGCTACCCTTGTTCACCCAACAATTTTTAATTTAGAGAAATTTGAGTGATGAGATCTTCCGTGACGTCCTCGTCCAGTTTGCTCAGAAATGTCCGTAACCGGGGACACGGCTATGATCATAGTTTACTACTCTCGAGAGGTTGTGCACTTTCACCACTAGACTTAACCAAACCCAAACTATCCCTCACACTCCATTAGTGTTTCGGGGAAAAGAAGAAGGTTAAGACGAGATCTTTCAGAAGCATTTTTCCCACCCCATACCGGCCTGACACGTTCCACCTACAACCCTCTACCACCACCCTGTCAAGCCGGGGTGAGTCCACACAACTTAGTTGATCAAGACAGAGCCCATATGACTAATGGCTGCACTGGAAGCTAACTAAACAGGGAGTAACGTCGATCTCTTTGTCCCTGGGTGGCCATCCACAAGTGCACATACTCGGGTAAAACCATAGACATGGCCCCGAGCAGCCACTCAACTCCAACCGCCAAGCAATTCCAAAATCCACCCAGGAGGTTCTTTCAACTTAGTAGATATTTTACTTTTATCAAAAACAACATTTTGCATAGCAAGACTAAAATTCTACCAAGTTATCATAGGTGTGTCTAGACCAACTAGTAAAGGAGGAACTATACTAAATAGTTTTAAAGCATAGCAATACTAATAACTTATCATGCAATTTTCCAAGTAATACTACAACATGCATAATTCAAAATAATAGGACAGAAATATGCAAGTGTGCCACTTGCCTTGGCAACAAGCGGAGCAGGAGTAGCAGCTGCAAAGGTCCTCGGTTCCCTCCGAATAATCTAACAAAAACAACACACACAAATAAACATACAATTCACACAAGTGGCAATACAAAAATTATGCTNCACGGTCCAGTATGGCATTTCCTGAGCGTCACGCTTGCCGAAGCGACGATAGATAGACTCTGGGGGTAAAAGCTCGAAGTACTGCTCACAGATACGGGACAAAACCTCCTGCTTTGCCATCAAAAGTCCAGTCCCCCAAGAGGTGTACTTCTTCTTGAAAACAATCGGCGCAGTGGGTGTACCAATAGGCCTGGGCAATACCTCTGTCTCAATCTCCCAGTGGTGGACTATGGGTACATCAGAAGGCACCCTTCTACCCTTGAAGATAGGAGGAACGAGGCTCAGAACTCTGCAGATACCCATCAGCTGTCTACCAAAGACACAGGTGTCATCGTCGGTCGGGACTCTCATGCGGGTGAAGACGGACATCTACACAAAGGTTAGAGAAAAGAATTAGAACAAGTGTTACGATGGTTAGTCAAAAATAATTAATTGAAGTAACTATTAAACTTTTAAAATGCAGAAAATAATTTTGGAATCCTAGGGTCAACCTATATCTATCCAAACCTAGGGTTTCGAACCTACAGGCAACACATTGCTCTGATACCATCTGTAGTGACCTTGCCTTTTAAAATAGACAAGATACCTGTGTATAGTGCTAGTCCCTGGATCGACTCGCTAGCACACACAGTACAGGATGAAATACCATAACAGTGCATCATTTTATTACATGCATGATCCAGAATTCAAAGTAGTTTTGATTACAAAGTGCATAGCTCGAAGATAGCTTTATTTAGAGTAAACAGCGGAAATAAACATTAAGCATGGAGTCTCCATCATCTTCATGCTGCCACAGGCGAACATGTCGGTTGTAGACTCGAAGCCCTATCACGCACCTTACTCATCGTCCGAACAATCTGCAACAGTAAAAGCGTTGCAGCCAAAAATTGGTCAGAACCATTGGAATGGATCTGGCAAGTGACACTTGTGGACTCATAATGGCAAACTCTAAGACCTATATGCTTATTTGGCTGGTTGAACTCAAGGCTCTTTGCATAAAGCCAATTTTATCCCAGCTTTCACAATATTTTCTTTCCCATCTAGTCGAGACAATTCCTTGCATACATTCCAGTGCCAAATGAGGCAATTCATAGAATATATCCAGTGTCCCATTTCTACCCTTGTTCACCCATCAAATTTTATTTAAGAAATTGGAATGTTGAGATTCTCCATCGACATCCTTGTCCAGCTGCTCAAAATTGTCCATAACCGGGGACACGGCTATGATCATAGTTTTATTACTCTCGAGAGTTTGTGGCACTTTCCCCACTAGACTCAACTAACCCAAACTTCCTAATCACTCAATTAGTGAGAAGGAAAGGAGAGAGTCGAGACGAGATCTTTCAGAAGAGCTTTCCCGTACACCTGTCCGAACAATACCCACCAACAACCCCTACATCTGCTTGTTCGTCCGGTCGGGTCCACTCAACTTAGTCAATCAAGACAGAGCCCATATGACTAGTGGCTGCACTGGAAGCAATCTAAACACACAGTGACATCGAATCTCTTTGTTCCTGGGTGGCCGTTCACAAGTGCACGTACTCAGGTAAAACCATGGAAATGGCCCTGAGCAGCCACTCAACTTTGACCACCAATAGAGCAAAACCAATTGCCACCCAGGTAGTTCATTAACTTAGTAGAGTTTTTATCCTTTCATAAAACATTTTGCATTGCATTTCTAACATCTACCAAGTTAATGGGTACCTAGACCAACAGGAAAATATGGGGTGTATACTAAACAGGTCTGCATAGCATAATAGTAATACTCCTATCATGCATACTACTGAAATAGCTAAAGTGCAAATAATAAAATAGTAGGACTTTTATGCTGGAGTATCACTTGCCTTGGCAACCAGCTGAGCAGGAGCAACAACCACAAGAGTAACCGGGACCCTCCGAATAATCTAACCATTAGCACAAATCACAAATAAGCAACCATACCATTATAGCAATACAAAAATATATGCCATGCATGAGTGTATGCAAAAGACACACAACACAAGTAAAACATATTATTGTTCTCTGGTTATTGCTATATGCATGATGCCACAAGACAAATTTAAAACAATTTTAAACATTAAAGCATTTTTAAAACACCCAAAAAGGGCAAATACAAGGATTTTATAGTTTTCTGTAATAAAATAATTTATAAATTTTGGAAAACAAATCTACTGAACAGAGGACATCTAGACAAAGCCTCTGCAACTTGGATCACTCAAATTGGACTTGTAGAACTCAAGATATGGCCAAAACAAGATTTTAGGGTTTCTACAAATACCAAGTGTGTGCACGTATCAAAAATGAAATTTTATTGCACCACTGTATTCTACACATTTTGCTGAATCCAGAGACATCAAATTTGTTGAATTTGGATACATGGTTAAAAAGATATGGATTTTTGAAGTTTGGGTGATTTTCTGTTTGAAAAACAGAAAAACAGAAAAGATTAAAATTTATTCGGCCACGTGGCAGCTCCCGATTGGAGGGTACCGATTCGGTATTTTATTTTAAAACCGAGCCGTCAGATCGGAATCCAACGGCCCACGATAGATCGGCCGGGATCGGGCGGCGCGGCCTCGCCGGAACCCTAGCCGAGCGGCGGCGACGGGCCGGCACGGCGTGCTCCGACGCATCCAGAGGGAGAGGGGAGGGGTGGAGCTCACCACGACGAGCAGGAGGTCGAGGCGGGCGTGGTGGCGCGAGAGGTGGCGGCTTGGAGCTCCGGGTCGGCGGGGATTCCTCGCCGGAGTTGGGGGAGGCGGCGGCCGGGCGCTGTCGAGGATGCCCGCGTCGATTCGCTGCGCAAACAAATACGGGATCGTGTCAAAAAGAAGCGCAAGGGAAAGAGGAGAAAGAAGAAGGTGGCGGGGAGCCGCGGGGTTGCCGGTCTTCACCGGAATCGAGCTCGACGGTGGCGACGGACGGGCGGGACGGTGAGCACGAATCCGAGCAGCCCCTAGGCTCTTGGCTTGGGATTTTTGGGGCAAACAGGAGAGGAGGAGGCGGGGTTTAAGAGGGGCGTCGTGGAGGGGAGGGGAGCGGCTCGGTGGTCGGATTGAAGGGGGGGAGGGGGTGCGGCCGTTTCGGCCATTGATGAGCACGAACGGGAGAGGAAGAGACGATGACGTCAGCATGACGTCATCTTTTTATTTTTTGATTTATTGCTTTTCTGAAATTGCGAATAACTTTTAAAATACAAGCCCAAAAATTATGAAATAAATTTGTAAAATTTTGTAATTAAAATATTTACCAGAATAACTCAAAAGCAAAAAAAAATTACACACCTTTTATTTACAAGAATGCCACTGTCATCAAAATGGCCTTTATTGGCATTTTTCTTAAAAGAAGATAAATAGATGAAATAATTTTTGTTTTTAGAGAAAATAACAACCACAAATGATTAAATGCATAAATGATGCCATGCTATGCATGAAATGCAAATTTTTTTGAAATTTTGGGATGTTACAATACTTGTGATTAAACACCTTGCAAGCATCTGCAACTACAAGAAAGTAATTAAGATAAAAACCTAACCACAGTCTTAAACTTCGAGATCCTACACTCCCTAGTGCACTAGTTTGCGAATTGGGGTTTAGGTTTCTGTCACTCCTGCAACCCTACCATAGGAAACTAAATACACCATGCATTCCCCTAGGCCCTTTGAAAGGTGAAGTATCATGTAGTCGACGTTCACACGATACCACTAGAGGAATAACACCACAACATATATCAAACCATTAAGTATTACTCAACATTATGCAATTACTAGCAACTAGGCTTTCCCCATGTCCTCAAGAACCAAATGAACTACTCACAAGACATCATATAGATCATGATCAAAGGTGATATGAATATGGGTAACAATCTGATAGTAATGATAATTCACCGATAAAACTCTCAAGCATCAACTACAAGTGGTAATCAACACCCGGGATATGATTCCAATGAACTAATAACAACACAATGACAATTGCTATAGCGGGATGAGATGGGATGGCGGCGGTGATGATAGTGCTGATGGTGGAGATGATGTTGATGATGATCCCGATGATGCCCGGCGTGATGGCGGTGACAATGGCGGCGATTCCCCCCTCCGGGAGGGAAATTCCCCGACAATTTTCTCCCTACCGGAGCTCTTCTTCTCTCTGTCTGGTTTCCGCCTCGTGGAGGCGGCGGAAAAATTATTCATCGATGGCCCCCCGATGTTTTTAGGTCAAGGGGTAGTAGTATGCCAAAGGGGAGCTGGAGGGGGGTCCCAGAGGGCAGGGACCACCCCCAGCCGCGGCCAGACGTGGGGCCATGGTGGGCACCCGCCCCAGCTCTTGCAGGCTCCCCTCTGGCCCATCTTCTGGCTCCATGGGTCTTCTCTGATAAAAATGAGTTTCTGAATTTTTGGGGCTTCCGAAGTCAGGTATCTTAACAGGTACTTTTTCAGCTGATTCCGGGCTCCGATAGATGCATCCCCAATAATTGCAAAACATGCAAAATAAGGTAGAATAACATAAGTATTGCATCATAATATGAAATATATCGATGAATAAAGATAAATTATGATGCAAAATGGACGTATCAAGGCGTAATGCGGCGGTGTGAGGTACGCTACAGATCCAGCTTGCGATACAGACCAGCAGACGCTGTCAAAGGTCGACCAGCACTCATCTCAAATTCCCAAACCCCGGCTGAATTACCTGCCCCCACGAGGGGAAAGATCTGCGCGAGTTGGCGTCCTTAATTCCCCTTCCACTTCCCTCGTTAACTCAACTGCCATGCCAACCAACCAATCAATGGAATTTAAGTGCCACATCCCTCGAACTCCCATTCCCTAATTACAATTACCCCCAACCAGACAAGCTGCCACTGGCTAATAAAATTGAACATTGGCAGTGGCAGTTGTAGTAGCGAGAATTCAACATTGACAAGCACTCAAACACATTATTTCAGATCTATAGTTGGAAAGCTTACCCCATCCTGTTCCTCTTGGGGGCGATGGATGGACGACCATGACATGCTCCTCCATCACGCAATGTTCCGGTTGGTAGAGGAGGGAGACGAGTCGCAGACACACGGCGAGAGACTGTAAGATGGTGAGTGAAGTGATGGTGCGCCGTCAGCTCCTTTCCTCCGGATCTGGCGGCGACTTTACTGGTGGGAGAGGCCGGCTGTGAGGAGGCTGTAGGACGTTTTCCCCGAACCGTTTTTTGAGAGAATAGCCAAAATACCACTAGTGAGAACCGAACTTGTCAAAATAACACTAGTGAAAACCAACTTGCCAAAATAACACTCCTCACTCAGCTTTTCATGCCAAAATAGCACTGCCGTTAGATGTCAAAGAAATTTTGTGAGTCAATCCGTTAGTAACTTGTCAGTTTTTTGAGTATTCCAAAATTGCCCCTCTAAACCTATCTATGTCTCTTCTCTCCCAATCCCTCCTGCACGAGCGCAGACATGGAGGCGCGAGGACGCAGCCCACGCCAGTGCCTCCGTGCCGCTCCTCGCTGCCGCTCGTCGATCTAGCGGCGCCGCTCTTCGACCCACGCACCCCCCGCAGACCGTGATCCTCCGCCCAACCGCCCAAACACTGGCCGTCGCGCTCCTCCGCCTGACCGCCGGCCGTCACGCTCCTCCGCCTGACCGCCGACCTCCCTTAGCTCCGTCGGCCGTCACGCTCCTCCGCCCGACCGCTCTCCAGCAAAAGTATGCATTTTTTCACCCATGTCTCTTGTATCCTTCATTGCAAGAGAAAATTTAGAACTTGGTGTATTTGTGTTTCAGAGTGGATCCGATGGATGATTTCAAGGCAGAAATAGATGTGCAGTCTTACTTGACTATTCTAGACGGCAAAAGAAGATATATAAAAGGAAAAACATGGGATTTTATGGCTGGTCGGGGCTTGTCTATGGCGCAAATAAAGGCTGTTGTGGAAGAGAAGTTTAGGTGGTCAGCTGATCAAAGAATGACCATTTGGTATGGATCCGGAGGTGATATAGTCCCACTGATTTGTGAAACAGAGATAGCTGAATTATTTGATAATTGTTCTAGCACGAAAGTTGTACGGTTTGGTGTGACCATTGAGAGCAACCAGCCACACAATGAACCTGCTCCTATCATGGCCGAGAAGGAGGATGCTCATGGCATGGCCGAGAAGGAGGATGATTAGCCGGTTCATGCACCATTCTTTTTTTGGCCGAAGCAAGCCTATGAAGGGGAGTATGAGGATGATGAGCCCGTGGTATGCTATGGGGAGAGCACATATCTACAGCAGGAGAATGTCGATCCACAAAAGAATGCCTAGCCGAAAGTAGCTGCTGCAAGAGTTCCATTGGGTACACTAGATGTTCCCAATTCTTATGATCCACAACATGTGCTAGGAGATGATGAGGCTCTACTTGCTAACAATGTGGCTCCCACTTATATCCATGACAAAAACAATCCTCGAATCAAAGTTGGAGCCACATTCCCTAACTCTAAAGCATTTAAAGTTGCTCTGAGGCAATTAGCAATTAGGGAAGATTGGTCATTTGACACGGAGCAATTACTTGGAAGCAAGAGCATCACCAAATATAGCTGAGATTTCAGGAAATGGATGGAGACACACCGTTAACTTGGAGAAAAAGGAGTGTTCTTGTCGGAGATGGCAGATTTGTGGTAAGCCATGCACACATGCTCTTCGGTTCATATTCTCGAAACAAGCCAAGCTAGAGGAATATGTTGACGAGTGCTTCTTGATACGTCTCAGACGTATCTATAATTTTTGAGTGATCCATGCTAGTTTTGTGATATTGTCACATGTTTTTACTGTCATTTATAGCATTTTTATGCATTTTGTGGGACTAACCTATTGACAAGATGCCAAGTGCCAGTTCCCTGATTTTGCTGTCTTTTTGTTTCAGAAATTTACTTATGGAAATATTCTCGGAATTGGACGAAAATTTACGGGGATTATTTTTACGCCAAGACGAAGATGGAGTCCGAAGGGGAGCCTCGGAGGCGGCCCACATGGCAGACACGCCCCCCTGCCACGGCCCTAGGTGGACCCGTGGGTGGGGCCCGCCCCTGACCGTGGGGCACCTCCTCGGCCCCCTCCGACGCCTATAAATTGACTTTTACCCTAAAAACATCAAGGCGGCGATTATTTTCCAGAAACTCGACCCCGACGCGCCGTCGCCGAAAACCGTAGTTCGGGGTCCAATCTGAAGCTGATCCCGGCACTCTGCCGGAGGGGAGATCGATCCCGGAGGGCTCTTCATCGTCATGCCTTCCTCCGGGATGATTTGTGAGTAGTCTCACCTTGGACTACGGGTCCATGGCAGTAGCTAGTTGGTAGTCTCTCTCTCTTGTGCTTCATGTCTTATGATCTTGTGAGCTGTCTAACATAATCAAGATCGATTATTGTAATGCTATGTGATGTGTTTCCTGGGATCCAATGGATTATAAAGTTATGTTCAGATTGTGCATGATTCTTATATGAGTAATTTATGTTATTGCATGCTCTCCGATGTGCGTAGTTACTTTGGCCAAGTGATTGTGTGTATCTCCAAGAGAGGGTATTTATGCTAGATAGTGGGTTCATGCCCCCTTTTGTTCCTTGGCACGAGTGACAGAAATGTCTAAGGGCGAGGGTGTGCTGTTGCTACTAAGGGTAAAACAGCGGTGTTAATGTCTCTTTTGATATTAGTATTGCTTACTTCATGCACTTTACTTAATGCAATTGTTTGTTGCTTGCAACTTAATACCGTTGGGTGACAGGCTGGATAGCGATCCCACGGTGGACTTTTTAGACAAAGACGCAGTTGGACTCAACGGTCTTTGTTCCTTGTCATGATGCCTCCATAAATATTATCATGTCCTTTTTTTTCATAGCTAAATTGGGTTTGTGTCATGATCTTGTCAATTGCCCAGCTGTAATTCGTTCACCCATCACATGCATATTTTATTTACTTGAGAGACTCCACTAATGAACCCATGGCCCCCGGTCCATCTTTTTACATTGTTTACAACCTCATTTACTTGCTTTTAATCATCATTACTCCTCTGGTCACTTTTCATATTTTATCTATTTCATCATACAATTAACCGCTTTGTTTTCTGCGAGACCGGAAAGATTGACAACCTTTCCGCCGTTGGGGGCAAAGTATTTTGGTTGAGTGTGTGTTGAAGGTTAAGTGCCAGAGATCTTCAACATTCACCTCGTTGTTGATTTCAAAGTCCTACTGGTTCGATAAACCTCGGTTCGTTAAACGAGGGAAAACTGCTACTAGCTACAATTCCGCCTTCGCTTGGGGCACCACCCAACTTATCAATATCCACCATCACTTCTCGGTGGCGAGATTCAAAGCGGCATACAAGGGAGTTCTCATGCCAATTAGGGGCAGGTCACAATGGCCAAAGGTAAATCCTGGGTTTGATATGGTTCCTCCTAAACTTACCAAGAGTGCTGGACGTCCAAGAACTAGGAGGATAAAAAATTATACCGAGGGTGGAGGTAGAATTCATAAATGCAAAAGGTGTGGACAAATAGGCCATCTCAAAAAGACATGCAAAGAGCCGGAATGTTGACCGAGATGCTACGCCACCTCCACGGTAATTATTTCACGGGTTCGATTGCTTCCAAATGTCTTGCATATTTATTGCTAACGGTGTGTATTGAATTGTAGGAAAAAAATCAAAGGTTGAAGCAAGCATTGCAACACCTTCTTCTCCTAGGACTCCAACTAAGCAAGGCACTCCACTTGGTACTCCTACAAGTCCAATGACAAGGCAGAGGGCTGCAGCTATTGCAATTGCTTCTTCACCTCCTAGTGCATCTACAAGGAGCAAAACTGTTGCTCCTAGCCCTCTTCGGCGAGTTTAGTGCATTCTCTTATGAGACCATGCTCTCTTTTGATGTGTCAACCATGAGAATCATTATGTGCTGATTTCATCTTCTTTTGGACCATTATGTATAGTTGTTGGTGCTGAAATGTTGTCAAAATGACTTGAAATGAAGTCGAAATGCTGCTGAAATGTTGCCCAATTGTGCTGAAATGATGTATATATTTTTGTTGTCAAATTGTGCTGAAATGCTTTGAGAATGAGTTGAAATGTTGTGAAAGTGTTCTGTTTTGCTGTCAAAGTGAGCTGTTTTGCTGTCAAAGTGTGCTGAGATGCTGTGAGTGTGTTGTTTTGCTGTCAACTATGTCGAAATGCTGTCCAAATGTGCTGAAATGTTCTCAGTTTGCTGTGAAGTTGCAAGTGTAGGATGTGAATAGGTAAGGGCACATATGTCTTTTTTGGATGATGTTAGACTCAGTTAACAACTAGTGGTATTTTGGCTAGGAAAAACTGAATTGAGTGTTATTCTGGCAAGTTGGTTTTCACTAGTGGTATTTTGACAAGTTCGGTTTTGACTAGTGGTATTTTGGCTATTCTCTCGGAGAGCGGTGATTTGGCTCCCGGGCTCCATGGAGCCCGGTATTTTGAAAAATTTGAAAAGCACATTTTTCTGTTTCAAAAAAATATGAAAAAAATCACAGGTGTAGGTACTGTCGATACACACGCCCGTGAATTTTTTTGACTTCAAATTTGTTGTATTTTGGGCTGTGCAAAAAAGACAAATTCTGACAGATTTTCAAATTTTGAATCTGGGTATGTTGATTCAGAAATTTGTCTTTTAGATCTAGCCCAGAATAAAACGAATATGTCCTTGAAATTTGGCACGCTTGTAGATCTAGGTGATATCTACACCTGGTATTTTTTTTTCGATTTTTGGAAAACAAAATATGCGGATTTTCGAATTTTGAATACCAGGCTCGCTGAAGCCCGGGTTCCAAATGCACTTTTCGTATTCTCTCGCCGTTTTTCTAGGGTTTGAGTGGATCAGAACAGAGTGGGGAAAACAAGCCACCGCCCACCACGTCTGGCCGCCGCCACCGCAGTGACCTTCCCGGCCCGCCGCTTCCAACCGCCGTCGCCTTAGGGGACCAGGGAGCGAGCTTCCACATGGCGCCCACTGAGATCAGCTCGCTGCCCCTCCGCCCTCCGCCCCCGGAATGCCTCGCCGGCTCCAGCCGAGGTGCTCCTGCTCCCCAAGCTCCGGCCGACATCCACCGGTTATTCTCTGCTTCCGCTCACCATGTATCTACTCCAGTTGTCAGCGATTCACCTAACCTCCTTCGTGTGTCTCAGCTTCCCGACTGAGGCTACGCTGGCCGCGTCGCCGGAGGTGCCGGAGGACATGATGATGTGCGTCTTCGCCACCCTCGAGACCCCCGACCTCGTACGGGCAGGCGCCGTGTGCACCTCATGGCGCTCCGCCTACATCGCCCTGCGCAACCTCGGCAAGCACAAGCAGTCCCAGACGCCGTGCCTGCTGTACACTTCTGAATCTGCCGCCGGTGACAACGTGGCCTGCCTCTACAGCCTGTCAGAGAAGAGGGTTTACAGGTTGACAACACTCCCGGAGCCGCCGATCCGCCGCCGGTTCATCATCGGGTCCTCGCTCGGCTTCCTGGTCACCGTGGACGAGCTGTCCGAAATGCACCTCGTCAATCCTATCACCGGAGAGCAGATTGCTCTCCCTTCAGTGACCACCATGCCGCACGTGAAGCCCATCTTTGATGAGTCGGGTGCTCTCCACCAGTATGAATACTCAAGGAACTCCGCAAAGCGATCTTACAGCACGTGGATCCATGCTCCTGGCGAGCTGCGGGAACACTTCCACTTTAAGGCGTATGTGTTCTATGACACATCCGTGGGAAGCTTCATCGTGGTGCTCATCCACATGTCATTCAGTCAGCTCTCTTTTGCCAGAGTATGGGATCATAAGTGGACCTCGCTACCACCACATGGTAACTATCAGGACTGCACCTACAAGGATGGGTTGTTGTATGCGGCAACTATAAGGGCAGAGATCCACGCCTACGATCTTAGTGGTCCCACTGCTACAATGGAGATTATTAGAGGGATGGACATGGATATACATCTCGACGCCGTGTACATTGTTCAGGCTCCATGGGGTGGTCTACTGCTTGTATCAAGGTTTACAGAGGTTGAGGATCCTGATGACCAAGACGCTGATCCTGAAATACCTCTTCCGAAACATACCGTGGGAATTAAATTACACAAAGTTGATGTGGGCACAATGAGGCTTGTGGAAATTGACTGCCTGCCTGACCATGTGCTGTTTCTTGGGCATAGCCATACACTTTGTCTCAGCGCAAAAGAACATCCTGCTCTCAAGGGGAATCATGCCTACTTTACTGATGATGATGAGTACATTAAAGGACGTATGAGTTGTCGTCGTGACATAGGAGTGGTTGACTTGGGCAGTAATAGCAAGGAGGACCTTGTGTCTCCCCAGCTTTGGTCCAACTGGCCTGCTCCAGTGTGGATCACACCCAATCTCACAATGATGAAATTGGCACTGACTAAGTAGGTCGGCTTCAAGAAGGTCTAATAATTCGCTTAGATAGGCCTAGGCGAGCTCATTGTCTAGGCCCTAAGATAGCTGTGGGGGACTATGTGCAGCAGGAGAAGGTTGCTTTTGGCGATGGGATGATCAAATTGTGGCTTTGAAGGGTTGATGATTCATGATTGCATCATGCTGTCAAGTTATCATTTCTTTATCAAGTATTTAGGTTTCATGAACATGTCTCTTTTATTGTGTGTGGAACTTTATTATGTCTTGTGGCTCATGTGTGTGCGGTTGTGTTTTCTATATGAGTTGTGAGAGAAGACAGAGATATAATAACCTTTTTTGTTTGCGGGTAAGAACTTTATTATGCTTGTGTGCTGTGGATTTTCATTTGTGATGAGAACATATAGCCAAGCTGCTCTTTTACCTGCCGTGTTGTTGCTTTGGAGCTAACGTGCAGCTGTTCCTACGAGATGAGTTCCTCCTACTCTTCGCTTGTCTTTGTGTTGTTCATTTCCTCAGTTAATTGACTTTTCATCTCTGATCTCTGCAGACTGCTAGCTCCTAAATGCAAGACAACAAGAAGCCAAGAACAAACGTCAGGATTCAAGAGCAAGTATGAATTCAAACAGTCAGGTGATTTTCAGTTACAGTACAAGCTGCTAGTTCCAGTAATTTATCACTAGCATGTCCAGGAGCTGGGTAGCAGTGATGTCAACTCCCTGGTGCACAGTCATGTTTCATACAGTTCCCCTGGTTTTCTTCTTAGTGGAAGCACAGCCGCATCTATAGCCCACTGGAAGCAGTCCTTGGTCCAGATGCCAAAGATGACAGAACTGGCGATGGCGATAAGGAGGGATGATGTTTTAGATGATTGGCAGGCGCAAACATCTCCTCGCATTTTCTAAGCTACACGATTCAAGTGGCATCAATATAGGCTGATTGTTGAAACTTCCGGACAGATTTTCAGTTTAAAAAAATGATAGTTTGATTTTCATTAAATCATGCCTCGATGTGATTATCTAGGCTACTGAGTCTCAAACCAAATGTGTTTTTCTCGATTTGCTTAACTTTGCTATTACTTGTATATCTCTGCAATGCTGGTCCAGAAAATAGTAGGATTAAATGGTAGCACTTTATGCATCAGATATGTTTCCATGTTCTTACCAAGAAGTTAGAAGCACATGATGTCATATAGGTTGCTACTAGAAATTGTTATATTCTTTACCTAGAAATCACAAACTAATATACCTCAATAGTCCAGACCAACAGTGGTGCTTGCAGCATGCAAAGGATGTGGGAAATTAAGCAACAAAATATCAGAACAAGACATAAATATGAAATGAGGTTGCCAGACCGGAGGTTAAACTAAGAGTGTACAAGTTATATATGCATCATGGGAACTGATGGGAGAGCCGATAACTGTAGTTTGTTTCATTTGGATGTAGCACAAGAAATCACTGAAAAGGCAATCCAGCAGTTACAAGCTACGGTGATGATGTTCCTGTTGAAATAAAGGATATGTTCACTAAAATAATCTTTTGCTGCGAATATCTCAACCACAGCTACTACAACAAAATTCCACCGTTTGAAGCAGTGGCGGAGCTGAGGGAAAAACTAAGGAGAGGCCAAGACATAAAGTTCCGACTAGACAATAATGTGTGTAGCAAGAACAGTACACTAATAAGGCATAACTTTAAGCAAAGTTCAGTAGCAAGTTCATTACATACATACTAAGAAGCTAGCCTAACACCACACCTGAACCAACTAGAATAGGTAGCCATACAGGTGGTCAGGTGCCATAGTGTGATGAGCTCACATACATAAATAAAATAGTTCAGTAGCAAGCTCATTATAAATACACACTAAGCCAACATTGTAGAATAGGTAGCACACATAGAAACACATGATAGTATGATGAGTTGATGATCACACACACAAACATTAAAAAAATAAAAAAGGTTCAACAACTTAGTTGGGTAAATAGGAACGTTTGGGCAGCAAACATTACTTCTCCGGGTACATAGAAACAAGAGACCAAGAAACAGTGACTTACATCCTGCAGAAAACAAGATCACACGTGGCAGTGCTCGCGCCTGGCAGCTTCATTGCGAAGTCGACGGTGCCCCGGGCATAGAACCCTTCCCGAGATGCCTCCACAGACACAACAAGCTTCCCCGCCGGGTACTCAACAGAAACGATACGCCTCGAGAGCTCGACCTCACCGTCGTCGTCCGACTTGGTAGGCAGCTTTCCATCCTGGAAATCAAGCAGTACCATTCTCCTCCCATCTTTTATGCCACAGTCTGACTTAGTAGGCAGCTTTCCATCGGCGGCGGCCTCAGTGATCTCTCGTCTTTCACTTTGTTGGTGTTGCATACAATGAGCCCCGATAACTCATCGGGCCACGAGTTCCCGCCGACGACCCAGACACACATGCTGACCTCGACCGACGTGCCCAACACAGCCATGGCGAGCTCCAGGGTGCAACGCTTGAGGGGGATACACGCACGGATCCCGTCCTTCGGATAATAATGTTCGTGGAAATCAAAACATTCGAAAGCCAACACTTCGTCTTCGGTTTCCTTTTTGGCCTTTACTTTTAGCTGAATCTTGATGGCGACCGGGTCGATCATAAGAACCGCGCGAGACGGGCCTGTTAAGCGTAAGAATGGATCCTGCAATGTAGGCATCAAGATATATTGCAGTTAGTTAATTAGCCTGACATGCATACCACTAAACAAACTGACAAGAATGAAAATAAGACCATTACGTACACCACATATCGCACCGCCTTACATTTTCAGTGAGGGTTTGGCAGCTATCCTTGGTGCATCTGAAGAGGTAGTTGCGCCTACGATCTACCGAGTCCCTGACGGCGACAAAGCCATAGACCTAAGTTATGATCTCAGCTGGCCGCTGCAGGTCTATGGCTTTGTCGCTGCCAGGGACTCGGTAGATCGTGAGCGCAACTATCTCTTCAGATGCACCAGGCACAGCTGCCAAGCCCTCACTGGGAAGGTGAGTCAGTGCGACCTCCACCTACAATACAACTCTTGGTTGTGTTGTCTTGATTTTGTTATCTTGCTGCCTGCTAGCACCTGTGGAACAATCTAACTCTCCATATCCGTGTCTCCTGTTTCAGTTTTTAATACTCTCGTAGTTAACTAATCACTATTGTAACGTGCTTGCATTGCAGGATTCATTCTTGCGCTTAATAGGCCCATCTCGCGCAGTTCTGTTAATTGACCAAGTTGCGATTGAATTTCAGCTAAGGGTAAAGGGCAGCAAAGAAGAGTCTAAGTATAAAGTGTTGGCTTTCAAATGTTTTGATCTCTGCACAAATAATCCGTTCCATTGTATATTCATCGATGATTACTCTAAAAAATGTCGTTTTAATATTAGGTACAAAGCGTGCACACTTTGTTAAATTCTAACTTGCTAGACAATTTTTTCGATGTAAAAATAATGTGGTTGGTTAAGTTTATACTATAATTTTTTTATAAATATGCTTACTTAATATTTTTTCGAGAGTACGCCAAGGCGTACCTTACTTTTATAGAAGATAGAAATTAGATTTACAAGATATATGCTTACTTAATCATACAGTAGAAAGCACTATTAAGATATTTGTTAGATTCTCTTTACTTATCTTCACCATAAACACATACAAATTATATACGTTATGCATTGTAGGGAAAATAATTTAGAACAGACTTCCGTATCTTTCAATAATATTCAGTACAAACAAAAAAATACCAATTAAGATATTGACGATTATGTGGTTGATTTATGTGAAAATATAAAATTATACCCCTAATAAAACAATATGCTAAAAAGAAGAGTTAGAGAAGTATAAAAGTTTAGTATAAATTTTATTTATTTTGATTTGCCCGGGCCCAGTTATTTATTGGACCAGCCCTGCATGCATCTTCTTTTGCTCCCGTGTACTGTCAAATAGGAACCATCTTACTAGATTCTCTTCAGTTCTTCTCCATCAATGTCACCGACCTTAGTTATAGTCGGAGCTGGCCGCTGCAAGTCCATGGCTTTTTTGCTGCCCGGGACTCGGTAGATCGTAAACGCAACTATCTCTTCAGATGCACTAGGGATCGCTGCCATACCCTCACTAAACAGGTGAGCCTATGCGACTACCTACAATCCAACTCTTCGTGTATCTATTAGTGTTATCTTCATTCTCTTGCTTCCTGCTAGTACTATCAGACCTACAATCTGATTCTTCGTGTGTCCTGCTTCAGTTTTGTAATAGTCTGGCACCTAATTAATTAATTATTATTGCGATGCTTGCATTGCAGGATCCATTCTTGCGCTTAACAGGCCCATCTCGTGCGGTCCTGTTAATTGACCAAGTTGCAATTGAAGTTCAGCTAAAAGTAAAGGGCAGCAAAGAAGAGTCTGGGGATAAAGTCTTCGCTTTCAAATGTTTTGATCTCCATGAAAATTATCCGTTGCAAGATGCAATCCATACGCGCATCCCCAGCCAGCGCTGCAAGCTTGATTTTGCATTGACAGTGCTGCCAAAGTCGACTGAGGCCGTTGTGGATGTCCGAGTAGTTGGTGGGTCATGGCCTGATCAGTGTCCAGTGCAGATTGTTTGCAAGACCAACAATGTAAAAGAAGGGGGAGTGGTGCTGTTGCTTGATTTTCAGGATGGGAAGCTGCTTGCCAGGTCAGATGGCACGGTCGAGCTCTCAAGGCGTATTGTCTATGTAGATTTCCTGACGGGTAAACTGATGTTCTCTGTCGAGGCCTCTTGTAACATGTTTTCTGCAAAAGGCACGGCCGAGTTCGGGATGGAAACGTCGGGCTCGAGTACTCGTACGTGTGATCTTGTTTTCTGCAAGATGGAAGTGACTGTCTCATGGTCTTTGGTTTCTACCAATCAGGATTGATGTCTAGAGGCGTCCAATCTTATATGTTTAGCCCCTGCCCTTGCATGACTTAGTTGTTGAACTATTTTACTTATGTATGTGTGGTCATGCTATGTTACCTTATGTGTATTCGACCATGTTGGCTCAGTTGTGCTGTTAATCTAGGCTATCTACTTAGGTGTAACGAGCTTGCTACTGAACTTTGCTTAGCGCTAAGTCTATATATGCTTATCAGTAATGTTGCTACATTATTGTGTAAGTCAGAACTCTGCATGAACTTGGTACTTCCCAATTGTTATGTTTATTGTGCAGTTTGATCAGAACTTGTCATGTTTTGATATGTCCTTTGTGTTTTCACTTTTCACCCTGGAGCATACACTCTGTCATGTTTTGATATGTCTTGTCTGGTCTGAACTTCAAATCGCTCCACCCCAGGATACCATATGGTTGATTGGTCGATCTAGTATTTTACCTACCGGAGCCTGACGTAGCAAGTTCGTAAAGATGGAAACATAATTGAGGAACATAACAATTCCTAGCAACCTATGTGACATCCTGTGCTTTTAATTCTTGGTAAGATGATTGAAAAGTGGAAAACATATCTGATGCATTGCAGTGCTACCAGCATTGCAGACATATACAAACAATAGCAACGTTAAGCAAATAGAGTAGAACGCAATTGGTTCGAGATTCAGTAGCCGAGTTAATCACCTCGAAGCACGATAACTGAACTATCTTTCTTTGAACTGAAAAATTCAACAATCAGCCAATGTTGATGCCAGTTCAAAACTGTAGTTTAGAAGCTACAAGGAGGTGATTGGATGGGCCGATTTGCAACACTGTTCAAAACGGAAAGTAAAGATGTCCAGGGAGAAGGAACTTGAAATAGTAAAATAGCTGGGAAGCTGGTACGCTTCCAGAGCTCTTTTGGTTGGTTCTGGCCTAGTTGCTGCATGAGCAGGCTCTACACAAACCACAGGTGCAACTGGTGAGCTAAATCCTGGTGGACAGTTTTGGCTGTTATCAACTAGTGCATCTGCAACCGCCTGCCAATCACCTAAAACATCATCCTCCTCCTTGTCGCCACCACCAGTTCCGTCATCTTCAGCATCTGGACCGAACACTGCTGCCACTTCAAGGGCTATAGATGTGACTGCTTCCACTAAGAAGAAGAACCAGGGGAATTGTATGAAGCATGACCGTGCACCGGGGAGTCGACATCAGGATGTCCTCCAGGAGTTCCAGCGATGCGCCACCATAGGCTCAATCGGTGATCGCTGGACATGTTCATCTTTGTGGAATTTCTTCAGTAAACTGGCAAAGAGAAAGACAGCTAGTAGCTTAGCTAAACTTTTTAAAATAGGAACCAATGGATAAAGGAAGTGTACTCACCAGCTGCTGTTGACAAGACCAGATTGGCCCAGGCACTGCCAACGCATCCCATGAGCAGAAAGTTATGTGGCGAGTCCATGAGCAATCAGTTTTCCATGGTCCAAAATACTGGAAATAGCAGCTTGTAACTGAAAAACACCAACAGTTTAAATTCAACACAGGTCTTGACATGTGTTCTTGGCTTCTTGCTGTCTTGCATACAGAAGCTAGCTGTCACACAGATCAGAGATGAGAAGTCAATTAACTGAGCAAATGAACAACACAAAGACAAGGGAAGAGTTTGAGGAACTCATCTCGTAGGAACAGCTGCACGTCGGCTCCAAAGCAACAACACGGCAGGTCAAAAGAGCAGCTTGGCAACATTCCAGCGATCATTACAAGTTCACAAAATAAAAAATCACAACACACAATGATAAAATTTCTTATTTCTCCGACTACTCTAACAGGTTATAAAGAACACACAGCCGCACACACATAAGCCGCAAGACATAATAAAGTTCCAAGGTTCCACACATAATAAAAGTCATGAAACTTGAATACATGAACAAAACGACAATTTTCCATAGCATGATATGCCATCATGCATGATACCTCCTGAATTACCAGCTCTTCGGTGCCACCTTGGCGAGCGCATTATTCAAATGTGGTGTCAGGCTAGCTGCTTAGGTATATAATGAGCATATTGGCAGTCGCAACAAACCTTTGCTTAATGTTATACTTTATTTGTGGAAGTTTAAGCTTACCAGTATTGATGTTGCTACATTATTGTGTAGCATCAGTCAAAACTTTGCATTCTCTTGGTACTCCCAATCGCCGTACTAGTCGTGTTTCTTGTGCAGTTTGATTAGAACTTGTCACATGTTTCTGATATTTCCTTTGTGTTTTCGTCCTGGGAACATACCTTCTGTCAATAGGTTGGCCTGGTCAGAACTGAAATTGCTCCAGCCCGGGGTTCATTAATTTGATTGATAGAAACCATGGTTGATCCACGGAGAAAATCGAGTAATCAACCGAAGCCGGCAGCCTGCTCCTGATGCAGCGCTAGGGTTCTGCTGAATTGGAGTTGTGGAACTGCCGCATGCATGCATCCTGTGATGTGATGCGCTTTTTCTGAATAAGATGAGAACCAAGAACATCGAGAATTTACATGCCAGCTGCACACACGCGCGCTCTGGAAGTTCGTTCGACAATCATGCATAATGGAACAGAAAGGCATGTGTTGCTGTGCGTCTATTTTAATATAAGAATGATAAATATATATCTGCCAGAATTCAGACACTACAGATATATCCAAGAACTATAACGCCGAAAAAATACGAAGCTCCATGTGATAAATAATCACTGCATTACCTTGACAGCAATTCATTAAAGCAATCTAATAAGAAGCATAGTAGCTAGCAGCCTAACACTTGCGAAGAAGCTTCACTATTCTTCTACATAATGCCCTGTTTTGGTGTCTTGGTTATTCTTTTTGCTGTCATGTGAGGTTCGATCTCACCAAATGGCAAAAGTATGAAGCACAAGCAAAAAGGTAAAAGATAGAATGTAAAACAACATCAGTTTTAACTACATGCAAATGAAGCTGATATTAGTAAATAATAATACTTTTGTGAAATAATACAATTTCATAATTAATTTTGTTTAGCACCTCAACAGTAGTGATAACCACATATAAGACGACATCATGATGCTCTCCTAAATGTCAGTTTGTTGTGAACACTTCGTCTTTAGTACACATCAAATACTCTCAAAATTAAAGTTGAAATGACTACATGAAATGGACAAATGATGGTCCATTTATATACTGTAAGATATGCACTTTAGAGCCAAATTCAACCGTCCTTATATTACAAAGCAAGACAAATCGATGATGTAGTTTGAGTTAAGAAAGTGTAAAGGTAATTCAACCATAACCTTAGAATGACATCTGATTTGAAGAAGCTGACAAAACAATTGAAAATACGAAGCTAGCTAGGTTAACCGAGCCGATAAGACAATTCTTTATTGCAATTTTTAAATATTCTCAATTGAATTTTGGAATAGTCTATTGACTTTTACACGCCACGTGGCATCGATCGTAACTAACTAAAATTGATATTCAATTGATACAAAATAGCTCACATCAGTAAACAAGTTTCTTCTTTTACCTTTTCTGGTTCGTTAACAAGCTTTATAGGTTGCATGTTGCATCAATGGCTACCTTGAAGGCATGGACGCTTGCCTTTCAGGGTGGTGCTAGCTTCAATGAACCTTTCCAAAGCAGAAAACATCAAAATCCTCAAAATGTAGTATCAAAGAATAAGTGGCCAACAAGAGCTCAGTGAATGGCTTCAACAACCTAACTAATGGCCTCTACACTGTTGTCCATTGCCTAGCTGCCAGATATACCAAGAATTTTCAGTGTGTCGAAGCATTAAATACACCCGAACAAAACTGAGAGCTCACCCTCCAGGATTGAGGTTCAAAGTCAAGGAACCTGCGACTACATCCTCTGCACAACAAATCAGCAACGCCATCCTCCATGGAGACTATCAGTCAACAGAAATGATCAATAAATCAGCAGCTTGCAACAAAAAACAGCAGCAGTTTAGATTCATACTTGCTCTTGAATCATGAGTCTCGACTTCTTTTTCTAGACTTCTTGCTGTCTTGCCTACAGCAGCTAGCAGTCACAGAGATCAGAGATCGTAAGTCAATTAAATGAACAACATAAACACAAGGGAAGAGTAGAAACTCATCACCAAGCAACATGGAAGATCAAAACAGCAGCTTGGAAATGTTCTAGTGATAATCAAAAGTTCACAAATGACAAAAAAAAAGTTCTTATTTATCTGGCTTCTTCACAGGTCATAAAAGACACACACAACCTCACACACAACAGCCAAAGGGAAATAAAGTTCCAGAGTCCTACACATGATAAAGAGACGTTAATGAAACTTAAAAACTTGATAATAACAATAACTTGACAGCATGATTCAATCATGCAACCTCCTGAATCATCAGCCCTTCGATGCCACAATTTCGTCTGTGTCTGTCAAAACCAACCTTCTCCTGCTGCACAAAGTCCTCTACGGCTCAGGGCCTAGGCAACACGCTCTGCCTCCAGAGCACTTACACACGCCTCACTGAGTGTGTTATATAGCCTACTTGAACCTGACCTACTTAAGCAATGCCAGTTTAATTCTCGTAAAATTGGGTGTAATCCACACGGGAGCAGGCCAGTTGGACCAAAGCTGCGGAGCCACAAGGTCCTCCTTACTATTACTGCACAAGTCAACCACTCCTATGTCACGGCGACAACTCTTACGTCTTGTAATGTACTCATCATCATCAGTAAAGTAGGCATGATTCCCCTTGAGAGCAGGATACTCTTTGGCACTGAGACAAAGGGAATGGTTATGCCCGAGAAACAGCACATGGTCAGGCAGGCAATCAATTTCCACAAGCCTCATTGTGCCCACAACAACCTTGTGTAACTTAATTTCCACGGTATATTTCGGACGAGGTATCTCAGGATCAGCGTCTTCATCATCAGGATCCTCAACATCTATCCATCTTGAAATAAGCAGCAGACCACCCCATGGAGCCTGAACAATGTACACTGAATCGAGATGCAAATCCACGCCATCCAGCCCCCTAATAATCTCCATTCTAGCAGCAGGACCACTAAGATCGAAGGCATGGATCTCTGCCCTTATATTGACCGCAAACAACAGTCCATCCTTGTAGGTGCAGTCCTGGTAGCCAATGTGTGGTGGCAGCCATGTCCAGTTATCATCCCCTACTCTGGCAAAATAGAGCTGACTGAATGGCTTGTAGATGAGCACGACGATGAGGCTTCCTGTGGATGTATCATCGAACAAATACGCCTTGACGTGGAAGGATTCCCGCAGCTCACAAAGAGCAAAGATCCGCGGAATGAATTCTCGCTCTGCATAGTTCCTTGTGTATTCATACTCGTGGAGAGCACCGGAGTCATTACGGACGGGCTTCACGTGCGGCATAGTGGTCACCGAAGGGAGAGCAATCTGTTCGCCGGTGATCGGGTTGACGAGGCGCATTTCAGACAGCTCGTCTACGGTAATCAGGAAGCCGAGCGAGGATCCGATGATGAACCGGCGGTGCATCGGCGGCTCCGGGAGTGTTGTCAGCTTGTAAATTCTCTTCTCCACCAGGCTGTAGAGGCAGGCCACACTGTCGCCGGCAGATTCAGAGGTGTACAGCAGGCACGGCGTCTGGGACTGCTTGTGCTTGCCTAGGTCGCGCAGGGTGCTGTAGACAGAGCGCCATGAGGTGCAGACGGCGCCGGCGCGTACGAGGTCAGGGATCTCGAGGGTGGCGAAGACGCACATCACCATGTCCTCCGGTAGCTCCGACCACGATTCGGCGAGTGAGCTGGGCGGGAGAGACCTAGTAGCTTAGGAAAAGCTCTGAAAACAAGAGAGCTAGGGCTAAAGGGAGGGCACTCACCGGCGGGCGTCGACGCGAGCGGACTGGGTAGGGTTTGGGGAGGAGGAACCCGCCGGCCGAGCGCCGCCGGCGCATCCCGCGGGCGGAGGGTTCCGCGGCGGCGAGTGGATCGGTCGGCGATCCTGGCCGGGGAAGAGAGGCGGCGGTGGCGTGGGAGCCATCTGTAGGCTTGGCGATGTCTTCCCCTGCGGCGACGGCTCCGAGGGCGGCGGCGGGAGGCTGGAGGCTGGGCGCCGGCGAGTCCGGAGACGAAAATTTGGACTTGTGTTTTGGTCGAGGGTTTCGGGTTTTTCTTTCCTCACTTCCCAAAATTAAATCCGGAAGAAAAAATATTTCTTATAGAAAAAATAAACATTTCGGAAAAAAAAATAAGTTTTACAGACCAGTTTGCAACGAATATAAAAATTATGCTATCATTAAATCCTGAAAATTTAGTGAAAGCGAACAAAAATAACCAAGGTCAGAAAAAATCCGGTGGTTTTGCAGACTAGTTTGCAACAAATATAAATATTTGAAGAAAAATATTGACTAGATGGAACAAGAAATGAACAACCAAAATAGATAATATACTGGTGCAACGAACAAACGAACATGCAGAATAACTAATGACCACCATACACAACAAACAAGTTTAAACCAAAATTTATCCAGAACCAGTCGCAGATGAACACTAGCTTGGGGAGACATTTAGATGTTCTTGCTGATCTAGCTCCTGCAAAGGATGTTCATCTGCAGATGATACTGACAATGGGGATGAACAATGCCGTCAAGACTAGTAGACTACAGTCACTCATGTATCTGCCACAGTAGCTACATATACTCTGTCAGAATATGCTACAACTAATCCAGCATTTTTTTTTTCTTGAATTAGTTATAGCATTTTCTCACAGAATGTACAACCCAGCACAATATCACACTATCACTTTGACTAATCTGCCACAACTTCTAAACAGTTACTCCACTTTAACTCGGAATTTACACCGTTCAACGATTCCAGAAAGCCGGCACACATATCACAGAACACCATCATAAAGATGCTACTATGTGGGTACAAGATACAGCCCCCTCTGATCCTCCTTCCACCAAGCGAGCAAGAGCACGACGACCGCTACAGCACAGACCAAGAGAATAAGTAGAGTGCGGGAGCAGTTTCTGCTCCCTTTCTTGCCTCTGGCCATCTTCTCGTTCTCAGCTTGACGTTCTTCGCTTGGAGACTCACCTGTGCTCTCGGAAAACTCACCGTTGGTCGGTAGCTTGAGGTCTTGTATCAAGGTCTCGTCATTCTGTACATGACACTGGTTGTCATGCTGAATGGAATCCCAGTGGCTGTCCCTTTCCTCGACTTCACCATGTGTACATTGTCCTGAACAGTGCCGTGTCTGTCGCAAAGCTGGGCTGTCAGGTAACCTGTGAGCATCTCTTTTTGAATCGCTGCAAGAGTTGTAAAACTGGAGCTGCTTCCTTGGGGTCGACTGCATCCTAACGTCTCCTGAGAAAGTTCCTCGTCTAGATACCTGAAACAAATAAATGAGAGAAGGAAAGAGCTGTAAATTTATTTGCATCAACAAAAGGTCAAGGTTACGGAATTTGGTTCTACAGCTCAAAATCATGTATAAACTGGAACCACCAAGAAACAATTCTTCGATGTACCAACGGAAATACCATAAGCAATCTACAAACATGTAGGTAGAAGACCTGTTTTGCATACATGGAGGATAAATTATTAAGTTCCCTTTATGCCAAAAATCAAAAGGTTTGCTGTTCCTATCATCTGAAAGATTCTATTACAGAACAAAGTACAAACGCTAACTCATTTACAAAATCTTGACATGATAAGCCCCAAAGTTCAATAGTTGCTTGTACATATGAGAAGGTGGCCAAGTGATCAATAAACTAAGATCTGATGTGTACCTGTGAGAATCGATTAGTAGTTTGGGGTGTCAAAAATGCAGGGCATGGATCAGCAATTCTTGTTGGCACATCTGAAGACCTCCTCACTGACTTAAGCAGACGCGCAGAATTAGATTGTGCTATCACACCAACACCATCATGATAATCAGGCATGACAGTGCGAGGAAAATCATCACAAGAGATTTGATGTGATTTTTCAGATCCATTACTCCATAGTCGCCTCCTTGCCCGTGCACTTCCAGGTACAACCGAGTATGGTCCCACTGAAGTTTGGGAATCATGGTCTCTAAAACGATGAACAGATTGTACATCATCGGAAAGAGATTCATTTGAACCGCTGTCTCTTATCTCCGCATCATCCATAACAGAATGTGAATATGATCCCTTCCTGCTATGTCTTCCACCATAGTTTGCCAATGGACTAATTCTTCTGCCATATCCACACTCTTCCTGCCTGCAGAGTTTCTTAGCAGTCTCGCCTGCCTGAAAAGCTGGAGTGCTGATCTCTGGCATAGGATCATCCTGCAATTGCTCCATAGCTTGGACAATGCTACTGATCTCAGAAGATATGATGCTCAAATCCAAATTCTTCATGATGGAGTGTATCATTTCAATGGATGATATGATCATCTGAGAATTGCTTGCTTTAGTACTCACATCAAATATACTTAAGCCTGATCTTATCAAAGACCGCCCATAAGGCTCAAGTGTCAACCGATTATGCTTTAACAGAGCAACCACCAAGCCTAAGTGTGAAATAGTCTGGCAGTGTGCCTCCTCCAAGGCCCCTGAGACTTTTAAGCAGATATCATTAATCAACTCATGAGATGCAAATTGCCAATTGTTGGACTGGATAAGTGCAGTGACGCAGAGAGCAGAACCAGAAGAGACACTCTCATTAGTGCTCATCAAGCAACCAGAAAGGGGACTGCAGAGAGAGCTAATGATCCCACTTTTCTCTTGTTCTGTTCCCAGGGGATCAATGACATAGCGGGATAGTGTGCATATCACCTTGGAGCAACCAACATTATGCAAGGACCCTGTGCCTGAAGACATGATTCTGATGATGGCTGAAACGATCTGGCTGATATGTGGTACAATGTTGCAGCCATGGACTTCTGCAGCAGCCTCAAACACACATAAGAACACCTCATGAGAGTACGAGGATTGCTTGTCAGGGTCACAAAGGCGCGTGAGAAATGGTGGGAGTGTGTTCGAGTCGAGTCCTTTCACATACAGCTTCCACCCACCGAAGTCTTCCTTTTTGTTGGAAGGATCTGTCACAGAACCTTCCAGTTCTGCATGGAGTCCCGCTCTAACGCTCCTACCCATTGCATGCACTGGACATATTCAAGAAACAAAAGAAAAGCCATGAGTAAAGGTAAAAATAAAATCAGTAGCCAGATTCGGAAGTAGATAAATAACTTTGGCCGGTCAAAATAGGATGGTTTTATTCAATTTGAAAGTGCAAATACAGCATCATTCATTGACTACATTATTCACCATGACACTGTAACAAAAGCATATATACAAAAAAAAATGAAGCACAAATTCCACAAGCCATAAAAGGAAATGCACAGCCAACTAGTAAGATGAGACAGTATCCTAACACGGCACAGAAACTCATAGCGATAAACCGATACCATGCTCTTTCTTTCTTTCTATACAAACTTGCGAGGTAACGTTAAGAGAGATCATGAGAAACGTCCTAGACAGGAAGAAAAATCTCCAAGTTATTACTAAAAACCCCAATATTTGCATGAATGCTAGTATAAATTTATAGCAGAAAACTGCAGCACGATACTGACGTAGAGTGACAGCTCGCTGTAAAATCCCCAATTTCTCACCACTTCCCTCCAATAGAATCCCCAGTTTTCAATATTGTGTCTAGGAAACCGAGTAATCCTATACAATAACAACGATTTCGGGGTATCCTTATTGCTACTCTCCAGCAGATCCCCAAATCTCCAGCACAAGCAATCCAAGAACAGGAGCAAAATCAGTAGCCAGATTTGGAAGTAGATAAATAACTTTGGCGGCTATAAATAGGATATGGTTTATTCAATTTGAAAGTGCGAATAAAACACCATTCATTGACTACATTAGTCACCACAACACTGTACCAAAAGCATATATAACACAAAATGGAGCACAGATTCCACAAGCCATTAAAAGGAAATGCACAGCAATCTAGCAAGATGAGACAGGATCCTGACATGGCGCAGATGCTCTTTCTTTCTTTCTATACAAACTTGCGAGGTAACGTTAAGAGAGATCATGAGAAACGTCCTATGCACGAAGGAAAATCTCCAAGTTATTATTAAAACCCCAATACTTGCGTGAATGCTACTATAAATTTATAGCAGAAAACTGCAGCACGAAAGTGATGTCAAGTGACAGCTCGCTGTAAAATCCCCAATTTCTCACCACTTCCCTCCAATAGAATCCCCAGTTTTCAACATTGTGTCTAGCAAACCGAGTAACCCTATGCAACAACAAAGATTTCGGGGTCAGCACAAGACCCTGGTCCCCTTACTGCTACTCTCCACCAGATCCCCAAATCTCCAGCACAAGCAATCCAAGAACAGGAGGGAAATTAATTACACGAGGTGACCGAATCTTCCGCCCCCCAAAACATGCCGCAACCCGACGCACCAGTTTGCTAGTCAGGGGCAACCAGCGATGGACTCAGTAGAGGAGGGGAGGAGGAGGAGGGCACGCCGGGGCCTCGTGGAAGGAACGCGTGGACTCGACTCGAATGCCCGGCGGGAGCAATCCAAGAAACGCTAGGGCTTGCTCACCTGCGAGGGGGATCCCGAGTTCGGTAGAGGAGGGGAGGAGGAGGGCACGCCGACGGGGTGGGGGAGATCCTTCCGCTGGTGGTGGCGGGCAGGCTTGCTCCGGTCGGAGGAGGAGAGGCGGGCGGGGGGCGGAGGCGGCGGCGCCGGTGGGGTTTCTTGTTTATTTCCGTTTTCCTTTTCCGGTGACTTTGGGGGAAATTGACGGTCAAAGACGGCCGGGGGAGCGGGAACCCAAATTTTATTGGGTCCCAAGTGTGTGAGTAGTTGGCCTCATTTCATTTGGGCCCAACAATATATACTGAAGTAAGAACAAATTCTAATGCTCTAACCACCTAAAAAAAAAACTAATGCTCAAAAAAAATCTTGTAAAGATAAAGTTGTGACTAACCCTTTTTGTTGTTCTAACAAAGGTAATCATGTCATGTAATTAGAAAATTAAATAAAATCTCCACAGTTTGGTGCTCTCGCTGGCTCTTGGTGTTGGTGGCCTTAAAATTATGGTCACGGGATTTTTCCTCGAATTATTTGGTGTCTACAAGGTCCTTAAAACATTTTTTCGTTTGCGTAATTTTTTATATTTTTACTGCACAATTTTATTTTCATTGGTTCTTAACATAAGCAATGTAGTTTCAATGACAAGTACAGAGCCTTCACGATTTGTTAAATTTTGACTTGATAGACATTTTTTTACCAGCCGTGTGTTATTGGTTAAGTTTATATTCTAGGAGTTTCTATAATTATAATTATTTAATCATACAATAGAAACCTCTATCAAAATATTTATTATATCATATTCTTTCTTTATGGATCTTTACAACCAAAATGAATAAAATATATATTATACATTATATAAAAAAAGAGTAATGAATTTTGTTACAAAATTCAATTCAATATATTTTAATGATATTCAATATAAACAAACACACCAACTAATATTGGTAATATTTCAAGGTATGTCATTAAATTATACAAATAAATAAATAATTGTACTTTTAATAATTGTAACATGTTAAAAATAAGATATAAAAAGTATAAAAGTTTGGTATAAATTGTATTTTACTTCAAGACATTTCTTAGCATCTTGAGAATATCTATGAAGTCATCTTTGCGTCTTTCAGGGTGTAGTTACGAGTCGTCTTATTCACTATTGTCTGTCTACCTGAAAATCTGAAAATTTCCCAGTCTCATCTAACTCCTTGATTATATTGTTGTAGTCCGAGTCATCCCAATACTCAATCTTTCCCAAAGTGTCATATATAGACATAGAGAAGGATACACTTTGGTGCTTATCCAGCACTTGTACAATCAAACTGATATACACTCATCAAAAACAGTTTGTTCATGCCTGGCAGGCTTTTAAGAATGTTCTTGCCCTATATCAGTTGTATATATATGACTTCTTTCCTACCAATGTTAAACAGATAGAAAGTGTAAAACCTGTGATACATATCACCATATATTCAGCTGACCTTCAACATAGTAGATTTGCCAGGGCTCTCCCTATGTAAGGCATGGTCAGTCAAGTGATTAATTGTTGCTTTCTCAGCATGGTGATTAACTGGAATAGAAAATGTAAACCACCATTTCCATTTAATCTATTCAGTATCATCAACTACTTCATGTCACGGTGAGCAGAAAACACCTGAGCTAAACTTCATCTGCACACCACAAGAAGCCATCCGTAAACATGAAAGTTTTCAACATCCACATTTCCTTAACCCGTTAAACGGGCAGCAAAACACAATTACAATTATGTAACAATAAAAGATTGGGCAAGAACTAATTCTACCACAAAGTAAAATAGGATTTCATATATCCTCACAGTTAGTCAAATAGACTTACTTGTAAATAGATTTAGAACTTGTAACATCACAAGGTATCTACAAAATCACAATAACTTAGAGCTAAACAAAGAAAATCATGTGGCGCACCAAAGGCAGTGTTAGCATGGAGTAGCTTTCACTAAGAGAAAATTGTTGGTACAAAAGTAACAGTAGAAAGAAGACATCAGCGTACTTCTGTCTTTCTGAATGTTCAGCCCATAATCAGAGCAACCACCCTTTCTTCGCCACAATTTTTATCAGTCTATTGGTATCATGAGCTTCCCTTTGCGCAACATTCTCACTCGGAGGAGACACCGTACGACCCTGTCAACATACATAGGAGCATCAAGCATGGTTTAATCAACATTTCGAGATTAAAGAAAAAACCAGCCACAACACAAATGAAAGCCTTATACATGTTACTATCCCAATGACAGAGATTTACATCTCATATAAAAAAGTTTGATTCCACATTAAAACATCATAGGGAACACGAAAATGGATACAAAATTATTTCACCATCATAAACATCCGATCTGTAACCTCTTTGAACAAATGGGCACACAGAAGATTGGGTTGAGGAGGAGCCCTGCAGCGTTCCGGTGACTGCAAACATTACCGGGCATGAATATGATATGCAAGCACAATAAAGATGATAGCATGTTCTATCAAATTGATGGACTGATGTGTACCACACCTAAAAAAATCGAGTCACAGCCACCCAAGTTTCTTTCCTTCTACATTTAATTAGTGTCTCACATGCAACCTAATGTGATGTAGAACATGCAAAAGCAACTCATATATGTTTAAGTTCAACTGAAAGCTAATTATTCTCCCTAAAAACATGTAGAGGTGAGCTAAAATGTAAAATGTCTTTGTGCTGCTCTCACATAGTACATGAGAAAGGAAAAGCAATCAAAATTTGTACAATTCGTGCAACCCATCAGACTGCTCCTGACCATTAAACAAAAAATTAGTACAGTACTCACCTCCAAATTTTGTATACTGTCGCACCTTTCCAGCCTCTTTCAGAAACTGAATGCATGCCTGAAGCTAAACGTTGACTTAGAAGGCACTCTGCAGTGACTAAGTGACCGAAATCTATGTAAGAAAAGAAACCCCTCCTCGCGTTGCTCCCGTGGGCGACGGAGGAGGGAACCCTAAATCCCGTCGACCCAGCCCCCTTCCTCCCCTCCTCCCCCACCTCGCCACCGCCGGACGGCGCCGCAGGGCGAAGCCCGGGCGCTGGCGGCGGCGGGGCCTCTCCTTCCCCTCGCGGCGGTGTCGGCACGGGCCGGGGCGACGTCTCGAGGCGGCGAGCTCGGCCAGGGGCTCGTCAGCGCGGCCGGTGGCGGCGTGGTGGCCTTGCCGGTTCCCTGCGCACGCGGGTGGCAGCAACGCTTCGCGGCGGCGGTGCAAGCTCGGGCGGCGCGACGGCCTCATCCCGATGGCTGGCCAGCAAGGGCCATGGCGGCGGCGGTTCTCAGCGTCCGTGGTGCAAGAGCTCCTACGTAGGAGCAAGAGCTCTTAGTTTTGTCTAAATCTTGGTCTAACCTACACAGAAGATTGGGTTGAGGAGGAGCCCTGCAGCGTTCCGGTGACTGCAAACATTACCGGGCATGTATATGATATGCAAGCACAATAAAGATGATAGCATGTTCTATCAAATTGATGGACTGATGTGTACCACACCTAAAAAAATCGAGTCACGGCCACCCAAGTTTCTTTCCTTCTACATTTAATTAGTGTCTCACATGCAACCTAATGTGATGTAGAACATGCAAAAGCAACTCATATATGTTTAAGTTCAACTGAAAGCTAATTATTCTCCCTAAAAACATGTAGAGGTGAGCTTAAATGTAAAATGTCTTTGTGATGCTCTCACATAGTACATAAGAAAGGAAAATCAATCAAAATTTGTACAATTCGTGCAACCCATCAGACTGCTCCTGCCCATTAAACAAAAAATTAGAACAGTACTCACCTCCAAATTTTGTACACTGTCGCACCTTTCCAGCCTCTTTCAGAAACTGAATGCATGCCTGAAGCTAAACGTTAACTTAGAAGGCACTCTACAGTGACTAAGTGACCGAAATCTATGTAAGAAAAGAAACCCCTCCTCGCGTCGCTCCCGTGGGTGACGGAGGAGGGAACCCTAAATCCCGTCGACCCAGCCCCCTTCCTCCCCTCCTCCCCCACCTCGCCACCACCGGACGGCGCCGCAGGGCGAAGCCTGGGCGTTGGCTGATAACCCCCAAGAGCAGGAGATCACTGTAGCACCTCTCAATGTGAAAGAAGGGTATCGATCCGCAGGAGCAAGAAGGAAAAGTTATCTATTCCCTACAACTAAAGTGTCACAAGTTTTAGTTGATTATGCACTAAACAAGTTTAAATAACAAGATGGTTGATTTAATGGATGGAAGTTTAATGTAATAAAACAAGAATGTGAAAGTGTCCCAATCCTCTTAAATGCAAGAGGACAAGACAAAGGTGTAAACGGTGCTTGGAAATAAGGCCTAGGGATCATACTTTCACTAGTGGACACTCTCAACAATAATAATATAATTCAATACATAGATATTTCCTCTTCACTATGCTACCTTGAACTATCCTCTGGTTGGATAACGAACACCAATCCAATGTGTAGGGCTACAAAAAGCACACCTTAAAGTTCGTATTCCACATCTATGGACACTTCATGCGGTCACTATCCGCATCCAAAGATAGTACTAACAAACACCACAATATCATAGAGACATCCAACACAAATAATAACTCATGATAAGTATTCATGTAATCTTTAGCCTAAGAGCCACACACGATGCACACACTGTCAACTTCACACCATGGGACAAAGGTGACTCCGGAAATCACATCAATAAAACCACTTGAGTAGCATAATTCATAAGATGATGAAGAGTAACATCTATGCATTCAACTAGATTATAAAGCTCATGATCACATAAAGATCACACCATGGGAGAGAGAGATAAACCACATAGCTACCGGCATGAGCCCTCAGCCCCGAGGGAGACTACTCCCCCTTCATCATGGAGATGGTGGAGATGTCGTTGGGGTTGATGGAGACCACCCCGGCAGCGCTCCGCCGGAGTTTTCCCCCTCCAATCTGCAGCTTCTAATCTCCGTTTCGGTATTTCTCTGTTTGCCACCACCCCCTTCTGGAAAACGTCGGGGGACTATTTTTATAGTCGGTTTTAGGTCACGAGGAAGCTTCGGGAAGAAGGATTGACGCAAACGGAGCCACGAGGCAAAAAAGAGGTGGGCCCACGCGGCCAGGTACAGGGCCCGTGTGGGGAACCCCCTTTTGGCCCTCCGGCCTCCGTTTGCTTGCTTTCTTTGCTCCGAGGTCTTCCTCCTTCCAAAAAAAATGATCCCCGTAAATTTGCAGCTCATTATGACGTCGTTAAGCCCCTGAAATAAATAAGGAAAGAATAGGGTTTTTCTGCCTACGCAGGATTAATTTCATAAATAGGGGAAATCATTATTAATTACCAAAAATCATTAAATAACAGTAATATACCCCTTATATGATGCAAATATGAATGGAATACAAGTATTATAGTGCAAAGTTCATGGATGCATTTTACATGCATCAACATCCCCAAGCTTAACTCATGCTCGTCCTCGAGTATGGAAGTGATAAAACTAACATGAACTTTGCAATATAATAACAACATGGATGTAAAAGATGATTGCTACTTCTACATAAAGTCAAATGATTCATTATTCAAAGAAATAGCAATATGCAAACAGTTTATAAAGTGATATCAAGTATTCAATGCAAGGATGTTCAATGATAGTTCACAAAGTGTAACATAAAAGATAGTAATATGGACCACATGTATGCAATATGATAAGTAAGAACATCCTATATTGGTCATAGAGTGAAGATGAAAATCTGAATGTAAAAGGTGGACACTTTGAAAAAGATGTATAAATGAGTAGAGGTAAAACATGCATAAGTTTCATATATCCTCCAAACTATTCTATTTAAGTTATTGATTGCAATAGTAATACTTGGTGTCAAGCTCTCATTCCCCTAACATAGCATCTTGAATGATTAAAGTTTAATGTGAAATCAAATATGAGTAGTGGCCTTGATAAAGCAAAAGTTAGATGTCTCATGCCCCTTGAATACAAGTACCTACACCATGATTACTCAACTTGGGAAACAAAACAAGTTTAAGTTATCTATCATTGTAAGTAAAAAATGGTATTATCAAGAGCCTCAACTGGGGTACCTCTTGTCCCATGATATGGATCAAGCCCACATCAAAACAACAAGACAAACAAACATAATGAACAACCTGAACACCCTTTTTATTTACCACTTGATATAGCTTTTTATTGTAGGGTGTATCATAGAAAGTTCAAAATAGCATGTAAATAAATTCCACCATGAATGATGCATGGCTTAGATTAGCGGCCCAAGTTTCTCTCTAACCATTTATACAAACTCATTTAAACTTACTCTATTTCCACATTATTTCACCATGATAGGCATCCATAAACAAAAGTACATGATATCAACTAAATAAATGATGGAACATGTTGAAAGCTTTGCATGTGACAGCACATATGGGCTAACTCTCAACCTTAAACATTTATCAAGCCACTATCATCATAATATTAATCACAATGGTTCATGTTCATTAAATGCAAGTAAAGTGTGCATCAAGTTCGCGAGAGTTTTTTAAACAACTTTTCCCATTACAATAAATAACATAATCATTTTCATTTAGAGGTATAGATAACACAAATAACATGATAAACATACTCAGAATAGCATAAAGCTAATAGGTAGATATGGTGGACTCACTGGAAAACTTTGGTTAAAGGTGTTGGAAACAAGTTTTTACTTGTTGGAATTTTTGGGCTAGCAAGAGGGAGAAAGACGACCATCTAGATGCATACATGAGTGTCCATAGAACTAACTAATTCATGTCAATCAAGGTGAAATAACATACAACATCAAAACATGAATAAAAAATAGCTCATGATAAAACATTTGCAAATTATTACTCATAAAGAAGCTCATGAATCATGCAACTATATGTGTCATTAAAAATCAGCTTAGATATCCCTTTTCCCAATACAATAAAAGCATGCAAGATATTTCCCCATATTTCCAGTAGCTTTCTCATATATAAATGATAGTGTGGTGGTCTCACAAAATAAAAATCAAACCAAAACAAAAAACAAATAAAAGACGCTCCAAGTTTATGCGATAAAGTGTATTGATAGAAAAACAGAAGTTAGACGTGTGCAAACCGAGAGTGTGTAGGTACAGTGGGGTTGTCTTCACATCCCCAAGCTTATGGTTTTCACCATCCTTGGATAGCTCTTGGTGCATCTCCTCTAATCCCTGTGAAAAAACTTCAAAACACCGTTTCTCCCATTCTTTTCTGTGGGGTGACATTAGTAGTGATAGACAAATGCATTACTTGCTGCTTATAATCCAAAGACAAAAATTCATGTGAATGTCCAGAAAGTGTATAATTGTGTATGCCTATTAATAAACTTAATTGGATCAACAAGATTCAAGTTAAAAGTTCAAAACATGCATCAAACAATGTTGGACGGAATCTGTCCAGAAAACTAACAGCAGCAAAACATATTTTTATGCCTGACTTACACATGTCTAAAAATTCTGAAAAAATTCATGCATACAGAGGATGAAAGTTACACTAAAAATATCAGCTCATTCGGAGTTACAGAATAAGAACTAAAAATCAAACTGTGCACATACCTGTGCTGGAATGAAATCTCCGCATGCAGAATAGCAACTTTTCATACCAAATGGGTAAAACTTGGCACTTTATTAAAAATTCCAGAAACTAAACTAAAAACTAAGTCTCTTGTTACAGCAAGAGGACACAAAGAAAATAAAAACAACCGGGGTGCCTCCCGTAAAGCGCTTTCTTTATAGCCATATAGATAGGCTTACTTATTCGGTATCAAGATGGTTGTAGTGAGGTGGCTTGGCGTCCCAAGCTTAAATTCTTGTACTTACTTGATATATGTAGGGTGAGCCTAGGGGTAACATCCCCAAGCTTTAGTATTTGTCCCTCTTGATCTTTGTTTATCACCCTCAACTCTTCCACTTGAAAAGTTCTTTTCACACATAACTGATCATAAAACTTGATTAGAGGGGTTAGTGTCTCCATAAATTAAATCTCCATAGATACAGCAAAGACATATAATGAGTTGATTATACACATTAGCTAATATTACTATGGTTTTGCATTGCTCTTTGATCAATAGAACCACACAAATCACAAGTAATGAGAGTAATGCAAAATAAAGACAGAATCAGTCAAAAAACTGGACAGCCCGTAAAGAGTGAATTTTCAGAGGTACTTACGTTGCTCAAATCAGAAAACTTTGAACTAATGAAATGTGTATTAACAACTGAATATTGCTGTAGTAAAATATCAGGTCAAAATTACTATTCTGTGATTTTTAACATTTTTCGCAGTGAAGCTTAGGAATCTGTTTTCTGGACAGCAAATCACTATTGTTCAATCCCACCTCTCAAAAGAGGTTATCTAATGATGCTCACATAGGAATAAGAATTGAAATGCAAAAGAGAGCATCAAGAGAAAAATATGAAACACATTTAAGTCTAACCCACTTCCTATCACTAGTGGAAAAACAAGCTGTAGTACCGGTTCCAGAGAGCCTATAGTACCGGTTAGGCAACCGGTACTAATTAATCGGTACTAAAGGCCCCAACCTTTAGTACCGGTTAGTCTGGTACCGGTTAGTCTGGAACCGGTACTACAGAGGCCTCCATGTGGGCTGGCCGGGAGCCTCAGGGCTGGAGACCTTTGGTACCGGTTCGTAACAGGAACCGGTACCAAAGGGTTGGGACCGTAAACCTGCATTCTCTGCCGCGGCAGAGAATTGTGCATTTCTCTGCCGCGGCAGAAACGCAGAGAATCCAGGGTTTAGGGTCTGTATTTGGACCGTTCGTTGTACCAGTATCGCTTCGATGCGCCAGAAACGCGTTTGGAATATATAAGATATCTACATGAAGATCAATTTGATGCATATCAACTTGGTGCATATATATAACAAAAGTAATTAATTACATAAGATCGCAAATTAAGTAGTACTCTCCAAGACATACAATATATTACATGTTCCTAGCTCACTATTACATTGAGGCATACTATATTGAAACAAGGTGGTACTCTCCGGAAGGAGGTATGACTTCCCGAATGAAAAATCCCGCCAATTCCTCGCTAATTGCTTGGAAGCGGAGCTTTCGGGGGAGCTTCTCCCGCTTTCTTGCCAACTGCAAATGAATGAGATCGAAATGAATACATTGAGTCATGTGTATATGTATGTATCAAATCATAATAAAACAATTATGACTGAAACTCAGCAGAACTGATGGTAACAAAATAAATTTGTGAATATTGTTTACGTACCTCTTTATTGAATTTACTATTCGCTCTCTCGTTGACAATCTTGTGAATGTTCTCACAAACATAGTAACCACATAGATTAGTCCCCTGTGGTTGTTGCTCGCATTTCTGTATAAGAATATAATTCAATCAAACAATAATCAAGTATGATAAATGTGTGTGGACGTAGCTAGGTATATAGTAGTACTTACTCTCGGACGCCATATCAGCTTCGGTTTCCATCCACCTTCCGGATCTTCCGCGATGAACGTTTCCCATACGCTGCCCGACAAAGAAAATCAATAAAAGAGTTGACATCATCAAATTAACGATGAAGCCGATAAGAATTAATTAAAATTACCTTTTGAGCATATCAAAACAGTGCTTGTACTTTAGAGGCTTTGTGGTTAGTGAGTCATAAACTAGAACTTCTCCATCGTGCATTTTAATGACGATAAGAATATAGTGGAAGCTGCGCACGTTTAAATATGCAGTGTCATAGATATAACTCATTACTTAAAATTTTAACATCTGGCCAAAGTATTCAAATAATGACGATAAAGAAGACAGCAACACTCACTCGAACAAGTAAGGCCAAAGTATTTGTTTTTTGTCACGTTGTCGCTTCAAAAACCTTAGCAAAGTCGCCGGTGTATCCTTGTTATGCAGGGGATCCGTTATGGTTACTTGATGCATTGTCTCCGCGTCAATGAACCCAATGTCGTTGATATCATCCCTTTTGCATTCGAGCATCTTCAATCTGCATAATTATAGCGCACAAAAGATTAAATTGAGGACAATTGCAGAAAATGAACGAACTGAGCTTAAGACTTCTCAAATTACATAAATAAATCACTTACAGACAATAGCAACTGAGCAACGATTTGTCGATGGCCAGGAGATTGTATAACTGAAAAAGTTCCTTGAAGTCAACGGACACAGCGTATTCTTGGAAGTAGTGCTCCTCCTTAACTCTCACCATGATAGAATCGAACCCGTCCTTTGCACTATTCAAGCCCAGCTATGTAGTTGGCGCATTCTTGTTGGTAGGGCGCGGACATTCTCGACCAAATTATTCCCTTGAACAAATTCATATGCTACTTCAAGTAAGGCGTCATCGGTACCGGTTGTTTGTTGTTGACGACTTTGAATGGCCTTCTCGTCAAACACCTTGAGAGGGGGGACCGATTGAACGGGTTGTTCTCCGAGCTGGGGAACTTGTTTCCTTTTATTTGACTCGACCACCTGTTTCCCTTTTTCCACTTGGATCACCGGTTCCCCTTTTTGCACCCTGACCATCTCGTCATATGACCTTTCAATAGAACGCGTATAGTCTGATGACACCGGTTCAGGGTCATATAGATTCTCCACGGTACGCACGACTTTCACCGGATCTAGCGTCTTCACAAAAGGTATCTCTGGCACTTTCTTAGCAAAATGGGCATCCACCTGGGCTTGAACGATGGCCTTGTTTTCCTCTTCAGATCTTTCCCAAGGTAACTTCTCAAGAGGCGGCCGTGTTCTCTCCAATCTAGGCATCTTCCTAGGCGGCGAACCGTTCCGCTTAACGGGCGCTCTCTTACGCGGAGGTAACCGAGGTGGTGGACTCGCGCTGGGCCCCCCCTCCGGTAGGTGTGGACTTTGTTGCTCATGTGGACTGCTACCACGAGGAGTCGATGGCCCTTGCTGCTCATGTGGACTGCTACCACGAGGAGTCGATGGCCCTTCCTGCTCATGTGGACTGCCAGCAGGAGTAGTCGATGGCCCTTGCGGCTCATGTGGACTTTGTTGCACATGTGGACTTCTACCACGAGGAGTCGGTGGCCTTGGCACGGGGCCTGAAAAGACGATGTATTGTTTTTTCCAGAGGGCGAAACCGCGCTTGACATCACCCAGTGTCTTCTCCTCGTCACCTCCAGGATGATCAAGATCCATTGTTTCATAAGTAGGCACAATGTCATCCACCCCGACAAGAGCACAGTCAGCTGGAATGGGCTGATGATGGTGCGTTGCTCCATCTTGTTGTGGGTAAACATAGCCGACCGCCACCTTAACGGACATGTTCCTTATTGGCACATGTAGCTCGCACTCTGTCTTCTCCGTGACATAATCCACGGGGTAGCTTGCTCCACATCCTTCAAGATGCGAGGAACCCACGCTGCTTTTCGGCTGAGATGGGGCGGCATCGGCTTGAGGATCTTCTATAAGAAGCTGCTGATCAGGTGCCCTCTGCCGACTAGTTGAGTCTGTTAGATTCTGCTCCAGCTGCTGCACCCTAAGTTCCAATGTCGATAATCGGTCAGCGCACTTCTTCTTCGTTCTCGAACGGCTTCTATAACTGTCTGCGCACTCCGGCCACGCATCCTTCATGGTGAGACCTGGGAGGGTTCGTACTCGTCCAACGTGTTCTGGATTCCCCAGAGCTAGTGTCAACTCGTCATTCTCTCTATCGGGAATGTACACTCCCTTTCTAACCTTATCTACTGCATCTTCAAGCTCCTTGGCGATTTTTTCAATTTTCGTCTTCCATTTACCCTTTGCAACGATTCGCCCTGTCTTTGGGTCCAACCCTGCCCCATGCGCGTACAACCAGAACTTGGACCGCTCGGGCCAGTCGTATGTCTGTGGCATGACCCCGTTTTTCAGCAGTTCAGCTTCATATGCTTTCCACTTAGGAATGGCACTCTTGTAGCCACCTGACCCCAATTTATGAAAATATTGCTTCTTCTTAGCATTTTCTACATTTATGGCTGATCGGGCCTTATACTCTGACGAGCTCCTATACGCCTTAAATGCGGGCCAGAGGGCTTTTAGCTTCTCAAATCTTCCAGTGAATTCTGGACCTTCAGGTCCATAGTTGTCCCATAATTTTTTCTTCCAGGTCTGGAATTGTACGGCCATCTTCTTAAAAGTCCATTCCTTGAGCTTCTTCGTCTGGCCTTCCGTGAAGCCTACCGGTAGGTTGAAGTATGGCAGCAGACTCCCCCAAAGTACCTCTTTTGTAGCGTCGCTGACGTAACTAGCTTCATCGCCAACCCCCGCCTTCTTCGGCTTATGCCAATCTGGAATGGTGATCGGTACAATGTCCCTAACAAGAACTCCAGCTTGACTTATAAATTTTTTGACGTTCTCTGCTGGTTCCACCGGTTCGCCACTAGCCTTAAATGCGGTGAGGGATAATTTAGCCTCGCCCGATAGAGGTTTCGTCGGGCCTCGAGGACCTTGCTTTTTAGCAGATTTGCTCGATGATCCAGAAGGCTAAAATAAAAAAGGTTCGTTAATAAGTGCAATACAAATAAATCAATGCATCTACTGATATAGCATTGCCATAATATACACCTTGCCGGAGTTTGTTAAGGGCACTTCGTCGGCCCTTCTTTCTTCAGACTCAAGTCCTTCACCGGAGTCGTTCAGAAATTGTGTGGTTAAGTCTTCGCCATCGTCATCCTCATATGGTCGGGCATTATTATATATCACTTGTTGCACCAAATCTTCTTCCTCCTCATTTCGGATGAAGGGGGGGGAGTCCGGATCCATAGCTCAATGTCACTACAAAATTTTAAATAGCAAATTCACTTGGCAAATTTGAAATAGAAAATTTTAAATAGCAATTCACTACAAAATTCTAACACTAATATTTTAATACTAATAATTCTAATACTAATATTCTAATACTAATATTCTAATACTAATATTCTATTCTAAAAATTCTAATAATTCTAAGTACTAAAAAAACTAATATCTAAGTACTTAAAAATTCTAAGTACTAAAAAAACTAATATCTAAGTACTTAAAAATTCTAATAATTCTAAGTACTAAAAAAACTAATATTTAAGTACTTAAAAAAACTAATATCTAAGTACTTAAAAAACTAATAATTCTAAGTACTTAAAAATTCTAATAATTCTAATACTAATTTTCTAGTGTTTCTATTTACTTAAATTTATATATAACAATATTGAGACATTTGTAAATAAGTAAAAATAACAATAACCAGTAAGAAAAAAAACAAAAAAAACTAGTACCTGCCTCTATCGAGGTCACCGAAGTGGAGGCGCGTGGAGACGGCCGGAGGCGGAGGCGCGTGGTGGAGGCGAGGTGGTGGAGGCGGAGGCGCGTGGTGGAGGCGGAGGCGCGTGGTGGAGCAGGGGCAGGGGCCGGCGGCGCACGGAGGTGGAGGGGCAGGGGCCGGCGGCGCACGGAGGTGGAGGCGTTCGGGGCCGGCGCGCGGCGCACCGAGGTGGAGGCGCAGGGGCGTGCAGGCGGCGGCGCAGGGGCGTGCAGGCGGCTGCGCAGGCGGCGGCGCAGGGCGCGAGGGAGCGATTCCCGGCGGCGGCAGCCTGACGGCGTCTCGTCGGCGATCAGGAGCCCGGAGGCGCGTCGGTTCGTCTGCGGTGATTTGGCCAAGAATGGCCAAGTCCCGCGCTCTTCGAGCCTTACGTCTGACCTTTGGTACCGGTTGGTGCCACCAACCGGTACCAAAGAGGCATTGGTACCGGTTTTAGCTACCAACCGGTACCAAAGATCCACCAAAAATTGGGCGCGAACCGCTCGACCTTTGGTACCGGTTGTTCTCACCAACCGGTACCAAAGGGTTTTCTCTCTTTTTCTTTCCTATTTTATTAAAACAACTATAACTTTTGAAAGAAAAGTCCAAATGACATGAAACTAATTTCTAAAATTTTGTAAAATTAAAAAATATCAACCCATAATAATTTTGTGATGTTTTGTAACATTTTCAAATTTTTAAATTTCAAAATGGAATTAAATATTTCTAGAAACTATAATTAAGTCTAGAAATTTGTCCCGTTTCCAGCAGAATCGGCAGAAATTTGTGATTTTTAAAAGAGGTGGATGGAAATCTTTTCTTAGAAAACAAATTGATTATTTGTGCATATAACATGTTCTAGCATATTAAAAAAATGAATCACCCAAGTTTTGCAACATATTTCTGGTAGGTCCTTCACAAAAAAAACCATTTCTGACACTCGGAAAATGGAAAATGGTTTTTTTATTCAATAAAAAAAACTTCCTTCGTCAACATTGTCCGTGCTTCCAAGATGCATGTTTGTGTGGAATATGGACCCATTCAAACAAACTATGCCATGTATTTGGCCATAACACCCGTTATTTCGACAGAAACCCTAGAATGTTAGGAGGAGATAGCTCTTTGTTGTGAACAAGTTTTCAACAGAACTGTCGTACTGCCTAGGACATATTCCAAGTTCCTGAGCCACGGGGTGCTGAGCCTCCGGCGCTGCGCATCCAAAGAGAAGGAACCCTCACAGGGTCATAGCTCACGTGAGAAGGAACCCTCTGAAGAAACGACCACCTACTGTCATACTGCCTATCCAATAGATACATGTAGCGACGGACGTGCTCATCCTCCTCCCTGATACGGCGACGTACCACCTCCTCGGAGGCCGGCTCCCTCTGCACCGAGCGTGGCCCACGCGACTGCCACCACAGAAGATCCGGGTCGACGATGTCACCCGGATTCCTCACCAAGCTGCGCGTCCCGGAAGGTAGCACCTCCCAGTGCCAGCCCGGTGGAGCCCAGTCCCGCACATCGCCCCTCTGGTCCAACATGGACATCGTCGCCGAGAACACCTAAGTCAAAAACGCCTAAGTCAAAATTTTGTTACAATGGAAGAGTGATGAGGTTGCAGATATGAGTTTAGATGTGATATGGCAATGGAGGCCAAGCCTACATATATAGAGTGATCAGGGCCTTTAGTACCGGTTTGTGTTACCAACCGGGACTAAAGAAGCACACGGATCGTGTGTTTCTTTCAAGCGCTTGTGAGCCGTTGGATCAGGGGTGTGTTTCTTTAGAGCGCTTGTGAGCCGTTGGATCAGAAGCACACGGATCGTGTGTTTCCTTCGAGCGCTTGTGAGCTGTTGGATCAGGGCCTTTAGTACCGGTTCGTGTTACCACCGGACTAAGAAGCACACGGATCGTGTGTTTCTTTCAAGCGCTTGTGAGCCGTTGGATTAGGGGTGTGTTTCTTTAGAGCGCTTGTGAGCCGTTGGATCAGAAGCACACGGATCGTGTGTTTCCTTCGAGCGCTTGTGAGCTGTTGGATCAGGGCCTTTAGTACCGGTTCGTGTTACCAACCGGGACTAAAGAAGCACACGGATCGTGTGTTTCTTTCAAGCGCTTGTGAGCCATTGGATCAGGGGTGTGTTTCTTTAGAGCTCTTGTGAGCCGTTGGATAAGAAGCACACGCCTATAAATAGCGACGTCCCTGCAGCGAAACGGCACACAACGAGCGTCTACCTTTGCCACCGAACCCAATGGTTGGATTTAGCCTACCCGCTGGCATGTTCCCTAACACAAGCCCTCGGGTAGGTTAAATCCAACCACTGGATTAGAGTGACACAATGATGAATTGCCATGCCCCTCGGTCGGATCCAAGCAGCTGCAAGGCTCTTTGATGATTTACAACATTCCCAACACTTTTTGGGACGGTCGTTAGATCATCAAAGAAGTCTTGCGGCTGCTTGGATCGAAGGTCGATTTGCTGCTCACTTCACAGCCCTCAACAAAATACTTGCGGCTGTTCTATCTACAAAATACTTCAGTTCATCGACCAAATACAAATCATTCGGATTCCTGTCATACAGCCCAACGGTGCATTTGATATGCAGGCCCTCACGAGCCACCGTTGGGCTGTATGACGGGGAAACCGTGTGCATTTGATAAAAGGTTTAATACATTGTCCGTGCTTCCAAGATGCATGTTTGTGTGGAATATGGACCCATTCAAACAAACTATGCCAAGTTTATTATTACACATCACCAACACATCCCTATCTAGTCTTCTGAGTTTTCTTCGTGTGTTTCCCTTTCTTCTGATTGCGACGCAACCATGGACAATCTTCGTTATTTAACACGATGCTTGGGTCAGTTTTCACCTTGAAGGGTGCAATATAATCAAACTTATTATAATCTTCTGACATGTCTGTCTTGTCCTCCACTCCCACGATGTTTCTTTTTCCTGAAAGAACTATGTGGCGCTTTGGCTCATCATATGATGTGTCCTCTTGCCTTTCTTTTCTTTTTTTCGGTTTGGTAGACATGTCCTTCACATAGAAAACCTGGGCCACTTCACTGGCAAGCACGAATGGTTCGGTCTCGTATGCTAGATTCTTGAGATCCACTGTAGTCATTCCGTACTGTGGGTCTACCTGCACCCCGTCTTTCAGGTTGAACCATTTGCACCGGAACAAAGGGATCTTGAAAGTAGGTCCATAGTCAAGTTCCCATATCTCCTCTATGTACCCATAATATGTGACCTTCTTCCCATTGTCGTCTGCTGCATCAAAGCGGACACCACTGTTTTGGTTGGTGCTCTTTTGATCTTGGGCGATCGTGTAAAATGTATTCCCATTTATCTCGTACCCTTGAAAAGTCGATATACAAAAAGATGGTTGCTTGGCCAACAAGTATAGTTGTTCTTCAATAGTGGTGTCATTAATGAGATGTGTTTGCAACCAACCGCCGAAAGTCGTCTGGTGTTCTCCATCAATCCAATCTTCACCTTGCTCCGGATATTTTGAGCGTAAAATATCCTTGTGTTCCAATATATACGGAGCCACCATGCTGGAATTATGTAGGACTGTGTAGTGTGCTTTAGTGAAAGAATGTCCGTCCATATTTATTTTTGCTCTCTTTCCTAGCGTGCCTTTTCCACGCAGTCTCCCCTCATAGCGTGATTCAGGAACACCGATCGGCTTAAGGTCAGGAATAAAGTCAACACAAAACTCAATGACCTCCTCTGTTCCATAGCCCTTGGAGATGCTTCCTTCTGGCCTAGCACGGTTATGAACGTATTTCTTTAAGACTCCCATGAATCTCTCAAAGGGGAACATGTTGTGTAGAAATACAGGACCGAGAACGTGAATCTCTTCGACTAGGTGAACTATGAGGTGCGTCATAATATTGAAGAAGGATGGTGGAAACACCAACTCGAAGCTGACAAGACATTGCACCACATCCTTCTGTAAATTTGATAGAGTTAGTGGATTGATCACCTTCTGAGAAATTGCATTGAGGAATGCACATAGCTTCACAATGGGTACTCGAACATTTTCTGGCAGAAGCCCCCTCAATGCAATCGGAAGTAATTGTGTCATAATGACGTGGCAGTCATGAGACTTTAGGTTTTGAAACTTTTTCTCTGTCATGTTTATTATTCCCTTTATATTCGACGAGAAGCCAGACGGGACCTTGATGCTGCTCAGGACTTCAAAAAAGATCTCCTTCTCTTCTTTTGTAAGAGCGTAGCTGGCAATACCTTGATACTTCTCTGGATTCAGGTTGTCTCGTTCGTGCATACGTTGCTGGTCCTGCCGTGCATCCGGTGTATCTTTTGTCTTCCCGTACACGCCCAAGCAGTTTAGCAGGTTCACGCAAAGATTTTTCGTCACGTGCATCACGTCGATTGAAGAGTGAACCTCTAGGATTTTCCAATAGGGTAGCTCCCAAAATATAGACATCTTCTTCCACATGGGTACGTGTCCGGCACTGTTATTCGGAACAGATTGTCCGCCAGGACCCTTTCCAAAGATCACTTTTAAATCCTTCACCATATCATATATAACATCCCCAGTAGGGCGGGTAGGCTTCGTCCGGCTATCTGCCTCACCTCTGAAATGCTTGCCTCCTCCCATTCTTACGACATGTTGTTTTGGAAGAAATCGACGATGCCCCAAGTACACATTCTTGTTTCCCAAATATATACTGTCAGTCTCACCTAAACAGTGTGTGCATGCATTGTATCCCTTGTTTGATTGTCCTGAAATGTTACTAAGAGCAGGCCAATCATTGATGGTTACGAACAACAACCCTCGTAGGTTAAATTCCTTTTGTTCGTGCTCATCCCACACAGGTACACCTTCTTCATCCCACAACTGTAAAAGTTCTTCAACTAATGGCCTCAGGTACACATCAATGTCGTTGCCGGGTTGCCTCGGGCCTTGGATGAGCACTGGCATCATAATGAACTTCCGCTTCATGCACAACCAAGGAGGAAGGTTATAGATACATAGAGTCACTGGCCAGGTGCTATGACTGGAGCTCTGCTCTCCAAAGGATTAAAGCCATCTGTACTTAGACCAAATCTTAAGTTCCTCGCGTCATCTGCAAATGTCTTGAACTCTTTGTCGATTTTTCTCCACTGCGACCCGTCAGCGGGGTGTCTCAGCATCACGTCTTTCTTACGGTCTTCTTTGTGCCATCGCAACAACTTGGCATGCTCTTTGTTTTGAAACAAACGTTTCAACCGTGGTATTATAGGAGCATACCACATCACCTTGACAGGAACCCTCTTCCTGGGGCGCGGCTCGCCCTCAACATCACCAGGGTCATCTCGCCTGATCTTATACCGCAATGCACCGCATACCGGGCATGCATTCAAATTCTCGTACTTCTCACCGCGGTAGAGGATGCAGTCATTGATGCATGCATGTATTTTCTGCACCTCTAATCCTAGAGGGCAGACAACCTTCTTTGCTTCGTACGTACTAGAGGGCAATACATTCTCCCCTGGAAGCATCTTCTTTATTATTTTCAGCAACTTTTCAAAACCCTTGTCAGAAGTACCATTCTCTGCCTTCCATTGCAGCAATTCTAATGTGGTACCCAGCTTTTTCTGGCCATCTTCGCAATTTGGGTACAACAATTTGTTGTGATCCTCTAACATTCTCTCCAACTTCAACTTCTCGTTTTCACTTCCGCAGTTAATCTTCGCATCATGAATGGCCCGACCTAAATCGTCATCGGGGTCATCAAAAATGAGCTCTTCTGCATCTTCGTCTCCCCCCATTGTCATATCATCGTGTTCAGTGAACATAGGATAGTTGTCGTTATCCTCTTCTTCTTCGTTGTCTTCCATTATAACCCCTATTTCTCCGTGCTTTGTCCAACAATTATAGCCGGGCATGAAACCGTTCTCTAACAGGTGGGCGTGAATGGTTCTTGAGGTAGAGTAATCCTTCATATTCTTACAGGAACTACATGGACAACACATGAAACCATTCGACCGCTTGCTTGCCTCAGCCACGTGGAGAAAATTATGCATGCCATTAATAAACTCGGGACAACGTCGGTCACCGTACATCCATTGTCGGTTCATCTGCATTATATAAGTATATCAATAACCGTTAATTACACTACTTCATAAATAGATGAGTGACAAAATTAATTAATATTCAAGTTCATCACATTAAAAGCAAATTAGAGTACTGACCAAATGTAATACATAGTTCTCATAAAACATACACTCAAACTAACATACAACTATCTAAAAAAATTAAAACCAACAAAAAATGCGATGAAAATCGCAACTAAGGTAACTACTGAACCAACAGCATAATGATACCAAGCCTCTTGATTAATGGCATATTTTCTAATCTTTTTAATCTTCAAGCGCATTGCATCCATCTTGATCTGGTGATCATCGACGACGTCGGCAAACTTCAAGTCCAATTTCATCTTCTCTTCTAGGCATTGCAGACGAAGATCTTCACTTCTTTTCAATTTTTCTTTCAAATCATTATTTTCTTTCTCAAATAAATTGAGCATCTCGACAAGAGGGTCGGTTGTAATTTCTGGTTCAACTACCTCCTAGATAAAATATCTATGTCAAGTTGGTCGGCATAATTGTCACATGACAAAATGAAACAAATAGTTATAAAAGTATACCACATCCGAATCATAGACCGGACGAGGGCCGACGGGGACGGATATCAAAACCATGGCACTATACATAAAAAAAACAATCATACAAGTAAGAAAATTATAAAGTAAAACTATGCATCTATCACATAAAACTAAGTTTTTTATAAAACATAAAAACAAGTAGGCTCACCGAGGTGGTGCCGGCTAGGGACGGCGCTGGCGATCGACGGCGGTGAGGACGGGGAAGATACTAAAACCAACAAAGCATACTTTAATTTGAGCTCAAATTGCATATAAAACGAATGAAATCACTAACTTAGACATTTCATCAAACACCTTGCTAGCACTAAAAAAGTGAAACGAGCTAAACTATAGGAAATGAGCTAAATTAGGAACGCCGGAAGAAAGGATCATGTTGCTAACCCTTGGATAGATCGTTGCAGCCAATCTTAACAAAATGGTGCAGAAAATGGAGATTTGTTTGGAGTGTGAGAGGAGAGAAATTTTTAGAAATGTGTTGGAGATGGAGAGCTAGCACGGCTCGGGTTGAAGAAATAGGGGCTGGCAACCCTCTAGTACCGGTTTGCTATGCAAACCGGTACTAAAGGTTCAACACCGGCCCCACCTGCGCAACAGATTTGGCGCGAAACCCTTTAGTACCGGTTCGTGCTACGAACCGGTACTAAAGGTCCAGCACAAACCGGTACTAGAGATTCCCGGCGCACTGGGCTCTGGAGCCGGTACTAGTGCTAGCTTTAGTACCGGTTTGTAACCAAACCGGTACTAAGGGTAACATCCTTTGGCTGTTTTTCCACTAGTGTCTCTTGCTCACGGCGCCTCTGCACTTGTGGAGTTGGCCGGGTTGGACTCACCGTGCCGACTCCTCGTGCCCGAGTTGAAAGGTGTTGAATGTAGTCTACTTGCATCTGGAAACGCCGGATAAAGAGCTTGCTGAGTCAATGCTGTTTTCAACAACTCTATAGCCTCACGAGTCTCCTGACCCGTCGGTCCCTCTGGTACCACGATGTTCTCCAACCTCAAGTCGCCGCATGAACGTTGTCCATTGGATTAGAATAGTGTCCCTCTGGAGTATGAAACCTGTTAGCCTGAGATCCCATGCCACCAGATGTTCCTCCTCGACTCCTCCTTCAGGCGGTGGTCCGTTGGTACGGCTGCCTCCGGGTCCTTCTGGGGGTGGTGGTGGTGGTGGTGGTGGCAGTGGTGCTGCTCCTCCACCTGCGGTGCCTCCTGCAGCTGTTGAACTTCCTGGTCCGGCTCCTGCGCCTGGACCATTGGGTGTGGTGAATAGATTTGTTGGATTGATGTGGACTCCATCACGCAGGCGACTCCTGGCTCTGCGGTGCTGAATTGAAGTAAGCTCCTCGCGGCGACTTTGCACTACCTGGGCCTCAGCTTGGACCCGGGCTCGCTCTTCTTCCAACCTGCGGTTCACATAAAATGACGACCATGCTGAACTGTAAGAGACGACTATGTTAGGCCTTCTAATTACATAGGAACACGTAACAATATCGTCTCTTCATATATAAACTAGAAATACACCCGGTGTGTTGCAATGGAACACACAGAAAGATGATTAATTACTGATTTGATGAGAAATGGTAGAAATGTGAAGGCACAACATTTTGTACTAGATAAATATTACTTAGCTGTGTAAGATTTGCGGGTGCTATACACTACAAGTAGAGGATTCAATTCACCAAAGCCTTGGCCATACTTCCGCACAACGAACTCAAACACCTCTTTCTTCTGCAAGACCATGGACGGGCGCTTGGCTTGGGGGTCAACGTGGAAGAGATGGCTACACGTCAAGATGGTGGTCTGGCAGAAGTGTGAACACCCTACAGCATTTGAAAAACAGAAACATATACTCCCTTCTATCCGGAATAACTGTCACACACGGTATACGTATTTGTGCTATGGCAGCACGTTCTTCACGACAGTTATTTCGGATCGGAGGTAATAGTAGTAAAGATCAACATTACGATTTGTAATTTTCGAGGACATGGAAACATGAGGCTCATTCCGCAGAAGTACTGCTAGATGCATTGTACTTGTGGGGTCTGAAACGAACGTACTAATTGAGTCTCTCCAGCATTTCGTATGCAAACAACAAGGGGTGGGTTAAAATAGACAAGCAATTGGGTGACTGGGATTGCATCAGAACGTGTGCATGGGTGTAGGATAGGATGATATCCCCATCAGCAGCTAGCTAACTTGGATGTAGGACATCTCAAGCATTACGAGTAGTTCTTGGCACATGGAAACAGAGCATAGACTGCCAAAAAATGAGCTAGCTAGCGAAGATGTACTACTAGTTGGGTAAGCATCTCTTAACCAAACAGATGGGGACATCTCCACCATTACGACATGTTCTTAATTAGCACGTGGAACCAGAACACGCATTGTGAAATTTAGCTAGCTTGCTAGCTGCATTTGTGATTTGCGTCTGAAACCATACTTGGGTTAACATTTTCTTAAACAAACAACGGGAGACTCGTTTTTTTCAGGAACCGTGAGAGAGCACGCTTTTTTATATATAGAACAATGGGAGACTCATGGGTAATATGGCCATTTGGTCCAAATTTGAAGCAATTCGGTTGACTTGGTTGCATGAGAACATGCACGATGTAGGCAGGAAGTGTACCGAGAGGTAGACGAGTGAGGCGAGGACGGCAGTCCCGTCTCCGGTGACGACCCTCTCGGTCTGGTCGACTATGGTGAGGTTCTCCACCCTTGGACCCAGTTTCTTGGTGATCAAGGCCACGATGGCGTCCCGAACGAGCAACAAATCCCCAATGTTACAGGCTTACAGCGTGAACTGACAGAGATCTCTGATTTCGAGAGCGTACTTGGTGCGGTCGCCGGAGTACTCACTAGTAGAAAACAGGGCATCCTCAGCGACATTAGTCTCGACTCAGTTCTGGGCCGGGACTAGTGCTACCACTAGTCCCGGGCCGTCCCGCTCCAACGGCTAGGAGGCCGTCCTGGCACCCAGTCCCGGGCCGAGGCCTAGAACTAGTCCCGGGCCGTGATACCGCCCGGGACTAAAGGTCTCCTACCCAGCCA